>JAPDVU010000001.1:29841352-30161352 GCA_026230045.1 Corynorhinus townsendii
GCGCGGCAGAGGTGTTGGCACAGCACGTCAGCTGGAGGAGGGGTATGCCAAGCAGTAGCACAGAAGATTTTCTTAAGGCCTGGGAAGTCATCTGTTCAGACTAACACAATGCAAGGCAAACTGAGGGCAGAGAGAACATTCAAGAAGATACTGTGTATGCCCTGGTGAGTTGTAAGGGAGACCTGAACTTAGATCAATGTGGGAATGAAAAGAAAGATAATCCGTTGTAGATACTATGGATTAGATATGGGAAATTAAGGAAAAAGATGGTGTGACCATGTTGAGCTGAGATGACCAAAAGGATTAACAGAAAAATTAAAGGCAGAAATAAAAAAGAAGCTTGGCTAGAAGATTATTTTGTTTTTGTTAATGTTGAGTTTGAGATGCTAATGGGAGTACAGAGATTCTCAACGTTCAATATTCATTCTCATTATTCTCTCTATATGTGTTCCACACGCATTTATTGAAGAGTGGACGGGTTTAAAGTATACATGTGGCCTGGCCGGTGTGGCTCAGTTGGTGAGCATCATCCCATGCACCAAGAGGTCACCAGTTCAGTTTCGGTTGGGGCACATGCCTAGGTTGCAAGCTTGATCCCCAGTTCAGTGCGTGCCCATGGATGTTTCTCTCTCATCGATGTTTCCCTGTCTCTCTCCTTCTCCTTTCCTCTCTCTAAAATCAATAAAAGTATATTTTAAGAAATAATAAAATAAAGTATCCATGTGAATGTGTTAAATTAATCACTTTAAATGCTATGGGTGTTTCTGCCTTTTATGGGGCTTGCACTCTACTGCACTTTGTGGAATTTAACCCTGAACCTTGAAGAATTCAGGGCCAGTGACGGAGATTTGGGTGCAGTCCACATAAGTAGCGAAAGGTGTTAAGGAAGAAATTTTTCAAAGTAAAAGGAGTTGGAGGTTAGGAAGGAGAAATGTGTGTAGATTATTTTGAAAAGTTTAACAGGAAAAATATGTGATGAAAATTCAAGGGGCTATGCAGCATTGAGATTTTGTTTGTTTCTTTTAAGGTACTGGGTCACTTGAATTTAGCTTGCGGGCCGGTGGAGGAGTTTTTAAATATATAAAATAGAGGAATGGAGAAAGTTCCTGAAAAAGTGGTTCTGAATAGCATCAAAGCAGAAATAAGAAGTTGGTCTCAAGGGGGATAAAACCTCTCAGGCTTTTCTACCAATTTTGAGCTTTGTTTGATTGTAATGTTTGGCCATACAAATTAACTTCTGAAGGGTAGACGGTTGCATCATTTAAAAAGTTATTTTTATAACCTATAACACTGAATTTCCTCTCAGTTTTTGAACTTTTGAGGACAAAATAGTATTTCCTATTATGCTTTATACTAGAGGCCCGCTGCATGAAAATTCATGCACTGGAGGGGGGGTGTCCCTCAGCCCAGCCTGCCCCCTCTCACAGTCTAGGAGCCTTCAGGGGCGGGAGGCAACCTGGAGATCAGGGGAAGGCGACACCCCTATCACACCTCTGCTGCTGCCACTGCCGGCATCGCAAGCCTAGGTACCTGAGCCTTAGGTGGCCATGGGCGGCTGAGCAGCCGCCATCCAAGTCTTGCCTGTGCCTTGGGCCAGCCGTGGGTGGCTGGGAGGCTGAGGGCGGGTCCAGCCGCACTGCGCGCCTGCCACCCGCCCCGGCATGGCTGAAAGGACTGGAGGACTTCGGCGGGGCTGAAGGGACTGGGCACCTCCATCTTGTGGCTATGGGTGTTGCCATCTTTGTGATGGCATGACAGTCAATTTGCATATTCCCTCTTTATTAGATAAGATCATGTGTCACACGACTCAAGACTGTCACACTCCAATATTTACTGTTACATATTTAATAAATACTACCTCTCATTTATTAAAGTGTGCCTTGAGCTAGATGTTTATAGGAGTAATAAATTGTTGGTGCAGGTTTTTTAGATTTTGCTAGTTCTTTATTCTGTATCATCTAAAATCAGCTAATAAACACTTGTAAGAAAACACCCTGAGTTTTTTTCGCCTCTTTTGCTTTAGGTGTTTATGTGATTTGTTTACATCTCCTTGTGCGTGTTTATTTGCAGAGCTGCCAATTTATATTTCCTGTTTCTAGTCGTCCTGAACTGGGTGCCTTTGGTAGAGGCCTTCCAGAAGGAAATTACAATGCTGCCTCTGGTGGTGGTCCTTACAATTATCGCAATTAAAGATGGCTTGGAAGATTACCGAAAATACAAAATTGACAAGCAGATCAACAACTTATTAACCAAAGTTTACAGTAGGTAAGTGTAACAGGAGCTGTCCTGGGAATACACATGCATCATTTAGAAACTTGCAGATTGTTGCTTTTTTCCCCTGTAGGTGTGACTAGGACCTTTTTTGTGGTGATGATATTTTCAGCTAACATATATTAAAGACCTACAGTGACTTTAATTCATATGTCATAGGAAAACAAAAGTGTATGAGATGTTGTCAACCCAGGACACAAGCCTCTATAACTTATAAGTGAAACTGAAAGAATGAAACTTAAAACCATCAGAAGGAAAGCAAACAGATCGGTTTTAATCCTAAATGACACAGTTTGGGATTAGAAGAGGGTGGGGTATGAAAAATATGAATGGATATGGAGAACAAGATGGAATATGAAAAGGAGAAGACAAGAGCTGTCTGGAGAAAAGGGATTCTGTAAAATGGAGGAAGATGTTCTTTGGGTGCACAAGAGAGGCTAATAAAACCTTGCCACTGCAGCAATAGTTTAGGACTGTGTTAATCAGTATTTTTATTAAATAACTAGTGGCCCAGCGTACAAATTTGTGCACATTGAAAGGAAATTAATTAGAAGAAATATTTTAATATCGCTATTCGCCCTTTCTCTATAATAGAAGTGTCAGTCAGATTCACGATTGACAATGACAAATGGAAATACATGCGTGTGATTGGTGCCAGCAAGAGCTTTATATGTATCAGGCATGCGTGAGTCAACTTAGCCTTTTATAGATATAGAATAAACTTGCTTAATTAGACCTGCTTCCTGATTTAGCTAAACTTTTTGTAGCCCAGTGAAGCATGCCAACTTCTCTTTCAGGTAATTGTCAGCAACACAGCAGTAAATATCAACACAAAGCAGATTATTATTGTAGATCACCCAGGGAGAACAAAGGGTTAACTATTTAACTGCAGCAGTGTTTGACTATATTCTGCACAATGAGAAAACCTGAAGTCATTTTCAGGGTCCATCATTTCTTCTTTTCAGTCTGGTCAAGTTTCTAAGCTTTCTAAATCTCTGTTTTCCGGCTAATGAAAAGAAAATAGGATTCCATCGAGTCTCCTATCTACCTACTCCAGGACTTCTGTGAGAATCAAATGAAATGCACGGGAAAACATTTCACAGACATTTGGTTAAAGTGTAAATGTTTCCACCTTGCTATAAAGCAAGTTGTGTGTTCCTGGGCTGAAGAAACTTCAAGGAGGCTAGTCGCTAGGGAGAGGAAACCAGGCATTGCTACGTGATGTCATTACCCAGCGCCCACAGCGATTGTTTCTGGGCTGGCCATGGGGTCTCGTCAGCATTGGCTGTGATTTGGTGGGCTGTCACTCTGGGGTGGTGGCGGGGCCTGTGTCCCACTTGGGGGAAGCCAAGTGTTGCTTTGTGGGTGCCAGGTCTGCAGTGCCATTTCTCTGTAAATGGCCAGTGACCGTCCTGGCAGCTCCTGTGTTAAGCATCTGACCCCTGGTGGTCAGTGCGCATCATAGCAACTGGTCGGACAGTGGGAAGGACACTTAGTATAAATATATATAGATAAATAGAGCTGTTAATATGGTGGCATAATGATTTTTTTAAATGTATCTAGGTATTTATTTCATTTCTTTTGTATTTAATTACCCTTCCTTTCTGCCACATGGAAGCTTTCTGAGAGCAGATGTTGTGTCTTGTGCACTTCTGGATCCTTGACACCTTGACCACAGGGTAGATGCAGAAATCACTTCATGTACGAATAAACCCATCAAATAGTAATTTTAATTTTATTCCAGATTTATACTCAAATAACTTAATGGTCCAAAATCTCACAGAAAAAAAAGGAGATGAAAAATGTGTTTTAGCAGCTAATAACTAAATTTTCAGGTAAAGTAAGTTGTGGAATTTGGGTTTTATAATCCTGTGGCTTCCCTTTTAGCATTTAATGGATTAAAATTCACTCTAATACTTTAAACATGCTTTAAATTATACAATGAAACTTTAAAAAAAACTATTGTATATGTTTTTAGCTAGATATTCTATTTAAACTTTTTTGTTTTCTTCAATTTTAGGAAAGAGAAAAAATACCTTGATTGCTGCTGGAAAGATGTTACTGTTGGGGACTTTATTCGCCTTTCCTGTAATGAGGTCATTCCTGCGGATATGGTCTTACTCTTTTCCACGGATCCAGATGGGATCTGTCACATTGAGACTTCCGGGCTTGACGGAGAGAGCAATTTAAAACAGAGGCAGGTGGTTCGGGGATATGCAGAGCAGGTAAATAACTTGCTGGCAGTTATTGGTGACATTAACATTTTCTTTTTAGAAAATGACTAAGCTTACTTTCACATGTATAGATAAAGAGATTTAAAATTTTATTTTTACCATTAGAAAGTACAATCCAAGAAGGCTTAATACAGCTTCGATATCAGTGGAAGTATGCTATGTTTTGTAGATAATGGGATATAATGACTTCGGAGTTCAAGCATTGCAGTTGGGCAATCATATATTTTTTGGAACTGAATTAAAGGCACCTAACAGAATTATTTTGACGTTGGGTGGTGGGCAAACAATGCAATATACAGATAATGTATAATAGGCTTGTATACTTGAAATCCATATAATTTTATTGACCAATGTCACCCCAATAAATTTAATTTAAAAAGAATTATTTTGCAATTTGGGAAATTATTTTTTAATAGAAATAATCACCTTCTAATTTATATTTCTGAAGCTTAGACTTTATGCTATTGAAGCTGGAGACATAAATAGATCATTGTTCCTAAAAATCTATAATTACTTATATACCAAGGCCTTTTAAGACTTTTGTAGCTTCTCATACCACAGAGCTCCTAGACCTTTCACGGGCTATGGTAAGGGAATCAAGAAGTTTGAAGTTGTATTCATTAGCGTGAGTTTGAATGAGTTCCAACTCTGCTATTTAATTACTGCGTGACTTCGAGCAACTCACGGACATACTTGATGCATCTGTTTCTTTGTCTCAAAATGGAAATGATGTCTCCTCCAGAGCGTTGCTGTGAGACTCAAGTGAAGTAGTATACTGTATGTAAAAGCATTGTACAAAATGCCTAAATATCAGTTTTCCTTCCCTTTCTCTAGAAGCACTTGAGATGAAGTATTTTAAAATGTAATGGTCTCCTTTTCAATGAACCACTATTGGGTCAGGTTTTCTTCATCTTGTAAGCCAGAAAATATGTTAGCCAAAGAATAAATACCCTTATCTTTAGTAAATTTCAACCCCTGATGTCAGACCAGGCCCATCTTTCAACCTATGTATTTAGACCCTCTGTGATTGATAGGCTGCTGAGTTTATTGTTATTGTCACTTTTTGTAAGCGTTCCTCTACCTGAGACATTTGTAAAAGTCTTGTACAACTTGTAATTTTATTACATACCACTAAATATCTACTTTGAGGGTAATTCTGGTTAATTAATCAGCACACTTTGGATTCAATTAAGGGTGAATTAAGGGAGAGCACTCTGATATTTCATGACCTTGATTGTAATCCTGGCTCTGAATTTTTTCTTGTTTTGAGACCTTTAGCAAATTACTGATCCTCTTTGTGTCTCGCTCTCTTCACCTATTAATTAGACCTAATTATAGTACCACATGGGGCTAGGAAGAAGATATTAACCAGTTAACTGCTACGATGTTTTGAATTTAATTGAAAAAGGTCTGCTGCTTGTGTCTATAGACACAATGGTTAATTAATATATTAACTAACCATCTGGTGTACAGATGGTTAATTAATATATTTAAAGTGCATAATATAGATTCCAGTACATCAAAAGAACTCAACAATATTATTAGCAAATCAAATTATATGATCATAACTCACATTTTCCATATATGTTAATATTTCACGTATCAATAGCATTTTTGTTAGCCATAAAGCCTCATAAAAATAAAAAAAAAATGAGATAGTGTTGGCTTGGATTGTTCATAGTGAATCCACACCTGTGTCTATAAAGACACTTTGCTTATTTACCCATTGGTTTTATAAAACATTCTAAAATTAGTGTTTTCTCCATTAGAGTATTTTGTAAGATATTGATGTCTAGCTCATTTTTTTAACTTTTAAATAAAATATTCTGGGATCAAATGCATATGTGCTCAAAGTCTTCACATGCACACTTACCATCAGAAAATGTCTGTATGGTCAAGGACAACACAGTGTTTCCATCTTCCCAGTGCCTTCTAGGTGAGTGTTTACTGTACGAGTAGAAGCTCTCTTCTGTAGAGTCCTGCATAGATTCTAGTGCGTGGTTTGGACATTCCTATTGCCTGCCTATGTCTAGGACCATTCAGATCCAATTTCTTAATTCATAATTATGCCTATGCTTCTCTTCATTTGGGAAATTTGTAATATAAACTTTGTGGCAAGGAAGCCTTAGTTTTACCTTAAGAAATGGTGAAGGGATAAACACTTAAATCTTCTTGTTTTGTGATTTTAAAATACGTGTATAAATATATATTTTAGGACTCTGAAGTTGATCCTGAGAAATTCTCCTGTAGGATAGAATGTGAAAGTCCAAACAATGACCTCAACAGATTCCGAGGCTTCCTGTGAGTGTTACATGGCTTACCTTTGTGGCTGTGAGTGGAATTGTGTGTTGCAATTATATTTAACTTGAGATAAAACTTTATGAACTTATATAATCACTAATGGTCAATATGTTTAGACAACCTATACATTTGGTAGATATTTATCTATGTATATTTTTAAAATAACAAAACCTTGTTCTTAAGCTAATCCTAGAATCTCAGTGGTGTAAGAATGTCTTACATAAGCTCCACATTAAGCCCAAGACATTCTAGTCATTTGGAAGGGGGTGTTTGGACAGAACTGACAGCTTAAGTGACGTGATAGGACGGTGTCCTGCAGTTAGAGGAGCACATGGACAGTCTGGTTGGCAAGAGGTAGCCAATGACTTGGAAACACATCAAGAAGAAGAATGATGACAGTGTTCATTCTGGAGGCTTCTTGTGGTATCCACATCCCTTTTGCATGAGCAACTAGAATTTGGGGTCTTGCCTAATTTCATGCCTGGCTTATGCCACTTAAGTGCTTTATGCTCTGAGCCAACTTTAGTTGATTTTTAAAAGGAGACAATTTGACCTACTTCTTAGGGGTAATCTTGTGAGAAAATGATAGAGAAGAGTTCCCAACTCATTTTCTGAGACCAGAATTATCCTTATACCATTACCCAGATACCAAAATCATTCAAAGACATTTAAAGAAATATCACTATCCCTCATGAACCATATATGCAAAAATTCTAACAAAATTATAGCAAATCAAATCCAACAATATATAAAAAGGATAATAAATATCATGACCAGGTTTCGCATTTGAAAATCAGACTATGTGATTCACCATATTAAGAAACCATAATTAACAAATTAAAAAGGGAAATCCCAATGATCATTTCATAGATGTAGAAAAGTGTCATTTCATAGAATAGAAAAGTATTTGACAAAATTTAACTTTCGTTCTTGCAAACTGGAAATAGGGCACTTATGAAAAACCTATAGATAGCATCATACTTAATGGTAATAGTGTAAATGCTCTTTCCCTAAGATCAGGAACAAGACATAGATATTCACTTAACAATTTTTTTTCAAACTAGAACTGGAGATTTTAGCTAGTGCAGTCAGGCAAAAAAAAAAAAGGAAATAAAAGACATAAAATAATAAAGAAGTAAAACTTTTATTCACAGATGGTGTGATGGTCTTTGTAGAAAAGCTGATAAAAAGCTATAAAAAAGCTACATATTATTGTTAAATAATAAGTGGATTTAACAATGTTGTAGGAAACAAAAGCAATATAATATAAAAAACTCAATTGTATTTCTATATACTAGCAATGAGCAAATAGATATGGAATTTTTAAAATATAATGTACAATAGCATCAAGAAAAATAAAATACTTAAGGATAAATTGGACAAGAGATGCAAAAGGCCGAACAGTGAAGATTATTGAGCACTGCTGAGAGAAATTAAAGACCTAAATTTAAAGTAGGGATGTATGTTATTCATGCATTGACGCAATGTTTTCATGTCAGTTTGCCCCACATTGTTGTATAGATTTTGTGTAATCCCAATGAAAATTCCAGAAAGTTTTTTTTAGACATTAACACGTTTATTCTAAACATTTATATGGAGATGCAACTTACCTATATTGACTAAAACAACTTTGAAAAAGAAGAAAGTTAGAGAGCTAACACCATCAGATTTCAAGACTTATTAGAAAGGTACAATAATCAAGGTGTGTCATTTTGGCATAAAAATTGACCAAGAGGTCAATGGAAAATATTATGAAGTTCGGAAAGTAGCACAGACATTTATGGACACATGGTATTTGATAAAGATGCAAGAGCAATTTAGTAAAGAAAGGTTCATTTTTTTAATAGATGATGCTGTAGCAATTGAATATCTGTATTTAAAAAAATAAATTACAATCCAGACTTCTCACCATTAAAAACATTACTAAAAAAAAAAAGAGGGGGGGTCCTATCCTTAAATGTAAACCTAAAATTATAAAATTCCTAGAAGAAAACATAAGGTCAATCTTCAGTACCTTGGGTTAAGCAAATATTTCTTAGCTACAACACTAAAAGTATAATCCACAAAAGCAAAAAATAAAAGAACTTTATCAAGTTTAAAAACTTTTTCTCTTCAAATGCCACTATTAAGTGATTGAAAATATAAGTCACAGACTGGAAGAAAATATTTTCAATGTATATATGATATAGGATTTACATTAAAAATATATAAAGACTTCTCAAAACTCAGTAATAAGAATACAGACACTACAATTTTTAAAGTGTTCAAAAAATTTGGACGGACACTTCAGCAAAGAAGATATATGGGTGACAAATACTGTGTGAAAAGATGTAAGTTACACCCACAGAGCACCAGTGTTAAAATTCCAAAGAACAGCTGTACCTAATGGAGGCCAGGTTATAGAGGGATGGGATCACTCAGACCGCTAGTAGGAATGTCAAATGGTACAATTACATTGTGAAACAGTTTGGAAGTTTCCCGGAAAATTAACCCTATACCCACTGTGTAATCTGAATACTAGGAAACAATGGTATTTAGAAGCTGTTAGATCTTTTCCCAGCCAAAGCAGGTAACACTGAAATAACAAAAGCAAATGGGCCAGAGCTTTGAAAGCTTTCCTGTGAACTACCTAACTTAGTACTCTAATCAGGAAAACTCAAAACCATGATTTTTATTTTTACATCCCCACGTTTGCTATTTAAAAATGAACCTCTGTGCTGTCTTTCTTATAGAGAACATTCCAACAAAGAACGCGTGGGTCTTGGGAAAGAAAATCTGCTGCTTAGAGGATGCACCATTAGAAACACAGAGGCTGTTGTGGGCATTGTGGTTTATGCAGGTGGGTTCTCACCACTGTCTCCTTTGTGCTTTCCTGCAAGTTAATATTTTCCATTCACTCGAAATGCAGTCTTCAGGGGCAGCAAGGAAATTTTGTCTTGATGAGCCTCATCATTGGTCTCTGTTTTTCTAAATGGATTACAAAAGCAAACTAAATTAACAGTATTTATTATGCAACTACTTTTTATGAAATTATCTGCCAGAGAGATTTTTAAAATACGATGCTCGCTGCCTGGCTTTAATATGCATGTTCTCTGACAGACTGTGTTAACCTTCACAGGCCATGAAACCAAAGCAATGCTGAACAACAGTGGTCCCAGGTATAAGCGCAGCAAATTGGAAAGAAGAGCAAACTCAGATGTCCTCTGGTGTGTTCTGCTTTTGGTTGTAATGTGTTTAACTGGTGCGTTGGGTAGGTAACCTTTCATTATTTGCAGACATCTTTCTGGCAAGATACTCATTTAAAAGTATTTTACTTTAAAAAGATTATGAATATCTGACTTCTGTAAGGAAGGTTTTATTTGCCAGCCATTCCCGCCCCCCCTCCCCCCCCCCCCCTTAAATCCTAATCTCACTCTTTGGCCTGAAAAGCACGAATGTTAGCTATGCACTCCACTGTACTTGGAACCAGGGAAGGGATTTAAGTAGAGAGAGACAGAGACGAGAATGTGTAGAATTTTGAATTTGAATTTGAAAAGCAAATCATTGGTGTTCAACAAAATAAATACTTCATCCCTGATTTTTTTTTTTTTTTTTAGAAATAAAGTTCTATATTTGCATACTATGTATGTAGTATCCACTTGATATCTGTATATTTTTTGAAAGGTCATGGAATCTGGTTGAGTAGATATGAAGACATACCCCTTTTTCATATCCCTGAGCCTGATGGGCATGTCATATCACCAGTGCTGGCAGGATTCTACATGTTTTGGACCATGATCATTTTGTTACAGGTAATTTCTGTCGAGCTTATCATAGAATTTTAAGATCTTGGCCGCTTATTCAGCTATATTCGGTTATTCAACCTTCCCCCCCCCACTTTAACATTTTTTAAATTGTTTGGTTCTTTTTAGGTCTTGATTCCCATTTCTCTCTATGTTTCCATTGAAGTTGTGAAGCTTGGACAAATATATTTTATTCAAAGTGATGTGGATTTCTACAATGAGAAAATGGATTCTACTATCCAGTGCCGAGCCCTGAACATCACGGAGGATCTTGGACAGATTCAGTACCTCTTTTCTGATAAGACAGGAACCCTCACTGAGAATAAGATGGTTTTTCGAAGATGTAGTGTGGCGGGCTTTGATTACTGTCATGAAGAAAATGGTGAGTGTTGGGTGTCTATGATAACCTTAACATTGATCATTTTACACCCACTTAATGGTTTGATAACTCTAGCATAGAAGTGCCATATTTAAGCATTGGGTTCTTAAGTCATCCAAATGGGCCTTAAGCTTAATTGTCATCCATTTAGAAGGTTGTAGGTCAAAGTCAGGGAGTCTGCTGCCATGTTTTCTTTTAAAGGAAAGTGAATTACCAATAGAAGTAGAAAGTTGAGGTTGTAGTTGTGACAATGCTATTACATTATAAATGCTTTTGAGAATCTAATGAGAAGAAACCATATCCCTAAAAAGTATTTTGAAAATATTTTCAAAGGGATTACAGGCTCCCCTTAATTACAACATTCAGCTGGTTGGTATTCATTGATTCTTGGTTAAGAACACCTAGTTTAAGAATAAACAAAATGAGCTGAACTTCTGACACTAAGGAAGTAAATACATAAATTACAAGTTTTCCTTAAAGAATTGAACTTTAATTTGTTATATATAAAAGTAGTATGTGCTCCTGTGAAGGTAATTCTGAGAAGTGTTCATAACAAATTAAAAGCCCTACTTTCTAAAGGTTAACCACCACTGACAATTAGATGAATATGTAACCAGCCATTTCTTTTGTATATTCCTCTATATGTGAACATATACGTTTACACATTTTCCCTTTTGTGCGTTAGAATGTGTTATGATATTGTTCTGCAGTTTGTTTATTTTATTCAACAGTATCTCATGGACTTTTTTGCAAATCATTTCATAACATTAAGTGCATAGTATTGCACTATTTGTGGTCAAGCTCAGTTTGCTATTATAACAGTACTTTTAATTAACATTACTTATTCATTCAACAGATATTTTGTGAATTCCTAATATGTAGCATTAGCCTATGATTTCATGTAACTTAGAATTTAGAGTAAGGAACTAGACAAATAAGATTAAAAATTATGATAGATACTAGTGAGTTGAAAGAAAATGCCTGTTTCTCATGCCCAGCCATAATGAGAAGAAGCTATTCCTTTTAGTCCGTGTGATTTTTGTTGTAAACAAAAATTGCCTTAGTTTGTAATTAGCAATGAGATGCTTAACTTTTTATATGTCTATTGGGCATTTGAATTTCATGTCCTTTTCCTATTACAAGAGGTTTTTTTTTTTTTTATTCTTAGTCATCTGTGGGAGGGTTTTTTCTGTTGTCAGTGCTGATGCCCCAGTCTACGTGGTCTGTGGCCGGCGTCCATCTTCGTTTGTGCAATGGGATTAAACCAGGTGTTATATAATTTGGTTGTCAACCCTAATATTGTATCTTTCTTCTACACATAGCAAGTATTTTCCTGGTTCATGATTTATCAGTGTATTGGTTTTCTGTTGCTGCATAACTAATTGCCACAAACTTAGTGGCTTAAAAACAACACAACTATATAATCTCATGGCTTCTGTGGGTCAAGAGTCTCTTTGGGTCTCTCACCAGACTGAAATCTACTTGACCATATACATCTAGAATTTCCGGTCTCTTTCTTTGCAATGGCTTAAAAATTAGTCCATGTACACACACACACACACACACACACACTCTGAATGTTGAAGGGGGTGACGGTAGAGGCCAGTTCTCAAAAGAACTTAATTCTGGGGAGATGTATTATTAATTCTGAGACATACTATTTTTACTGAAATGAAAACAAGTTAATCCTTCAGGGTTTTCTAGCAAAAGTGTTGACTAGGAGATAATACCATAAAGAATTTTTCCGCTTGGAAATAACCCCTTATACATATGTAATTGAAATAAATACATCTGACAAGACCATTTTATGTTTTAAAACCTTGCAACTTAGAAATCTGGTCCACAGACTAAGCGGCACACAGACAACTAGCAATCCAACAAGCACATATATTTGTTGATTACTTACTGTGCATTCAAGACACTGGACATAATCATAAACAAGACAGACAAGGCCCCTGTTCTCATGGGGCTTCTACTGGAGAAAATAGTCATAAAGAAATTAATTTTTAAATCAAGAAAAATACTAAATAGCAAAAAGTGCTTTGCAAAGAATTAAAATGAGGTGATATGATATAGAATGGTTGGAAGCCTACTTTGGATGGAATGACTGGGCAAGGCCTCTGTCAGTGGGGACATTAGAGCCTAGATCTAAATTACATGATCTTGAAGTTCAGGGACAAAAGTCTTACAATCAGGGAGCAGCTAGTCTAGCCCTCAGGCTGAAATGAGCTTGCCAGTTTTCAAAGTAAAAGAAAGGTCAGTGAAGCTGGATTTTAGTGAAAGTGTGGAAGGAGAGGCAAGAAAGCTGGAGAGGTCAGGTCATTCATTCCGAGTTACGTAAGCCAAGAAAAGGGATTCAGGTTTTACTCTGAGTGAACTGTGAAGTTCACTGGAGAGTTTTGTGCAGGGAGTGATCCGATCTGCTTTATCTTTTAGGAAGATCACTCTAGCTACTGTGTGAGGAATAGATTGCTGAGGGGCAAGGAGACCAGTTATGAGGCTATTACACTAGTCCAGTTGAGAGATGATGATGGCTTGGACTAGGGTAATGGAGATGGAGAGAAGTCAAGATATTTGGCGTGTATTTTGGATGAACAATGGACAGCTCTTGGTGATGCTATGACAAGTGGGGCTGGGGAAGAAGAGAAGAATCAGGGAGAATCCTAGATTTTTGGCATGAGTAACTAGTATATAGTTAGGTACCATTTACAAAGATGGGAAGAGAGAGAAAGAGTAAGTCTGAGGGAGAATAGGAGAGTTCTATTTTCACATGTCAAATTTAAGTTATCATTTATTCAACAAATATTTATTGAGTATCTATCAACCACTGCTTTGGGCTCTGGAGATATCAAAAGCAGGTAAAATGATCTGCCCTTTCAGAGTTTATATTAAAAATATAAGCAAATGACATATATTAGTATAGTGTATAGATGATAGTAAGTGCTGGGATAAGATTTACAGTAAATAGTGTGGTTAGATCTGGGAAATCTTCATTGACAAGGGGACCCAAGAAACTTGAGGAAAGTAATGGAGGGAGCCATACAGATATCTGCTGAAGAACCTTCTAGACTCCCAACTGGAAGCATCACATGAAGAATTGGATTCCAATTAGAAGTCAAAGTTGAAGGTATAAGTTTGGAGGTTATATGCAAAGAGATGCTATTTCAAAGATGGGACCAGATGACATTATCAAGAAAGAGTTATAGGTGGAGAAGGGAAGGAGCTTCTACAGCAACCCAATGTTTGAGGCTTGGGGAGGAGAGAAGACAGCAGGAGAAATTAAGAAGGAACAGCCATTGAAGTAGGAGGAAAAATGGGTACACATGGTGTCAGAGAAACAAGAAGAGCCATTTCAAGGAGAAAATAGTCAGCTCTGTTGGACATTGCTAAGAGTTCAAATAAAATACAGGCAGATGCGATCATTGAATTTGGTGACAGGAAGCTCGTAAATGACCTTGATAAGAGCAGTGTCAGTGGAGAGACAGGGACAGAAAGCCATGAGATTAGTTGATTGGTGTAGGTGAAAGAGGGGAGAACTCTAAGGGTGAAGTCCTTGAAAAGGCCAGAGGGTTGGATGGAGAGCTTGAGTGGAGGGTTTGGCCTTTGAAGCTTTATCCATAGTAGGGAGACAGAGAGTTTGGGTACAGATGCAGGTAGGTTGGTTGACCCAATGATGGGAAAAGAAGAGAGTGCCCATCTGAATGCTTCTTTTCTCCATGAGGTAATTTCGTTAGCTAAGGGTATTGGGGAACGGGCTGTTGGAGGCCAGGTTTGAAAAGGGAGGAGATAGCTGTTTTAAGTAAATGCTGACATATTCAACTTGCAAGTGGTTCTTCTCAGGTAGTGATGCAGTGTGATTTTTTTCTACCCCTCAGCCAAAAGGTTAGAGTCCTATCAGGAAACTGTCTCTGAAGATGAGGATCTTGCAGACACTCCCAGTGGCTCCTTCGGCAATATGGCGAAACCGAGGGCCCCCAACTGCAGGATGGTTCATAACGGGCCTTTGCGAAGTAAATCCTCACATCATCTTGCTGGGAGCTGTTCTGCTCTAGGAAGTGGAGAAGGAGCTAGCGAAATGCCTCATTCCAGACAGGCTGCGTTCAGTAGCCCCATCGTAAGTGTGAATGCATGGCTTGCCTCTTATCCGTCAACAATGAATAATGCCAGAACCTCCTCATAATTATAATAGAGCCAAACACTGTTGTCTTTTCAACCTGAGAAGAGACCACATAGTTGCAGTTTAGTGTGAGTGCCATACATATAATTAAAAGTATAAACCATATCACAACCTCCTAATTTTGGGGATAACTTCAGTGTTGAGAGGTAATATATCATTTCTGGGGGAAAATAGGAATATTTCTGATTAGGGCCAATCATGTCTGAGCTTGAAGAAGGCTGCCTTCTGTAAGGACCGTAGCTCACTCTCAGGAAAGCTAACCAGAGTTATCTTGTACACAGGTTAGTATGTCTAAGTCATTGGTACCCTCCACGAGCTTATTTATTTATTTATTTATTTTTATTGTTAATGTTCACCCAAGGATATTTTTTCCATTGATTTTTAGAGAGTGGAAGGGAGAGGGAGGGAGAGAAAGAGAAAAAGAAAGAGAGAGACAGGGAAACATCAGTGTGAGAAAGACACATTGATTGGTTGCCTCCCTTAGGGCAAGGATGGAACCTGCAACCCAGGTACGTGCCCTTGACTGAGAATCAAACCTGTGACCCCTTGGTGCCCAGTCTGATGCTCTAACTCCTGAGAAGCACTGGCCAGGGCTCTCACATTTATTTTGACAGAACTTTTTGTAAACACAGCTTTGCTGACCAGAGCCCAGCTTTGGCCAGCTCTAATACACCTTTTATTATGGTTACAGCGCAGGCTCTCAGCCATGCAGTCGTCAGATTCCCCAAATGAGGTATTGGGATTGAGTTAAATCAATAGCATTTGTTACAAAGACGGAAGTTGCAAACTTTTCATTCGTCTGAGATGGACTTCAGAATGCAGTAATCTCTATGCTGAAGCCAGTTATTGGTCAATGTAGAGTTAGTTCACTGGTACAATGAAATCATTAGCTTCTAAGATCTCTCACTCAATCCCAGATGTGTTCCATGGAACAGACATCTCTGAAATATGAAATTTGAGAATTCTGTTCATACCAGGCTCTTGTTGGAGATTCCCAGTCCCCAGTAAGCCCTCTGAAAAGTGCTGCAGTAAAGAAACCTGTTTAATTTAAACTTTTTTGTCAATGTATTTCAGTATGGAACTCTTTGGTTTGGGGTTTTGTTTTGTTTGCTTCATATGTATTAACATTCTGAGAAGGATGCCTCTGGGAGTATTGCTCCAACCCATGGAGTCTGACAGGCCCTTGCTGGTGGTTTAATCACAGGCCTTGATAAAGGTCATGCAACAAGTTTCCCAAGCATCCCTTGGTTGACAAAACATCGAGTGAGAAGTCTCAAACTTTACTACTCTCTTCTACTGACTTGGAGGGAAGGGTTGTTCTCCGAGTACCGAGGGCCCAGCCAGTCCCCAGCTCAGTGTTACTATGTTTAAGATGCATGAGGAAATGTGGGCAACTCATTAAAGAACAGCCACCAGATTATGAGAGTCTGTGAACTCCATCAGTCTGCAACAAGACTCACATTTTGCTAAGTCAGATACCACAGGACAGCAGATATACAAGTATTTAGATAGAAATTTAAGAAGGTTTTGTAACAGCAGATAACGTGGACCTTTAAAACCCATTGTGAGCCTGGCCACCTGCCTGAAGGTGAGTGCATCATTCGAGAAAGAAAAGGAACAGCACATTCCTTGGGTTTCTGTTGTGCTGGTCTCATCCCACCCACTGTCTCCTTTACTTTATACAGCCATGATTCAGAGGTAGGTGTTATTTTGACCATGATTCAGAAGAGGAAAATGAAGCTCAGAGGGTGAAGCAAGCTGCCCGAGGCCACTAGCTGGTATGCAGTGGATCTAGGACCTGAACCCAAACCCATATGATTTCCAACCTGTACTCTCTTCTCACTATGCTAGTTCTCACCAAACTCCTAAGCATGGAGTACATGCCACAGTCTTCTGAGTCTTAACGTCACGTATCTCCATATTTTACTTTCCCCCCAAATCACTTATACTGGCTTTCATGCATTCAAGATGCTTTGCCAGCCAACTGCGTCTAGGACTCAACTGCGTCTAGAGTACAATGGCATTTTTGTGAAATTGATTTGAAGTTCCTCATTTGACTCATCTGAAAAATTCCTAAGGCAGTTGATTGTATGTTAATGGATTACAAACAGATTTCTACTACAACATTCTTTGCTAGAACTAATACTCCTAAATAAGTGTGCGGAGTACTGTGTTGAGCAAAGTGGAGTATTTTTTTCAATAACAACTTGATAGAGCCAGTTTGTACAAAGAGTCTTTAAGAGGAGGGCGCAGAATAGAGTTGCCATGTAATTGTGATGATCAGAAATCTCTTGGCAGAACTTTTAGGAATGCCTCATAGAATGTTATTAGGAAATGCTGATTAAAGCCGGAAGCCTGCTCACAATAATTTTTATTTTGGATGGCTGGTTTTCCACAATGGTAGTGACTTGAGTCATAAAATATTTTGTTAAAATAACATGGTATGAATAATGCCCTTACTTTAAAAAGAGTTGATACTCATCAGTTGGTGATGGACGAATCTATGCCCAAGGTAGAGTCCTTGACACAGTAATATGTATAGCTCTGGTACTGTGTATTTCACAGTAAGAAAAACTCATCCAGCTAGATTTTGGTGAAAGGCATTGTCCCTATCTCCTGTTTAGTTTAAGTTAATAGTCAAGGTAGTCCCCATTAATATTGTGCATTCTGAATTTTTCTTTTTTTTGGGGGGGTGGGGTCTTTTATTTCCCTGGTCTCGCTTTCCACAGCACTATGTATATTAAATATTTTTTTTAGAAGAATGAAGTTTACTGTGTCATGATTCATATATTCTGGCTCTAAAAGCTTCTTAGATTTAAAGCTCCCATTTTTAGACATTTGTTACAACAACACTTTGTCTTATTGGATCTCCAGGAAACAGATGTGGTGCCAGACACCAGGCTTTTGGACAAATTTAGTCAGATTACACCTCAGCTCTTCGGCCCCCTGGATGAGACTATCCCAGATCCACCACAGGAGAGTTTGTGCATCATTGACTTCTTTATTGCTTTGGCAATTTGCAACACAGTAGTGGTTTCTGCTCCTAACCGACCACGACAAAAGGTAAGGTCTCTAATGCAAACAAAGGTCACCTTTCAGAAGAGAACTTTGGATTTAAGTGTCCCTGTACTGGTCTTGTTATGTGGATAATAATGAATAATAATAATAATGATAATAGCAGCTAATAATACCAGCTTAACATTTATACAGCAATTAATCAGTGCTGTGCACTTACAATGTTCTAAGTGATTTTAGGTGTAATTACTCCACTGTAATTTTCTGTCTTACAGTTGAGGTTAAGTAACTCGCCCAGTCACAGGAGGGTTTTGTGGGGAAGGTGGGATTTGGACCCAGGAAGTATGGCTCAGGGCTACTATATATTTTGCTTCTAGGAGGGAGGGTAGCTGAAGAAAGTGATTCTTGTGGAATGTGGCTCTGTTCATTTTGCTTTAGTTTTCGTACCAAATTGAAACTTTTTTTTGAGGCTTCTGAGACTTCCACCATAGTATGCACTGCATCAAACAAGATACAACGTATTAAATTTATTATCATGTTTCATGAGAATGTACCTTTTTCATGTACCAGTTGAGTTAGCTTTAAATCAATCTATCTAAAATCCAATACATCTATAATACACCAAGGTTCTGCAATTCCCACAAAAGCTGGATTTCTAAAGTCTACTTGTAGCTTAGAATTCATGGAAAATTCATTTTCAGTTAAAAAGAGAAACTTGTTTTAGAGACTGGTGATTCACCACTTGCTATGTTGGCTTCCTTGTGTATCACTATGTCCCCTTTTGCACACATCCACTTAAAATTCAATTTGCAACACAACCCAATTAAATTTTAATTTTCCATCAGATCATTTTCTTTTGGCAACTTCAGAGGTGGTCAACTTTAACATAAAAATAATTTACTTCCAATTAAGCTTTCATTTGCTCAGAAACTATATTTTTATAAGATTTCAACTAGAACGTTGCCCTTTGAAAAGTGATTATAAAATTAGAGAATTGTGGAGTGTTCTGTTTTCTCCCAACATAATACTTTATATACATCTATTTCCAAAGCAGACATCTTTTAGCGTTTTCTGCTGAAGAAATATTAATACCTTATCTCCAAAGAATATAATATTCTATGGCTGAAAATAAAATATAGGTATATGGGAGCCTAAGTTTCATGATATTTCAAGGTAGTGATAGGAAGGCAGTAAAAAAGGAGCTAATCAGAATTCTCGTGGAATACAGAAACCTAATGGGTGATAGAAAAATTGGCCATCATGAGTCCCTCAAACTATTATAAAACTAATAATCTTTAGAAGAAAACTTGTTAATTCCTTGGGCATTTCTGAATGAGAAAATTTTAGGAACCAATTAATTGCTCTTCACAATCGAATATGCTATTATTGAATACTTAATTTGCTTACAAGTTTTAAATTGTTATTGCTAGGATGCATACAATAAAGATTATGGATTTTTCTATATTTTAAATTAGCTCTCTAGCAAAAATTGCTAATAAGTACACACACTGCTGGCAATATCAGCATTTTATGTCTTTTGCTATTTGTCAGATTTCGTCCTGAATGGTTGTAGAAGTTCATAATGCCATCAACGTTAGCACATCTTTTTCATTATGGCTTTTTATTTTTACTGATGTTCTCTGTGGCAGTTGTAAGCATGAAGCCAGTTGCTATCTATTTAAGGGAGTGGTAACTCTTTGTATCTCATTTCCCCCCCAGTTTGACTTCAAAGTTGTCTTTTGACTGCATTATTGAGACCTTCCCAAATTCCTTCCTAGATCCGACTCTCTTCACTAAGTGGAATGCCCATTAAGTCTTTGGAAGAGATTAAAAACCTTTTCCAGAGACTGTCTGTCCGAAGATCAAGTTCACCATCTCTCACCAGTGGGAAGGAGCCATCTCCTGGGGCCCCAAACGCCTTTGTGAGCAGACTCTCCCTCTTCAGTCGAGTGAAACCGGCCTCACCTGCGGAAGGAGAGGTCTCCCAGACAGCCAGGAGCCCGCAGGGCCCTGGTAGCTCCGCTTGCCCTACAGAAACAGAGAAACAAAATGGTGATGCAGGCATCACCAATGGCAAGGTGGATGCCCTCCCTGGACAGCCCTTGACCTCCAGTCTGTGTTATGAGGCGGAGAGCCCAGACGAGGCGGCCTTAGTGTATGCCGCCAGGGCTTACCAATGCACTTTGCAATCCCGGACACCAGAGCAGGTCATGGTGGACTTCGCTGCTCTGGGACCATTAACATTTCAACTCCTACACATCCTACCCTTCGACTCAGTAAGGAAAAGAATGTCCGTTGTGGTCCGGCACCCCCTTTCCCACCAAGTTGTGGTGTATACAAAGGGTGCTGATTCTGTAATCATGGAATTGCTCTCCGTGGCTTCCCCAGGTGGGTTCGTATAGAACTGAGGGTGCTGAGATAAAGGGCTCAGAGATGAAAAGACCACTCTTAGTGGTTGATGAAAGCAAACAGGCAGACATATGGGGATCAGTCATACTTGCTGAAGTAGAGAAGGCTCAGTAGGATTGGGTGAGAAAGCATCTAAGTTTGGGGGCTACCCAGACCTGGGTTCAAATCTGGCCACTGTCATTAGCTATGTCTTGATAAGTTACCTGACTTCTGTATCTAAGTCTTCAGTAAAGGGGGATTATAGTACCTTCTTTGTAGGTTCCTCAGAGGTTTGACGTTGTACCGTATACCATATATGTACAGCCTTTTCTCAGTGCGAGCAAACTGTAAATGCCTGATGAGGGACTGATAGCATTGTTAGTTATTGTCACTGCTGTCATTGATGGTGTGGGAACAGGGTTGATATTAAGTTCTTGGTACTTCCCTCTCCCCAGGGAGAACGGGAACAACGGGAAGATGAATTCTGGGGTCCCCTTTTATCAATGTACATTTGAGGTCCAAAACTGTAAGGCCTTTTGTTTGTTGTAGGTTCAGCTATTACTTTAAAAAATATGTAATTGGGCCAACTGGTGGGAACCCTGTGTTTTGCTAATTATTTCAGATGGAGCAAGTCTGGCAAAACAGCAGATGATAATAAGGGAGAAAACCCAGAAACACTTGGATGACTATGCCAAACGAGGCCTGCGCACTTTATGTATAGCGAAGAAGGTGAGGCTGCTAGCACACTACCCGCTCTTGCCTTCCAGGTGATTTGATTTAAGAGAACCTGACAGCCCTCACCAGGTGGCTCAGTCAGTTGGAGCAGCATCCCGTGCACCAGAGGGGTGCAGGTTTGATTCCAGGTCAGGGCTCACACATGGGTTTTGGGTTCCATCCCTGGTTGGGGCGTGTACAGGAGGCAGCCAACCAATGTTGCTCTCTCACATCCATGTTTCTCCCTCTCCCTCTCCCTCTTCCTTTCTGTCTTTCTAAAAATCAATAAAAACATCTCAGGTGAGGCAAAAGAGAGAGAGCTGACATCCACTGGGCTACATTTGTATCGGGCAGGATCATTTCACGGAAAAGGCAGGGGATCTCTTGATCTTGAACTCTCCATTCTTGCACCTATGTGTGAATAGGTAGGAAGTGCCTTTCCCCCTCTACTCCAGCTGCTTTAAAAGAACTTCAGTGTAGATTTCTCCCTCTAAGGCAACCTGAAGACAAAGGAAAATGCATCATTCATTCCTTCTCAAGGAATTCCTTGTAATTTTTATTTGGAACATGACTTTCTTGCTTTACCAGCATGGTCTGCTCTCTCTTTTTACCTTTACAAATAACTGACCCCGTAAACCAACCATCAAAAGACATCAGAGGTACTGCTCACTTCATACTACCTCAAGCTACACCATTAGAATCACCTGAACTTAAATAAGTGGATATTTCTCCCAGCTGCATACTCTGGTTTAACTGAATAGGTTAACCCAGTTTCCTCATGTATGGTGCAGAGATACTGAGCTATAGGGTCCATTCATCATCAGGGTTACACCAGGCTGATCATAGAATCGGGAAGTGTCTGACGAGGGTATGGGCCTGGCATGAGTGTGCCTAGAGAGAGGAATACCTAAAATAAGTTGATGGCTTGCTCTTTCTCTAGGAGTAGGTCCTGGCAAGATCGTCGCGTGACTGCCTTATAACTCCTTTCTTCCCCTCATAGGTCATGAGTGACACTGAATATGAAGAGTGGCTGAGGAATCATTTTTTAGCTGAAACCAGCATTGACAACAGGGAAGAATTACTGCTTGAATCTGCCATGAGGTTGGAGAACAAACTGACTTTACTTGGTAGGGAGACTGTGTTGTATTTTCTGAATGCAGAAGTTTGAAAAACACTTGACATTTCTAAGTTATTCACCAGTGCCTTCCCCCTCCCCCACTTTGATCTAATACATACACGTGGTTCTGCCCACCCTATGCCATCTCATATCTGCCCAGCTTCCAATCCTTTCTATTCCGTTTCCCACTGCAGTGAACTAGGCTTTATTTGTGGTCGAATCGGCGTGGTCCTTCTTAAGGAGGTCATTTAAAAACCCAACACGTAACATAGAGTACAAATCATATAAACATCCTGGTTCCAGAGAAGAAAGCTGAAGTGTCTTGCCAGGCACTGGATGCCTTACTTAATATGTGCTGTCTTTCTGACTCTGCACAACAAATCTTCCTTTTATTGAGGAGAAACTTGCAGCACAGAGCAGTCAGTGACTTGTCCAAAGCCACATGCTCCTAACTGACAAAGCTAGGGAGACACTCTGGCCTACCTGGTTCCAGGGCCCGTGTTCTTTATCCTGCACCTGCTGCTGGGCTAAATGAAATGTATTTCTCTGTTTTCTCTGACTTCCTGATTTCAACTAAAGGTTACACACGGACACCCCTTGTGTCGGGTTGAGCTGTATCCTGACATCTTCCGGAGCACTTTAAAAAATGCTGGTGTCTGGGATTCTGATTCAATTGCTCTGATGTGTGGCCTGGACATTTGAATTTTTACAAGGTCCCCAGGTAATTCTAAGAGGCGGGCAAGGTTGGAAACCGCTGCCTTAGACCTGGAGATCTGGTTTCCAGTATAACCACTAACATCCCAAGGGACCGACCTCTGAGTCCCATTCCTCTGGTTCAGAGATAAACAATGCTCTCTCTTAGCCTCTGGCCCATAAAATAATGATGCCCACGGCTAAGTTCATTCTCAGTGACAGAGTGAGTACCTGTGTCGGCATTTCCTCATCTGAAATTCCAAGCTCTAAGATATTCTGTGGGCCCAGTGAGTGCCAGAACTCACTTGGCAGCAAAATCAGGCCTGATTTGATAAGAGTGTTTATAAGTCTTTATTATCCTAACTAGTGTGAACATGGTATGCTATGCTGCAGAAATATTAATATGCTAGATTATCATATATTACAAAATATGATATATGCACCATATTATCTTTTTAAAATCTGCATAATTTTTATTCCAATACTTATCTGGCCCTATTTCAGAAAAGGGAACTGTGGACTTAACACTAGGAAAAGAGCATGGAAAATAGGTGGTATGCCTTACTGACAAGAGCATTCTTTAAAATTCTGCCCTTACCCTTGGGAGTGTCATAGAATTATAAAATTTTAGAGTAAGGTTACATAAGTAACTGAAACAGTGCCCCCTCCATTTACAGAAAAGAAAGCTAGCCAAAGGGAGAATAAGTAAGGTTGATAAACTTATTGATTCTTAAGGCTTCCTTCTGAAAATGTTACTTTGTATGTGATTTTGTTCCGGCTCTTCACATTTCCTTTGGATCCCTGGAAGTTACTAGAGCAAAAGTGGGTTGACTTATAGATAGAGCTCAGTTATAGCCTCGGTAAGCCTCAGCTGGCTGAGTTTCCTACAAGCCCTGTTGCACTTTGGTGAATTTGTAGGTGCCACTGGCATTGAAGACCGTCTGCAGGAGGGAGTCCCCGAGGCTATAGATGCCCTTCACAAAGCTGGCATCAAGATCTGGATGCTGACAGGGGACAAGCAGGAGACAGCTGTCAACATCGCCTATGCGTGCAAACTGCTGGAGCCAGATGACAAGCTCTTTATCCTCAATACCCAGAGTAAAGTATGAATCATGAGATTTAAACTGGTCTTTTTTGTTTTTTCAAAGCCAGTGGAGCATTTGTGATTTGATGAATGTGAGGAGGAAGAAAAACTGATAACCATTAGCTCCTTGATAATTATTTATTCTACTAGAGGCCCGGTGCACGAAATTTGTGCACGGGAAGGGGGTCCCCCTCAACTCAGCCTGCACTCTCTCCAATCTGGGACCCCTCAGGACCCCTGGCTCCTAACTGCTCACCTGCCTGCCAGCCTGATCCCCCTAACTGCTCTCCCCTGCTGGCCTGATCCCCCTAAGTGCTCTCCTCTGCCTGCCTGATCACCTCCAACCTCCTCTGCCTTGGCCCTGCCAACATGGCTTTGTCGGGAAGGACATCCGGAAGGACATCTGGAAGGTCATCCGGAAGATGTTCAGTCTAATTAGCATATTACCCTTTTATTAGTATAGATGCCACCTTGTCTTAAAAATGCAGGTTGTTCCCAGGTTTTCCTATCGTGGAAGGGGAGCCCGCAGTAGCATCCTGGGTTCTGACCAGGGCTGATGCGCTTGTGCTTTATCTCAGCAGATGTGATTCCTAGAAGAAGACTCTTGGATGTACCTTGAACATTTCTATCGAATTTGCCAAATCGTCCTCCAAAAATGCTGAACCATTTTAAACTCCCACCAGCAACCATGCGTGTGCCCTCCATCCCACTTTGATGCCAATCTCATTAATTTCTCCCTAGAAGCTTCCCGCCTGTCAGTCGGGATTGCTTGGTACTTGAGCCAACCTCATTGTTCAGCTGGGGCCTTGATTTCCCGAGATAGAATTATGGAGGAAGAAAAATAGTTTTCCTCTACCTTTCTGAGTTCTTAGTGGAGACCCTTGTAATGAAAGACAGATCACCAAGAGAAAACAAAAGTTCATTAACATGTGTTCCTCGTGTATATGCGGGAGATCCCAGGGAAAAATGAGTAACTCCCCAAGGTGGCTTAGAACGCAGATTTAAATTCCTTCTTCCTAGTGAAAGGGGACGGGAGATGTAGGCCTCTTAGAAGAGAGTAAATGATTTTTAGGAAAGATGAATGGGGGTGAGGGGAAATAGTTGTAACAAAGTTTGGGTGTGATGTCAACTTCTACTCTCCTGTTCTGTGACAGGAGTCAGTCGTTTCTGCCTGATGACACTTCTCCCGTGAAGGGGACCTATGACATTTGAGCTCCTTTTGGGGGGTCCGATTTTAGGCAGATCAGGAGACCTCAGTGAAAGCCTCTGCATGCATTTGCTGTTTTTCAAGCATCTGCAGGTCAAGATCATCAATATAACAACACAGCATATGTTGGGGTGGCATGTTCTCTGACCTTCAGAATAAACCCAACAAAAGCTTGTTTCCTCTCTTAGATGATTTGCCACAGTAGCATTATTCCCTGGAAATGGTATTCTGACCAGACCTTCCTGGGAGTGGTCATAACATACCCTGTGCTTGTAGAAAGGTGTGGGCCACATCACTAAAAAACCAGGGGCAGTTTTCTCATCTTGTGGAAAGGGAGATAAAGTTATAATAGTTTATCTCCCTTTCCACCGGTTTTTTGAGGGTTTGTGTCTCCACTGCCTTCTCCCACCACCCCCAGCAGCCCTAGCACCACGGGTGGCAGGCTTTGAGGCTGCGGGGTGCCGGCCTCCCTGCAGATTTGTGTCCCCATCCGGCCCCCTGCAGTCCCAGCGCCACCATGGCGTGTCTTGGAGCTGGTGGGTGCCACTGCCTGGCCGCTATGGGCGTGGCTATCTTAGGTAATTTGCATACTCTTATTGGCTGGTAGCGTAACGGAGTGACGGTTAATTTGCATCTTACTCTTTTATTAGATAGGGTGCAGCAGCCTGCCTCGTGCTTGGGGGAGGGTACCATAGTTCTTCTAAAGGCTTGGTGAGATGTCAGAATGGTTCAGAGGAGCCATTGCTGAATAAAGGTATGAAAAGAAAGTTTCTTTTTTATTCCCCCCTCTCCCTTCTCTTATTGGTTGGCTTACCAGGGATTTGACAAGATTAGTCCATAATGACAGAATATATCAAGCTCTAGGATAGGAATCTATCTCCCTTTCAAGTTGAGAGGAAGTGATGATTTCTATTGGAATCAGGTGAATAAATTAATATTTTCATGGTAATTCTAAAAATAGACTCTCAGGGTAAGCATGCCCTCTGGTGGTAATTCTTGTGTAGTGCTACTGAGAATTCCAAAAGTTTGAAGAACTCTTTAAGCAGGGATTTTTTTTAAGGAAAAGGAACTTAGAGGTTTGGACCCAACTATTTTTTCTAACCCCTTCTTCCCCACCTAATCTCTAACTCAAACATTCTAATCAGTATACAATTGTGTTTTCGTGTATGTGTGGTTTTTTTTTTTTCAGAAAGTCCCTAGCATAGTGATATTCTAAGGTTTCGCATATTGTGTAATTCGTTTGGTAAACCTTCCTCACTCCTTTCTCTGTAATCAGACTGAATCACTGACATCCATTCTGTCAAGGCCGCCTGACTTTCAAACCCCAGAGTCCTAGATGGTCACATCTAGAACTCAGTCACTGGCTGCCACGTTTGGTTAGCCATGTTTCTATGATCAGGCCTCAGTCCATTCCCAACGAGACTGTACACTCAGAGGAAATAAAATTTTCTATAGTTAACATAAAGTAGGTTCTCTCTGGCAGTTGGTAGTGGCCCAGGGACCCCTAACCACAATCACCAGCCAGCTCCCAGTGTCAGCCAGAAGCTGAGCACAAGAAAATGCTTAGTTATTGTAATCACTAAATTGGATGTGCCCTAAGCCTGATAAGACCCAGGTTCAAATACTTGGCCTGCCAGTGACCAGGTATGTGACCTTGGGGAGCTACCCTCCTGAGCCTTCTTCCTTGCCTGTGAAGTGAGTGTAACACCTATTACTTCAGGTTGATGTAGACTTTAAATGAGAAAATGTAAATTGTTTAATGTTTTGCCTGGCAGAGGCAAGGGGTTCAATGAATCTTAAAAAGGAAAAGTAATCAATTCTTGGTTTTTAATTTTGACATTTTTGGTGTTTAATTTTGACATTTTATGAGCAGTAAAATTTTTTAGCATTTTGAAAATTATTTGTAAACTAGAGGCCCAGTGCATGAAATTCGTGCATTTGAGGGGGGGTGTCCCTCAGCCTGGCCTGCGCCCTCTTGCAGTCTGGGAGCCCTTGGGGGATATCCAACAGTCAGACATCCTTAGGGCTGCCACAGAGGCGGGAGAGGCTCCCACCACTGCCACTGCGCTCACCAGCCGTGAGCCCGGCTTCTGGCTGAGTGGCACTCCCCCTGTGGGAGCACACTGACCACCAGGGGGAGGCTCCTGCATTGAGCATCTGCCCCCTAGTGGTCAGTGTGTGTCGTAGCAACCGGTCGTTCCTCTGTTCGGTCAATTTGCATATTAACCTTTTATTATATAGGATATACAATTTATAGTAAAAGCATTTAACACTACCAATCCAAGATTATTTTATTTTATATTTTGCTATTGAAAAGCACAGGTAGAATAACTAAACAGAACACAGTAAACTTAATTTAGTTTTATGATGACTCAAGTTCATGATTATAAAATGCCAGACACATCGTAGGCGCTCAGTCACTGGTATTATTTCCTCTTTTCCTCACTCTACACCCCTCTGGAGATCCTGAGAGTTAAAGGAATTGAAGATCATGGAGCCCAATTTGTCATTTAGGGGAGGAATTGCTCCTGTGATATTCTAAATGGGCCCCTGGCAACTAATGGAAGGTCTTCTCATTTCTACAGTGTAGTACTCAGTGTTAAAAATTCCCATCAACTTTTGTTCCTAACGTTGCAAATTGGGTTATAGTAAATGTAGCCACTCTGTACAAAGTTCCCATAAAAGTTTGTTTGCTTCTATGTTTTAATTATTTCCTAGATTATTTACTGCACCAATTATGTAAAGGCCTTTCAGGATTCATGATTTAATTTTTTAAGTTTTATAATTTTATTTTAAATATTCTCCTGAGGTAGTAACTTCTTATTTTCATGTTTATTAGTCTATAAAAGGCTTTTTCATACATGATCTCATTGATATTTATATTAAGTAGAGCAGATAAAGTTACAGTATTCCTGTTCTATAGCTTGAGATTTGAAAAGGTTCTGATGATATGACTAAATACCTATAGCTGGTTACTTGCAAGCATGCTTTCTTTAGTATCCCACAAATAATGAAGATCAACTACATATTACATAATCTGTATTAACCTGTCTACATATACACTGAGTGACCAGATTATTATGATCTCTGAATGCATAATAATCTGGCCACTCAGTGTATATCCTATATAATAAAAAGCTAATATGCAAATTGTCCCCTCGACCAGGAGTTCGACCAGCAGGCAGGCCGGCCAACCACCCATGTCCGCTCCCCCTGGTCAGGCTGGCTGGACCCCACCCGTGCACGAATTCATGTACTGGGCCTCTAATATATACTGAGTGGCCAGATTATTATGCGTTCAGAGATCATAATAATCTGGCCACTCAGTGTATATTTACATACAATTGATTCTAATTATTCATTGAGTTTAGTTATATAAAGTTGTCAAAAATACTGAGTTAGCAAATAGTAATCCATTACCCCTAAGGGAAATACAGGATTAGGTTCCCGGGACCTTCTGGTCACAACTTTTTTGTCAAACAATCAATACATAACCTTGTTTCATGTGTGTTTCTGTTTAAAGACAACTTATTATACACATCCATACACACATATACGCATGCACATGTTTGATTCATTAACACTTAACAGCACTATGACTCATGCCTGACTAAACCTTATCTGACACATATTTTCTCCATGAGGCACATTGTAGCTTTCTCGTGCATAGGAACACTAGACAGCACTTCAGCACTATACTTGGGGAACATTTTTTTTCTTTATTGATTAAGGTATTACATATGTGTCCTTATCCCCCCATTGCCACCCCCCCCTCCCCCCGCAACCCCTCAACTCATGCCCTGACCCCCTAGTGTCTGTGTCCATTGGTTAGGTTTATATGCATGCATTCAAGTCCTTTGGTTGATCTCTCCCCCTTACCTTGGGGAACATTTTAAACAGTGAAATCACCAACAAAAAGCACCCAAAATGCAAAAAATGCGTCACCTACCAGATAATGCAAAGGACACTTGTTTACAGTTTGGGAGCTGACATAAGAAGGCAGAGTGTCACCTTGTTCAGCTTTCACTGGACAGGCGTACAACTCTTGACTCATTTATTGTCACTGCGTCCATGTCCACAAATGGCTGCAAAAGCAGCATGAGTATCGACTATAGGATTTCAGGTAAATTTCAACAAATAGGTAAAATCACAAAGCCCACAAATAATGAAGATCAACTGTGTGTGTGTGTGTGTGTGTGTGTGTGTGTGTGTGTGTGTGAGTGTGTGTGAGTGTGTGTACACATACAGACTTCTGAAATAAAAGTACAGATAATTTATAAACTAAACACATACATATGCAAATAAGAGGATAATACCATCTATGTAATCAGTCTATAATCATAAAACTACAGAAAATTTACGTTCATATTTTGGAGGGCCTCCGCTCAGGCTGCATTCTGCACACTTGAGCCTATGAAGGCTACAAAGACTATTCATAGTGTTGGGATCAGATCTGTTCCAGAGCTGTCTGTGCCAGGTAGCTCTGCTGTAAAGTGGAATCTCTTGTTTGTGGTTCATGCAGTTACTAAGTCCTTGTTGTGTCATCCGTACGTAGCCATGTCTCCTTCCTCCCTACCCATCTCATTTTGTTGCGGGTTGAGAAATGCTTGATCAAACAGCATGTGAAATCAGAGTAAATGGCCTCTGAGTGAGGGGCTCTTGGACGAATTAACTATTTCAGGCTCAGCTTATAATTATACATGCACTGCTCCTGGATCTCACTTGGCTCTCTGCTTAGCAGTCATTTGACACAATTTCTGGATAGGGTTTGATTGTTAGCCTTTTTGAGTAGAATTCATTTAGTGAATATTGAGTGTCTAATGTGGCCCTCTAGGCATTGTGAAGGCTTTAAAAGAAGAATGTCCTAACTAGTGTGGGTGGCGCGAGTAGAGGGAGGTATACCCACCAAACGTGATGAGTACCACTAAGAACGTCCCAACCAGAATATCCGTCCAGGAGGGCAGGGATTTTTGTGTTCATTGTCAATATATCCAGTACCTAGAATGTTTTCTAACATATAGTGGTTCCTCTATAAATACTTAGTGAATGAATGGATGGATGAGTGCATTAAATAAAGAATATAAAAACAATAATTATTGATTTAAATTCTGCTGTGTCATGCCTTACACTAAGAGCTTTGCATGCATTATTTCACTCATTCCTCACAATGATGTTAGGATGTAGACAACATTTACATTTTTCAGATGAGAACCTTGAGGCTACATGATTTGCTTAAAGTCAAAAAGCTAGTAACTGGCTGAATAAGAACAAAGGGCCCTTGAGATTCACTGTTTGAGAAAGTAACTTGTACAAATAAAGACATTCTATGACTATTTTTTAGCTGTAGAATTGGACATGAACTGTCCTCATTCTTTTAACTGCTTCCCACATACACACAGAAGTCTTTGTGGAAGAGCTGTCAGGTCTCTGAAAGGACCAAGGGTTGCCATGGTGCACAATTGCTAAAGAATGCCAGTGACAAATTTCACTGGATATGGCCACCAAAGAGCCCCAAGGCTAACTGTCTTTGCCTCTTGCTTCAAGGATGCCTGTGAGGTGCTGATGGGCACAATTTTGAAAGAACTCCAGAAGAAGAATACAGTCTTTCCAGAGCAAGCATGTTTAAGTGAGGATTTACACCAACCTTCTGCCCCCCGGGACTCAGGGCTGCGGGCTGGGCTCATTATCACTGGGAAGACCCTGGAGTTCGCCCTGCAGGAGAGCCTGCAGAGGCAGTTCCTGGAGCTGACTGCTTGCTGTCAGGCTGTGGTCTGCTGCAGAGCCACACCCCTGCAGAAAAGCGAGGTGGTAAAATTGGTGCGCAACCATCTCCAGGTGATGACCCTGGCCATTGGTGAGTGGGGATGGAACCTAGCCTTGTGCTTCTCACTTTCCTGCCACACCAAAGCTGATCCTTCTGTCTGTCCTTCTGTATACCTGTTTACCCTTCTGGCTGGCTGTGCTTTCTCTCCCCTTTTTCTTCCTTCTTTCTTTCCATCACCCTACTCCTCTCCCCTTTCCCTCCATCACCTGTTTGATCACCTGCTATGAACCAGGTGGTAGGAATGTGACCGTATAATAGCCAAGCCTCTTTAGGTTACATGTTAGTACCCCAAATCAACTGGATTAAGAAGGGTAATGTATTGAATCATAGAACTGAAAAATCTAGTACTACCTTCAGGAAAGTTTAATTCAGGGACATGAACAATTCCTTTATCTATTCACAAATATTTATTGAATGCCTTTTATATGCCATTTTTCTTGGCAATGGAGATAATAAGAGTATGTACAACTGACAAAGTTGTACCTTTTATTAAGGAGCTTACATCTAGTAGAGGGAATATAGTAACCAATGAAACAAAAAAGCATAAATATATAAAATATCACAGAGTGACAAATACTATTAAAAAATAAAGCAGAGCCTGGGGATGTAGAACATTAAGGAGGGAGAGGGGGCTGCTATTTTAAATAGGTGTTTCAGAGTTCTCACTGATAAGATTGTATGAGAGGAGAGACTTAGAGGAAATAAGTGAGCCATGGGAGGGAAATCTATGGGGAGGACATTCCTGGCAGAGAAGACAATGGAAATGAAGGTCATGGACCATGCTTGGTATGATTGAGGCCAAAGAAAATTTTCTGCAGGTTAGTAAAGGACAAAGAGGCGGAAGGTGGCCAGACCATGTAGGTTCTTGGAGGTCATTATAAATGTTTGGCTTTTTATGAAGAGATAGCGAGTCATTGGAGTACTTTGAACAGGAGAAGGACATGATCTGCCTTAAGTTTAAAAGGCTCACATTGTCTCCTGTGTTAAGAGTAATTGTAGTGGCATATAGACATGAGTAAGGAGACCAGTTGAGAGGCTATTGAAATAATGAGGCAAGGGATGATGGTGGCTTGAGCCCAGATAGAAGCAAAGGAGGTGGTGGGACACGGCCAGAGAATGGACATGAATTGAAGAAAGAGCTGGTGACATCTGCTGGTGAATTTGATATGCTATATGATAGGAGGAAATAAGGGCAACAACACGGTTTTGTCTCAAAGAACAGAAAGGAAGGAGCTGCCATTTACTGAGATGGAGTCAAGAGTTGGCTTTTACATGTTAAGTTTGGAAGATCCATTAGATGTCTAAGCAGTGGTGTCAGGTAGGCAGCTGGATACAAAGAATAGAATTCAACAATGAGGAATTAGCTTGAAGTATAAATTTTGGAATCATAAGTCCAGTGGTGATATGTAAAGCCTTGATATTAGATGAGATCACCAAAAGTGAGTATAAATGGAGAAAAGAAGTAGGGTGAGATTAAGCTCTGAGACACTCCAATGTCTAGAGATTAGCAAGATGAGGACTCAGCCATCTCTTTAAGTCTCTGTTTTACCTGGATTGTGTTCAGTCTCAGGTAGCTTCTCCCCTCAAGCTGCTGATACAGCCACCTAAAACTTCCAGGCTTACCTCCTATCCTATTAACAGCCTTAATGAAAAGATAGCACTTCTTTTTAAGTTTCTGGAGTCAAGCATCACGATTAGGGTGGGACTTTGTTCAACTGTTTTATTGAATGAACATATCAATGAATGAATTGGTCAAGCTGGATCCAGATATTCCTGAGGCTAGAACCCCCGGACATGTCAGTTACATCAATTAAGTTCTGGACATGTCAATTATATCATGTGACCTTATCTGAACCCATCACTGAATCCAATAACAGATAATGCTAACTGTCCAAGCTTGGGTCAGTTGTCCATTCTAACTCTTGGGGTTTGGATTTGGATGAACAAACCATATAGATTCATAGTTCTCAATGAAAATCAGGATACTATTACCAGGAAGCAAGTGAATGGTTGGTGGGTAGTTGGGAACAATAAATAGTCATTACCCACAGAAAGGCAGTAGCTCTGCTTAAGAAGCTTCCAGTGTGTTGGGGAGACCAAGAGATCTGTAGCCAGCACAATATCATGCGATGGGTATAATAGAGATACACAGGGTGGTGGTAGAGCCTAAGGAAGGGGCATCTGATCTAAAGGGAATATGAGACGGATCTCTCAGAGGAAGTAGTAACTAAACTGAAATCAAGAGCAATTGAAACCCAGCAAGGTGGGGTGGGGTTGATGAGGACAGTGTTATAAGAATAGAAAAACAGCACGTGCAGTGGCTGAAAGAAGCAGGTTATATGTCTGGAAAATTGGAAGTAGAGTGGGTGACAAAGAGAAAGGAGAGATCAGTCCAGAAAGGTGCCATAGCATGAAGGATTTTAAGGCAGAATTGAATTTGGAATTCATCCTGATGGTATCTGGGTACCACCTTTAATTTCTGCTTAACTGGCATCCAGGTTTCTTGGAGAAATGGGGTAAACTTGGAAGGATGTGTCTGTTTGCTTGAGTGGTCAGTATTGATTTGCAAAGTTGGCATCATTTCTGTACTCCTCATATGTTTCTCGCCTTTTCTTCTGCCCCATAAAGGTGATGGTGCCAATGACGTTAGCATGATACAAGTCGCAGACATTGGGATAGGGATCTCGGGTCAAGAAGGCATGCAGGTGAGTGGATGCTGTGCACCCAAATGCTATGAACTTGACCTGCCCACCCAAGGCAGCGTTCTTTATGGTAAAATATCTGGTAGAATGAGGCTCTCTGGTTAGCTCAGGAGTGGGAAACAGGAAGTTTATCCATTTATTCATTGATTATTTACTGGGTATTATGGTCTTTTCCTGTGTAATTTTAGCTCCGTGGTTTACCTGTTCAGTTTAAAAAATATAACTAACCTAGATCGTAACTATGTATACATATTATGCAATAATGTGACTTTTGCAACTGAAAAAAGACTACTAAGGATTTGAGTAAAAGAACGAAAGATCCTAAAGAGAGAGGAAAAAGAGAGAAAAGGAGAGAATGGGAGTGTCCCATTTGCATGCATGCGTGGGTGCCTGTGTGTCGGATAGTGTTTTAGGCACATAATTCAGATAGAGTCTTATCCAAAAGATTGCTTTTCGTGTATGGAGCAAATGTTGTGAGAGGAAGATAGGGCGTGAGACTTAGGTTTTCCCCAAAATTGTAAATTATGACATCTGTACAAAAGATTAGAAATTCAAGTGTCTCTTTGCCTGACACATACAAAGTTATGTAAAATTGTGACTCCAATTTTGATATCCTCCTCATTGAGGAGAAGTGAATGCACACGTAATTCATACAGTTCTTGCTAAGGGAGCTGCTTTGTAGGGAAAGTTCACTTGCTGAAGTTACATCATGAGTAGTGACCAAGGAGAAGTCGTGTTTCATTCGACCATATCGGAAAGCTGAGTAGTAACTTCAAGCAACCTGTTAAGGCTTCTGTAAGGGCTTTGTTTGTTTGGAGTTATTTGTTTGTTTGTTTGTGGTGATTTTTTTGTTTTCTTTGGGCTTTCTTTTGATGGGTTTTTTTTTTTGGTCTGCATGTAAGGTTTCAGCCACACATTTGACTGATGAGCTGTGGTGGTCAGGCTGCCATGGTGGGTCTGCTCTGACATGTTTGATTGCTCAGGGTGGTTCTCTCTTCATTGCCTCCGCAGGCTGTGATGGCCAGTGACTTTGCCATTTCTCAGTTTAAGCATCTCAGCAAGCTCCTTCTTGTCCACGGGCACTGGTGTTATACACGACTGTCCAACATGATTCTCTATTTTTTCTACAAGAACGTGGTACGTAGCTCCAGAGGATTTGTCCCTTTCCCCCTCCCACCTTTCAATCCTGCTTGCTTACGGGATGAAAAGGAAGTGCGCTTCACGAAGCTCACTTCACTTACTGATGTGTTGGGGGCCGCCAGGAACACCCCTGCTGTCTTAATGGAAATAATCTGGAATGTGCTTTGTTTCAGCTGCTGACAGCCAATTGCTAGGCTTGTCCACCCGCTAGCATGTTCTATTCCCTGTGCATTTAAATTCAATTAAGGTCTCTCTGGTTCATTTAAAATCCAATTTTTGACCTTCCCTATAATGGTTGTGACAAGCAGGATTGTGAAATGTTTAATAACACCTGTCAGTAGCGAATGAAAAGGTTTGCTTCAATTTTATAGGAGCTCCCAAAAAAATAGCTGCTGTTCCCAAATTGATGTTCCTTGTGATACATTGAAGATATAGATGAAAACCCAGTATGATGCCTTATCCCATAGCTGGCAGGCATGTACAATGTGAGAATTCTCTAGCAAGCCTCTGAAATGTATTTGGGCCATCATGGACTTAGTTTATTTGAGACAAAATGTGGGAGGAAACCATGTGGAGTATATGCCCCTAGCCTCCAGGATGACTGACTGCCCTGGGAATGTCCCAGTTTGGGTAGCAAAAGTCCTCTCTCCCGGAAAATGCCTCAGTCCTCAGCAAACTGGACGGTTGGCCATCCTTTTGGCACTGTTCCGTTTCATCACTGAAAAATGACTGTGAACCCGAAAAGCAAGAGAACTAACATGAGTTGTGTGCCTGGTGTGTACCAGGCATAGGACTGGATTCTCTTCATCCAGAGCCAAATTGTATCCAGGTGAATATCGGCGCTGCCACTTATCAGCCGGTAACTTTGCACAAGTTTCTTAGTCCCTCCGTGCCTCAGTTTCCTCATCTGTAAGACAGGGACAAGAATAATTCCCAAGTGGTTATGATGATTAAATGACTTCTTTGTAAAGCTCTTAGAACTGTGCCAGCACCACACAGCACGTGCCCGTCTACCAGTGACCTATCTGGTGTGTGTGTGTTTGAATTTAATAAAACATTTGCTCCCTCCCTCCCCCCCGCCCCCCCCAATAAAAGCTGCATGGTAAGATGTGGTTTTCCTTTTGTAAGTAAGGAAACTGCCCTGAGGTTGCGATCACAGGTGGGAGTGGTGGAGTGTGGGTGTGTAGTCCCACTTGCATTGCTGTTTCTAAGATGCCCATGTTCCTCTTTGTGTTCCTAGGCCTATGTGAACCTCCTTTTCTGGTACCAGTTCTTTTGTGGGTTTTCAGGAACATCCATGACTGACTATTGGGTTTTGATCCTCTTCAACCTCCTTTTCACGTCTGCCCCTCCCGTCATCTATGGTGTTTTGGAGAAAGATGTGTCTGCGGAGACCCTCGTGCAGCTGCCTGAACTTTACAAGAGTGGCCAGGAATCAGAGGTGGGCACCTAGACCAGTGCGCATCCGTTGTCAAAGCTGGCGTTTTTCAGGCAGCCCCGCTCCAATGTTGTGGTACATGCAGAACTACTGAAAACTATTCGAATCATCTGGTTATTTCAGATCTCTGCCAACAGCAGATACTAAATTATTCACTTCTGAGGTGAAAAGAGGTAAAATTATGAAAGACCGTAAGTACTTAGGAGAGAGCAAATCCAGTGTTTAGACCCTTACAGCTAATGATATCTAGCATTTACTAAACTCCACTCTGCCCTTTATTGTACAAACCACTCAACATCCCTGTCTCATTTATCTCACAAAACACTCTGAGAGAGAACCTGGTGTTGTTCCCATTCTAAGATGAAGAATCTGGACCTCGATGGGGTTAAGTAATTTTTCTAAAAACATCACAGTTAGAAAATGGCAGAGCCAGTGCAAGACCCCTTCTCAATCTCGTTCCAAAGCCAAAGTTAAATCCTCCAGGTTCTACTGTCACACAAAACTGGAGAGTGATCTTAATGGCACCCTCCCCCTAAAACCCTGCCCCGCCTCCACTTTATTGATGTTTCAGTCCTACCCGGCTACCAGTGACATATCACTTACACCTGTCTCCCTTCCCACCCTCCCCTCAATGCCCCATTATCTCTTAGAATGTTACTATTGCCGATTGAGTTAGCTGTCACAAAACTCTTTTCTTTCTAATTCATCTTTCACAAAATTAGTAACAACCAACATTAGATTGCACTTACGAGCATTTATGTCATGCCTCCTACATGCCAGGCCCTGTTTTAAGTGCATAACGTACATAAATCTAATCCTCAAAATGACCCTGCAATATAGATGCTATCATTATCTCCATTGTAGGTGAGGAAAGCCAGGCACAGGGAGGTGCCTTAAGTATCTGCCCAGGTCCCAGGGCTGGCATGCGGTGCAGTGAACCCCGGCTCCTGAGCCCATGGTGCCTACCACTAATGCTTTGCTGCAGAAAGAACACTAATGCTATCCTTAGTCTTTGGGTTTCCCCCAACACAAACACCACGGCATTTAGTGCCAGAAATGCCAAGTGCTCTCGCAAGCGCATTGTCAGGATCACGGGAACCGAGTGGACCAGTAACCTGAAGACACCTGCTGAGGGGGATCAGTCTAGTCAGATATTCTAATCCTGAGAAGAGGATTCTGCTAGTGAAGACTGTTTCATTTGCAAGTGACAAAAAACCAGTTCAAATTGGCTTACTGAGCAAGGGAAATTAATTGTCTCATATAGTTGTGAAATCCAGATGTAATGGTAACAGAACACTATTATTCTTAAAGCAACTGTAAATGTCCTCATTTATAGTTATGTTATCGCTCACTGGCCAAGGTGGAGTCCCGGGCCTTTGCCTGTGTTTTATCACTGTGGCGAGAATGTTTTCTCATTGACCAGGCCTGGGTCATGGATCTTTCCTCATTAGGGCTGACCACATGGTCAGGTTTGGGAGGAAGGGTTTTCTGTGGAAGGACTGGACAGCCAGGACTGAGACCCACCAGATGAAATCTGTACGTTGACCTTCTGTTGCTGTTCTTGAAATGCTGACACAGATCAGCACGTTAGAAAGTATGGGTTCTGTTAGCCTGAGTTTAAATTCTGTTTCTGTGGTGTGTGACCTTTGTAGGTTACTTAACTTGCCTGCCTTTCAGTTTCCTTATACAGATGGTGTGAGAATTAAGTAAGATCGTATGTGTAAAAGTTCTAGCTCTCAATACTGTGATATTTTAACCCCCCAAATTAACCAGAAATTTGAGGAAACCCTATATTTAAAATGGTGTGTTAATTTTCATTAGTCCAACTTTATTCTGGCTTGAACTGCCTTTCCAGCTGGGAGAGTAATTTAATGCCCATAGGTTATGTGAAGGAGTCATCACAGAGGAGCAGTCACACATTCCGCTTTCTGAGAAGAAATCCTTATAATCCTTTAATGTTCTCCATGCTGATCAAATAGCGACTTGGGGTTTTCCTAAGTGACTGCAATCTGACTTAAAGGTCAAAGCCAGGATGCAGGAATGTGTGGTTGATATTAATGAAGGTTGTCCTGTACCAGGCCTAAGTTAAATTCCAGGTCCACTGGAGAATGAGAGGTGAGGGAGGGCCCTTCAGAATGTTTATAGCTGGTGTTTTAAAAGTCCATTTGTACAAGCTGAAGATTATAGTTTGTCCTTATTCCTGGAAGAGTTGAGGTTATTATTTCCTGTTGTTGAACCCTGTTATCAATCCTTTGCATACATTGTTCTACTGAGCCAGCCGGTTTTATAATACATTAGAGGCCCAGTGCACGAAATTCCTGCATTGGGGGGCAGAGAGGGGGGTTCGGGTTGTCCCTCAGCCCAGCCTGCACCCTCTCCAACCTGGGACCCCTTGAGGGATGTCTGACCGCCCGTTTAGGCCTGATCCCACTAAATGGGCAGTCGGACAGCCCTCTCAAAATCCAGGACTGCTGACTCCCAACTGCCCTCCCCTGCAGGTCTGGTCCCCCCCAACTGTCCCCCTGCAGGCCTGGGTTCCCCCCCCCCAACTGCCCTCCCTTGCTGGCCTGGTTCCTCCCCCACCAACTGCCCTCCCTTGCTGGCCTGGTCACCCCCAACTGCCCTCTTCTGCTGGCCTGGTAACCCCTAATTTCCCACAACTGCCCTCCCCCTGCTGGCCATCTTGTGCTGGCCATCTTGTGTCCACATTGGGGCAGCCATATTTGATCATATGGGGGCAGCCATCTTGTATCTTGGTGTGATGGTCAATTTGCATATTACTCTTTAGATAGGATGATAATAGGCAGATTCCAGCATGTGGCTACTGATAAAAAGTAATTGACTTCATTGCCTTTACCTTCCAGAAGAATTGTCCTTTCTTTGAAGTTGGCCTCCAAATAAATTCTATTTTATACTGGGTTCATTTCCTGTCTCCATTGTCATGAAATATACTCTCCAGGGTTATAGAATCTCTCTCCTGAGAAGGTGATGGGTCTGGGAGGCTGCAGTCAAAGGCTTCCCTTCCAAGAAGCAGTTGTCTCTACCCATCTTTCATCACCCTCACAGCCTTCCTTTCTGGCTTTAACTTATGTCCAGATTTTGCCTTTCAGTTTCCAGGAGATCGCATGAGTTATTTCCTTCAGCCTCACATTTATCTTATCCTTGACCCTTCTCTCTCTACTTTCTTTAGTCCCCTTACTCACATGAATATAGACAAATTATTATTATTATTAATTTTTTTTTTTTTACTTTTTGCTCTAAGTTTTTTGAGCAACCTCTGTTTCCCCAGAAGCACGAAGTTGTATTTTAACTTATTCCCAAATTGTCTCTCTTGTCCTGTGGCGTTTTGGTTGACCCTTTGACTCTTCTGTGTTCTCTCTCAGCATTTGATTGTGCTTCTACTTAGATTTTATGGACGTTTGGATGAAGGAAGGCAGGTCAAAGATTCCATCATTTCCGATGAGGAAATGGTAAAAGAAGGTACAGGGAAAAGTAGGCTGGAAACAATGAATCTTCATTGTTTGATCTTCCAAAGGACAAAGAGATAAAAAAGGGTAGATATAAAAATTGCAAGTGTAGTCTTTTGAAGAGTGGAAGGAAGTATGTGGAGAATTTGTACATTTATAAAGCTTCAGGAGACAATTAGATATTTTTCAAGGAGGTTTTAGCCTTTTTTTTGTGTTTGAAAGGTAATAAAACTAAGGACATGTTAACAAAATAGAAAGCTAGTTCAGGGATATGCTACATGTCATGCCTTTTTTGTCTGTGGCAGATACCACTGATAAACTATAACATACTACCCTCCCCACTGGGTCTGAATGCAGCTACAAAATCCTTCTGCACACACATTACCATTCAATCCAAGTTAGTTCTTGATTGAAACCTGTTTTCAATCACTTGTGACTAGTGTCTCTACCTGATCTTTCTGTTTCTTTCTATAAGCTTTTGGTAATAAGCACATGATAAGTTACATAAGAGTAGTATATTACTCCAACAAATATTTGTGAAGTACTTGCTCTGTGCCAATTACTGTTTTAAACATTTGAATAAAAGAATCAAAATCCCACTCTATAGAACTTGTATTCTGTTGAGAGGACCAGAAAATCACTATGTAAACAAATAAGATTATTTTTTATAGTGATGAGAGATTTCTAAGGATGCCATGGTAGCAAATGATCGAGTGGGCATTACTTTTAGACTGGTCCTGAATGCCTCTCTGAGGAAGTCATACTTGAACTGGGATATGAACAGTGAAGAACTGGTCATGTGGGAGGTCCAGGGCAAAGGATTTCTGGTAGAGAAAATAGCACTGGTGAAGACTCAGAAAACAATGGATTTGATATGTTTGAGGAAGAGAATGAAGTTTGTGTGGTGGGAGCGTGGGAATGAGGATAAGAATTGTAGGGGTGACCCTGGAGAGCAGGGACTCCAGTGAGCAGATCATGCAGGACCTTATAGACCATGGGAAGGAGCTTAGATTGTATTGGAAATGCAGTGCGAGGTGATTGGAGGAGGTCACTTTGATTAGTTTGGGAGATGTTATGATCTAATTTATAGTTTTTAAAGCATCTGGCTGCTATGAAAAGATTGGATTAGAGTAGGAGAGGAGGCAAAGAGGCTAGACAGTTGGCTCTCCAGTCACTTATAGATTTGATGGTGAATTAGAATGAAGAGTGCAGTAGAGATAGAGAGAAGCAGATAAATTTGGAGAAGTTTTTGAAACAGCATTTTCTGATCAATAGGAAATGGGAAGTTAGTATCACTCTCCCTGTTTGAGGTAGCTTTATGTTTGATGCAATGACTAAAGCAACACAAGTTAAAAAGTTCCTTCAAGGGTTTTTTCACCTGTGAACTTATTCAATATCTCCCCATATTCTTCCACCACTATGTACAAATCCCACCTGTTTTTTGAGTGAACAAATGAAGGAAGAGAGGCTTCTCCCAGAGAAGCAAAAATAAGTACTAGCTTGTATTGTTCCTTAACTCTGCTTGGCCCTTATTAATCTTTCTCCCTCCCTGATATCTGTTTCATTCTCAGGCATACTTACCCCTCACCTTCTGGATCACCTTGTTGGACGCCTTTTATCAAAGCCTGGTCTGCTTCTTTGTGCCTTACTATGTGAGTCCGTGTCCACCCAGAGGGTTTGTTACGAATGAATCGATGATGTTTCTTTGTACTCTGTAGCTGGGTATATTAGGGCAGATTGCTCATAGAATCAAGTTGATTATTAACTGACTAAATTATTACCCCCCCCCCAAAAAAAATAGATTTTAGGTAATGGATTGAATTTGGAAAGAAGTACCTAGGTAAGTCCTCTTAGGTCTCTTTTTGGTTCTGTACTGCTTGATAATTTTTTTCAATGATTTAAATAAAATTGAAAGTCTGGCAATATAATTGAATGAACCAAAATCAGAGAGGAAAAGCCAGAATATAAAATCTATTTTTAGTGAGTGTGGGCTAATTCTACCAGGATGACATTTAAGAGTATTAAATTTAAGCTCTTATAAACAGTTTTCCCAAAAATAAAAAACCTGTTTTACAGGTAAAGAATGGAAGAAATGTTACTAAGCAAAGAATGTGTACAAATTAATTTAAAAGGTTACGCCAACACCAAGCAAAGAGCAGAATGATATAGCCGCTCATCCACACACCCATCCCTGGGAGAAAACAGTAGTTTGATCATGGATGGTGTTAAAAGTATGGTAGAATGAAAAAGATGATAGTCTCTAAGTTAACAATTTCTATTCTTTAGTTCTTTGTTCAATAAAATGACTTGACTTTTCCCAGGTACAACATCCTGGATAAACTGCATTTCAAGAGCAATATAGATAAGGCAATCTGAAGTGTGTTCAGAAAAGAGTAACTAGAATTTTAAAAGATCAGAAAATTGTGTCATATGAGGAATAATTTAAGGAGTCAAAAACATATATGTAGAAGAGGAGAGGATATTTAATTACCAGAGATATAAATTCAGGTTAGCCACCATTGCTATTTCAAGATTTGCAGCTCTGTTAAATAGAACATATTTGATATTTCTCCATACCTTAAAGATCAGGAAGTATGAGTAGAAGTTTTCAGGAAGATGATTCAGAATAAAGAGAAATTCCAACTGAAAAGTTCAAAGATTAGATAGCCTGTCTGAGAGAGAGCCAGCCTCTCTCTTCTAGAAATGTTCAAGTTTATCCTAAATGACCAGTTATTAGGAATATTGTAAAAGGGACTCAGTGCTTGGCTGAGCTATGGAGTAAAGTGATGATGCTCACACCACGGAGTGTGCAGACTCTCCGAGATCACCTCCTGTTGTCCTCTCTTTGCAGACCTACCAGGGCTCAGACATTGACATCTTTACGTTTGGAAACCCCCTGAACACAGCTGCTCTGTTCATCATTCTCCTTCATCTGGTCATTGAAAGCAAGAGTTTGGTGAGTGGCTTTTCTGCTTCCGAAGTAGCCTGGAACTCGTTGTGCTTGGGAAAATGTCTTCTATTAGCAGTGGCCCTGCGGAGTCCTTCATGCCTGGAAGACAAGTAGTAATGAAAAGAGTGATGTCCCCATGGAAGAAGGGTGATACACAGCTTGTTGATTGTTGATTGTTTGGTGCCATGATGCAGCCAGGAAAGGGGAACACACCTGCCTGGTGCCCTTGGTGGTGTCCACAGTGGAGGGTTCATGGAGGGGTGTCAGGTGGAGCAACAATTACCCTTCTATGGCCAGCATTCTTAAAGACCAAGCTTATGCCTTTCAACCCAAATAAAAAGGTGTTATGCTGTAATTCTGGTATACTGACTCTAGTTAGTAAGTGATGATTTTGTGCTTTTCTCATATACAAAATAAATATATTTTTCTCCCTCAGAATTTCTACCATTTGCTTACATCTGGGTCCTTTTTGAACTTAGTTGCTGAGTTAATGGTAAAATTAAGTATTTTCACCAAAATGGTTGCAAGGTGGCTCTCTGCAGCAAAACCTAAGTGTGGGATTCTGACAGGGGAGCTTTATTGCAAACCTTCCCTTGCAGATAAAGCACATCCGCCCACCTCAGGAGCATAAACTACCTCTGTGATTATTATGCTGCTCACTCATCTCCATTGGCATCATCTCTGCTGTAGTCAAACTCACTGTCATCTCGTCCTGGACTATTGTACAGCCTCCTTAATCTTCCCACCTCTGCCTTGACCTCTCTAGCCCTTCTCTACAATAAACAACCAGAATCATCCGTGGAGACATAAATCCTACCTTTTTGCTCTCCTTTGGTGGAAATCCTTCAGCGGCTTCCCAATGTACTTGTAATCTATACTAATAAAAGGGTAGTATGCTAATTAGACCAGACATCTTCCGGACAAAGCCACGGGGGCAATCAAGCCGGCAGGGGAGGGCAGTTAGGGGTGATGAGGCTGGTAGGGGAGAGCAGTTAAGGGCCATCAGGCCTGTGGGGGAGGGCAGTTAGGGGTGATGAGGCCAGCAGAGGAGGGCAGTTAGGGGTGATGAGGCCAGCAGAGGAGGGCAGTTAGGGCCAATCAGGCTGGCAGGGGAGGGCAGTTAGGGGCCATCAGGCCAGCAGGGGAGGGCTGTTAGGGGTCATCAGGTTGGCAGAGGAGGGCAGTTAGGGGCCATCAGGACGGCAGGGGAGCAGTTATGGGGCGATTAAGCCAACAGGCAGATGTGTTTAGGGGCTATCAGGCAGGCAAGCAGTTAGGGTCCCAGATTGTGAGAGGGATGTCCTACTGCTGTTTTAGGCCTGATCCCTGCAGTCGGACATCCCCCAAGGAGTCCCGGGTTGGAGAGGGCACAGGCCAGGCTGAGGGACGCCCCCCCCTCCTCCATGCACGAATTTCATGCACCGGGCCTCCAGTAAAATATAAAAGTCCTAAGGTGGCCTGTGAGACTAATGCAGTGACGCCTCTACTTCTCTCTCCAACCTCATTTCCACTTATTTGTGAGCTGGAACCACACTGACTCTCTCAGTTTCTCAGATACACTGGGCTCATTAGCACATCAGAGCCTCAGTATTTACCACATCTTCTGATGGGAGTAGTCCTTGTTCCCCTTGGATCCCTGTTCTTCACCCAGCTCCTATGTTATTTGAGGTCTCAGTAAAAATGCTGCTCTGCCAAGAGCCTCTCCCTAGCCATCCAGTTTTCTCATATCATCCTCTTGTTTATTCATAGTTCTAATAATAACTTATAATTATTCATTTAATTATGTGATTACCCAATTGATGTTTCTCTTCTGCATTACATTATCATCTCTTGGAGGGCCCTGTTCATGGTGATTTTTTTCACCACTGTATTCCATCATTATCTATGACAAGACTGGCACACAGTATGTGCAAAAATATTTGAATAGGTAAATGAATGATCATATTATTAACCAGTGTTTGGGGTCTGTTTACCATCCTGATAGTGATGTATTTCAAACAGGAAGTAGCTGAGTGAGGTTATAGTTTAAAATGTTACATGAGCTGTTATTATAAGTGTATATCATGATTTCTAAAGTGGGCTGAGCATTTTTGGAATCCCTCACTTTGCTTATAACCTACTTATAAGCCTCAAGTATAGTAAAAAGGTTAATTAATACCAGGTGAGGAGAATGAAGGGCATTCTAGAACTAAAATATTTGCCATTGTTTTATCTGTTTAAGTTCATCATTAAGCAATTATGTAGGTACTTTTGGTTACTGCCTAGGGAGGTGTCATAAATTCTGACATTTATGAATGTCCTGAAGGATTTAACACAAAAAGTGGGTTCACTGGTAATGAGCAACAGCAATCTGCTCTGGCTAACCTGAGCACATAGAAAAGTTATTAAAAGTATCTGGAAGAGCCCTGGTAAAACAAAACAAAAACATCCCGAGGAACCAGAGTAGTTCCAGAGATCTGGGAACAGAAACTAGTGGGCAGGCTTGTCGGGATGGTTCTCTGCTCTGAATTGACCCCAGTCCTTTCTTTCTGCTCTTGCCTCATTGTGCTCCGAGTTTATTCCGTGGTGACAGAATGATATTCCCTTAGCTCCGATCACAGGCTGTGGCCAGAGGAGGAATGTGTTGCCAAGACTGTGCATAATGCCCGTGTCCTCGTAAGAGGAAGGGAAGTGAAAGCTAAGTGCCAAGAAAAACAGTGGCTGCTATATAAAGGATGCATCATTAAAGACTTGTCTCCATGCCAGGAAGAAGCGATTTTTTAATGATTGTTTCTCCCTGGCGTCAGAATCAAATTGTTTCTTATGCTCAGGGCCTTTTCAATGAGTCAGCCATTCTGAGACTAGGAATCACTTTCCTTTCCCCTCTTGCTCACCATCTCATTGTCACCTCCCACCTCCCTGTTGGTTTTCAACCAATTTCCTTTCACCTTAACTTTCTTGTATCAATTTATTTTCATGTGTCAGCTCCTTCAAGGCACTGTCTCACTTGCCAAAGCCCATGTTAACTTTCGGGCAGTAGGCTCAATGGAAAGGAAGGCCGTTTGAGAAAGAAAGAAGACATTGTTTTAGAGGCATGAAGATCTGACTTAGCCTATATTTTCTAAGAAGTTTGTACATTTTACCAAAAAAAAAAAAAAGCAACCTTTGTGACTTTTGAAGATATTCACCATGGGGAAATACTTGGCAAGATTGAGTGTGAAGGAGAAAATGGGCTCTTGTTTGGAAAGTATAATGGTGGGAAAATAAAAAAGATGAATAAAGGCAGTGCTTTCCCCAAAAGCATACAGAACCAAGGTATACACTGTGATTGAGGCAGGACTGTATGTGCACTGCACTAAACAACACTGGATGCTACGTAATGCAGAGGTGTTTTTCTCATCATACTTCAGATTATTTCAAAGAGGAAGTCTGTCAAAGAGGGGCTATTCTGTTTTATCACAACAATTCTCAATAATTTCCTGTTATAACAGAGAAACATCGATCAGACCATCAAACCTCAGAGGGAAGGTAGGGGAGGGTGGGGGTAAAGGGGAGAGATCAACCAAAGGACTTGTATGCATGCATATAAGCTTAACCAATGGACACAGACACGAGGGGAGTGAAGGCATGAGTGGGGGAGATGGGGCTGGTAATGGGGGAATAAGGACACAAATTTAACACCTTAATCCAGTGGTTCTCAACCTTTTTAATGCCGCGACCCTTTAATACAGTTCCTCATATTGTGGTGACCCCCAACCACAAAATTATTTTCGTTGCTACTTCATAACTATAATTTTGCTACTGTTATGAATCGTAATGTAAATATCTGTGTTTTCCGATGGTCAACCCACAGGATGAGAACCGTTAGCAGGATCGCCTAAGACCATTGGAAAACACAGATATTTACATTACGATTCATAACAGTAGCAAAATTATAGTTATGAAGTAGCAACGAAAATAATTTTGTGGTTGGGGGTCACCACAATATGAGGAACTGTATTAAAGGGTCGCGGCATTAAAAAAGTTGAGAACCACTGCCTTAATCAATAAAAAAAAAAAAAAAAAAACAGACCAGCCTCCAGACTTAGCACTATTAATACAGGTAATGCTAATGTTATATTTAAGGTAGTAATCTGCTTATTTTTTTCTAAATAAAGTTAATTAAATAGCCATTTTAGAGAAAAATATTTTTAAAAATAATATTGCAGGCTATACATGATTATGAAGGTGGCTAGGTTATGCTGTGATCCACAGAGATTTATTTCTTGCATACTAATATGTAAAGTTAACTAAGGTTCTAGACAGCTCTAGAGCAATCTTCCTGAGGGGTGGCTCTAAGACCCGGCTGAGTCTTGGAGCTCTACCATCTGGAACTGTCCCCATGGGAACTTCTTGGTCAACATGGAAGGAAAGGAGACAGCATAGAAAATTGTACACCAGCTCTTCCCTGCTTCTGACCTCAAAGTTGTGCATGTCCCCTCCACTCACATTTCAATGGTCAAAGCAAGACAGGTAGGTGGTCAGGCATACTTTTGAGGGGATGGGAGAAGTACAGTCCTTCCGAATGCTTATTTGGGGAAAAGAATGAGAATATTGGTGAGCAACAGTAATGACTACCACAATGTGAACGGATAAAGTTTGAGGTTCACTGGATTAAAATATTACCTTAATGAAGAAACAGACTAACGAATGAGACCATATGAAAAAAATTGAGAAAATCCAAATACCTCATGGTTCGTGGATAATACAGAATAAACTAGTGCTCAGCTGGTGTAGTTCAGTGACCAAGCGTCGCCCTGTGGACCAGGAGTTCACAGTTCGATTCCCGGTCAGGCCACATGCCCCAGTTGCAGGTTCGATCCCCCGTGTGGGGCCTGCAGGAGGCAGCCAATCAATGGTTCTCTTTCATCATTGATGTTTCTATATCTCTCTCCCCTCCCTTCCCCTCTGAAATCAATAATAATGTATTTTTAAAAAAAAAATAACCAAAATAAACTAGTTATCAGAATTACCTTTTGGCACTTGACTTAGTTTTTCACAATTTAAATAGGGATAGGAGCTGTTCCTGGAAGATGCTCTTGTCTTAACACTTCGCTATTTTTGTGTTTTGTTTGTTGAGGCGTCACCCCATTCACCGGCTGCCTCGACATGTTGTCTCTACAGCACAGCTGCAGAACCCCGTGAGCCAGTGTTCACTCCCCTGTGCTTCTTGTCTTGCAGACTTGGATCCACATGCTGGTCATCGTCGGCAGCATCTTGTCTTACTTCTTCTTTGCCTTGGTGTTTGGAGCCATATGTGTCACTTGCAACCCACCCTCCAACCCCTACTGGGTGATGCAGGGGCACCTGCTGGATCCCATGTTCTACTCAGTCTGTGTCCTCACGGTCTGCGTTGCTCTTCTTCCCAGGTGTGGTATTTGTTTCATCACCAAGAGCGTATGTGAAATCAGAGCCCTAGATTCTCCAAGCAGCTGCTAAGAGTGGATGATAGACTATCCAGTTAGCAGCGAAGAAGTCAGTCTGTCTACTAGTTAAAATACTGTTTTTAACTGTTTTGCCAGAGAACAAAAGCGACGTATGCAAAGGGAAGGTTTGTTTCTCATGGGAAACTCCAGTCTGGTTGACAGTCCAGTCCACAGGATAGAGCATCTTTGCTGGTTATCCAAGGACTTAGATCCTTTCCTCTATCTTTTTTGTCCTGCCATCTTCCACTCCTCATAAACATTTAAAACCACACAACTTTTCTTCCTTATTTAACTCCAGTTATTCTTCCCATTTTAGGTTAACTGATTTCTGATATGGCATGGGGTGAAAATGGCTAAGAAGTATGCATGGGTTTTTAATCTATAGATTCTTTAAAGTCTGTTTAGCTGAAAACACTATAGAAATGGTTGTTTTATATTTTTAAACATGATATGAGAGTCAAAATGGTGATTTCATATTATTCTCTAACAGGGTTGACAAACTGTGACTCACAGATCAAATCTGGCCTGCTGCCTGATTTTGTAAATAAAGTATTATTGGAACATGGCCATGCTCATTAACTACTGTCTGTGGCTGCTGTTGCTCTACAGCAGAGCTGAATCGTTGCAGCAAAGACTAACTGGCTTCCAAAGCCTGCAATCTTACTACCTAGCCCATTGGAAGAAGTTTACCAACCCTAATCTGTAACACCTTCATCAAGCACAGCGGCCACAAACCTGTTTTGCTAATGGACGTCCCTTCTAGAAATGCACCAGGAAAACCCACCTGAGTTATTCTGTGGTGGTCACAGTTGCATACTTAACCATTTCTCTTAAACTGAAGTGCTTCTGTAGTGTTCCCTGTTGTTCCCAGCTTTAAGATTTAAAATACTGATAAGATGAACTTGTATAATTTATGAAGAAACTATTACATTAAAGTTATAGCCTTCAAAAATTCCTTCAAGAGTATTACCATTAAAATTCTAATATTGTTGTGGTAGGCTGAAAACATGACCCCCTAAAAAGATATCCATGTCCTAATCCGTAGAACCTGTAAGTACTACCTTATGTAGCAAAAATGGTCTTGGCAGATGTGATTATGTTAAGGGTGTTAAGACAGGGAGAACGTTCTGTATTACCCATGTGGGCCCTAAATGTAATAGCAAGTGTCCTTATAAGAGAGAGGCAGAAGGAGATCCGACCAGACAAAAGAGGAGAAGGCACCGTGACCAGGGAGCCAGGGTTTCCTTCGCCATAAACCAAGGCATGCTGACAGCCCCTGGGAGCCGGAAGAAGCAAGGAGTGGATTCTCGAGAGGGAGCATGGGCCTTCTGAAACATTCACTTTGGCCCAGTGAAAGTGTTTTCAGAATCTCTGACATTCAGAACTATGAGAGAATAAATTGTTGTTCTAAGGCGCTAAGTTTACAGCAGCCACAGGAAACATGTAAGTTTTGCTACCGGGAAGATGGGTGCTGCTATAACAGATACTCAAAAATGTGCAAGTGGCTTTGAAATTGAGTAGTGGGCAGAGACTGGAAGAATTTTGAGGCACATCATAGGAAATACTGGACTCCCTAAACAGACTATAGGTAGAAATATGGACATCAACGCTTGCTGGTGAGAAATCAGAAGAAAGTGAGAAAGTGTAGAAAATACATATCATAAACAGGACATTGCTAGAAATGTGAAAATTAAAGGCACTGCATAATATGGTAGCAGAAAATGTAGCCGAAAGACATTACTGTCATGTGGAAAGCAGATTTTGTAAATTTTGAACTTGAATATTTAGCTGAGGAGATTTCCAAGCAAAGTGTTGAAGGTCTGGCCTGGTTTCTTCTTGTTGCTTATGATAAATGGTGAGAGAAAAGAGATGAAGGAAGAACTACTGAAGTTAAAAGGAACTAGATTTAGGAAATCCTCAGCCTACCCAGATTTCAGAAGTTGCTAAAATCAGGAGATTGATTGATTGGAGTATGCTCTAGAGATGCCAAGAGCATGGCTAGACAACCTTTTGCTGGAGATCAGGAGTCTGACTTATGGATCCCTCTACCATCTCTACAGCCTTCAAGAGAGGAGATGGGATTATACAGGAAAGATCTGTGAAGACCCTCTTACCTAATGGCATAAATCCCCATGACATACATTGGTGACCCACAAGGTTTTTGAGAATGCTATAGCAGCATACACACTGCCAGCTTCAGGACAAGTTGTGGTAATTTGTTACAGTAGCTATAAGACATTCATAGCTAACGTTTTGAACACTTGCTATGTGCCAACACTCTGCCTGCTTTACATGTACTTCCTAATTTAACCTAGCATTACACCTATGATGCAGCACTATTGGTGTCTCTACTATTATACATTTTTGTTTATTTGTTTAACAAGCACTCATAAGGTACTCACTACTTCTTAAATGCTTTACAAATATTAATTTATTTAATATTGTTATCATTTCTATTTTATATTTTGCTTATCCTCCCCCTTTACCTCAAGCGGGCCCCCAGACCACCCTTTTACTAGCTCTGATTGGTGAGTATTTTTGTGTGTCCTATGATGCATTTGAGGTGAAGGTAATTCGGTGATGCTTTTTGTAACCTAGGTTTATATACCGAGTTCTTCAGGGATCCCTGTTTCCATCTCCACTCCTGAGGGCTAAGCACTTGGACAGACTGACTCCAGAGGAGAGGACTGAAGCCCTCAAGAAGTGGAGAAGGGCTGGAAAGATGGGTCAAGTGATGTCTAAGTGTGCTGACCACTTAGCTGCCACGTCAGAGAGAGGAGCCATGAGTGGCCCTTCTGTTGCCCTTGCCATGATGTCAGCAACTTCTTGTGCTGCTGAGCAAAGAAATGTACATGAAACTGCCTTGGACTCAGACTGTTGTGAAACTAAGACCTCATGGGTGGCTGGACCCTCAAACGGTTAAGAAGGCAGGATAAGAAGGCAACTCTTTGGAGTTGCAAGTATTCCTTCGAGTTTGGAAGAGGACTTTGAAGAGGCACCTCTACCAAGCAAGAATGACTTGGATTTTCCTTAAGGGTCATGAATATGTTACTGGTTTGAAAAAGCCAGCGTGATGACCTTGATGGTATGGTCATAGATGCATTCATAAGAAAGGATAGAGTTTGACCTAGACAGAGTTTAAGGAATTAAAGTATTTAATTCAGAATCAAATGTTTTTATGAAACATTTTGGATTTTATGAGAGCATTTTAATTGTCTTAGACATATAAGTGTTTTCACTTATTTGAGGTATATTTATTTTACTGTGAAACCTCAGATTCAAGAGAAATGCTTTAACTGAGGAGACTCCAATCTGATTTGATTTTTTTTAAGAAAAAAATATGTAGTTTGGTTGATTAGCTGGAATTCAGAGAGTTCCACATTAAAAAAAAAAAAGTTATAAATGACTAATTTCCGGAGGAAAAAAGTTATAAGAGCCCTTCAAACAACAATGTACCTAAAACAGAATAATAAAATATAGTTAGTTATTAATAGCTTTTTATTTCCTATGAGATGTGTTTGGTCTTCTGACGGAAGATGCTAGGCATACCTCTCTGTTCATTTCAGTGTTCTCCTGAGGTGGAGCCTTCATTGGGAAGGGGCAAGGGGGAGGCTAGGCCTCCATCAGGTAATGGGTCAATCTGTGTGTAGATGTTAATTGGGGAACGAAAGCTGTGGGTAAGACACAGAATCAGCTGAGCCTGTGGGCCATTTAATACGATCCTGTTGTATCCTAAAACTGACAATAGCCTGATCAGATGAGACAATCAATTTCAAAACAATCATCAAGAGACCATTTGAGGGTTCATAGTCCTTGCAATGCCATACAACTTTTTTAGGGTTGTATCTAAAAATGAGCTAGGAATTGAGATGAGGACAGGTGGTTCTCAGAAGGATTCCATGAGGTTCTTAGAAAAATGTGTATTTTAATACATTTTAGGACAGAAATATCTATAGCAGGTTAACTGCTGTTGCAAATCATGTATGCTGTCTTTCGTTGGAACAAGAAACTAGTTTATACCAAATAAGGCCAGTTATAAGATCATGTATTCTTGTTGAGTTCTTTTAAAATTCTTCATTGGTTCATCTGAAAATTGTCAGCCACCAATTACCCAGAATTCCCTTCATGAAATCTCCATGCTAATGTTTCTATATCAAAGTTGTTTTAATGACTATTAAACTATTATTCTCAGGACTTTATCTTCTGGTCTGATTTTTGTAGCCTTCTGATATTACTGTAAACTAGAGGCCCGGTGCACGAAATTCGTGCATGGTGGGAGGGGGGGTTCCCTCAGCCCAGCCTGCACCCTCTCCAATCCAGGACATTCCTCTCACAATCTGGAACCACTGGCTCCTAACTGCTCACCTTCCTGCCTGCCTGATCACCCCTAACTGTCCCCCCTGCTGGCCTCTCCCCCCACCCCGCCAGCCTGGTTGCCCCTTAGTGCACCCCCTGCTGGCATGGTCACCCCCAACTGCCCCCCTGTGGTCCTGGTTGCCCCATGCAGCCTGCTGTTCGGTCATTTGGTCGTCCCTCACTAACCCCCCTGCCGGCCTGGTCGCCCCATGCAGCCTGTTGATCGGACATTTGTCGCCCCTCACTAACCCCCCTGCCGGCCTGGTCACCCCACGCAGCCTGCTGTTCAGTCGTTTGGTCATCCCTCACTAACCCCCTGCCGGCCTGGTCGCCCCACGCAGCCTGCTGATCGGACATTTGTCGCCCCTCACCCTCCTGCCGGCCTGGTCGCCCCATGCAGCCTGTTCGGTCATCTGTTCGGTTGTTTCAGATGCGATGGTCGCTTAGCCTTTTATATATATAGATAGTCTTTTATATAGACCAATTTCCAGAGCTTTCAAAATCCCACATAGCTAATGGAAGTTGCTTTCTGCTTCCTTATAGATTTTTATTTTAAATAAACTGTTTAATAAATAATGTGGTACAACACTGTCATCACTCCAGTGGATACTCACTGAATCCAACTGTAATTGGTGCCAGAACTTAGAAGGAAAATCCCTAAGTACACCTTTTACCAGAATATTGTTTTGACTTTTTCTTATATGGAAAAATCTATGATGTTATATCACCTTTTATCCTCACAGTAGCTGGCATTCATTCCCTGAGATAAACCTTCTGATAAATAAAAAATTAGGAATATTTTTACTAATAAATAAAGTTTTAGAACCTAATGATAAAGGAATAACCAAAAAGATGAAGAAAAACTGTCATGTATTTGTACATACGAGTAAATGAAACTCTTGAGTGTTCATGTTATGGGGCCACAATTCCTTGATTCCCAAATCCCAAGAACACTGAAAACTGAATTATTTTTGTAAGTTAGTTACAAAGTCGATGCCCTGAACAGAGGTGAAGCTATCACGTACTTAATATAATTTTTATATATATGCTACAGAAAATTGTATTTTATTTCTGGGTGTTAAAGTGTATTTTTAAATTTTTGAAAAATCCTGGGTTCTTAAATACATCTGCCTCCCAAGTGCAAAGGAACTGGGATCTGTTCTAAGCCTTTAAGAGGTCTCATTTACAAGTAAAAAACTCTTACATCGGTTACCCAAGCTGATGTGAACGGTTGCATTTTGGTATCAAACCTATTTCACCACATTTTGAGAAATTAATATAATTGCTCCAGTAGCCAAAGAAAAGTGCCTAATAGTATATATTTGGGGATGCAATTTTATCCCAAAAGACTTATGAAAGAATTGGATCCATTTCCGAAAATGTACTCTAGACATTAAAAATCCTTACACTCTTAGTTTTTGTTGGATGCTCAATGGGTAATTTGAGAGTATTAGCAACCTCTAATTCAGACTAATCAAGGCATTATCTGTCATCTAAAGTAAAAGAGCATGTTCTTGTGAAAGTCCGAAATAAGACAGGTATTTTGATTGGTGAGAAATTGGGTGCCAACTATTATATTGGGAAAGACAGTTTTCTGGGACATGCTATCCATACACATAAAAAAAGATTATACCATTTTATTTGTATTAATGGTTATTTAAAATAAGTACAATATGTACATTTCACTGAACATCAGTTGAGCAAGGCTAAAAGTTGTTACATTAAGTATGTACCTACAACTATAACAAAACAAAACTGACCCATATTCTTCAACTTTCATACAGTTGTGACCAAAATTCAATTGCTGGATTTCACATTCTCAATACGTTTATACAAACTACAGAACAAGCGGTGAATACCATGGAAAGTGTCAAGACAACTTTTTGGATTTCGAATATGTGTGCACATAGAAAAGAGTACAAAAATACATGTATAAAACTGCAGGTAGTCTCTATGTGGAATGCTGAGGCAGTCCAGGTTGCTGGTGGAGCTTAGTAGGGAATCCTACTTGTTCCAAAGGCATTTGGATGTTGCAAAAATGGGTGCCTGACTAAATTAGGTGCAGGTGATGACTTGTGTTCTGAAGCTTTTTAGTGTGGAAAAAATAACCACTAATCGCTAAAGATGATGTGGGTGAAGTGGCCCAGTGCTTAAAAGCATCTTTAAATTTTTGCTTTAATTATCGATGGGAAGAATTAGCAACACAAGATATTAGACATCTTTCAGAGAAAATTACAAAATGTTACGCAAAGCTTTCCTGTGCTCTGAGATACATTTCTGTGCTTCACTGGTATGGACAATGGAAAATATTTCATTGGGGTAGGGTACAATTTATTTTGGTTTTTTAAATTGCATCTCTGCAGTCGAAAGCAAGTTCTCCTTTGGCAAAGTAGCATCTCAAATTCCATTGTCACATGGGGGGAAACCAAATAAAAATATTGCCCATGGATATTTTCCTAGTTTTTGAAATCTCAGTCAGCCAACTGACCGACACTGAGCAAACCCCAGCGATAGGGGAAGTTCCGTGGAGACTTTTCTGCCGCATTACAACCTTGGTTTAAATTCAGAACGCGCAACCCTACCATGTCAGTGCTCATAGTGATGTCTAAAGAGCTCTGTGTTCAGTGTGTCTTGCTGCTGCAGAGACCTACAGGGATGCTACTTGTCTTTCGCCTCCGTCTTTCATCGGTGCTCAACATTTTAAAGACTTTACAAGAGTCCTAGCAAATAACTTAAGCATGTAAGTTATCTTGGCTTTTAATAAATCAAAAGCAGGTCACCAAGGTTAATATGAAGGTTGCCACTATGCTATTATACTTGAGAAACAAAAGCTGGCAAAGATTGGTCAGCCTGCATCTCAATGTCCTTTTTTGTGACTGGCTAAGAGGGAACTTTATAACTGTTGCCCTAGCGCCTGCATTACCCTCACTCTGCAGAGTCGACAATTTTGCACTAGTGGTTAAGGTCAGGCTGACAAAACAACCAAATTAGCTTTGCTTCTTTTTTTTTTTTTTTAAGACTTTCATCAAACTTGAAATAAGAAAAATAAGGCTGAAAAATAATGGACGTGTGCAGTGCACTGCCCAGCTTCTCTGTTCATGCGTCCAGGGAGGGCTTCTCTGTACAGCCGTCTGCAGAAAGTGCTCCACAGCCAAGACCCCGTTCTCTCTGAGTGTCGCTGGCAACGTCTCCGCTCATCTTTGGAATCAGTTTAGGAGGAAGGTGTGAATATATATTTGCCTCTCAATCCATTCGGTGAAGTAGGACACATTGCTATAGACTCCAGGCCCCAGGACTTTGGAAAAGCAGACGGAGCCCCATGAAGTTAGGCCAAACAATGTCCACTGTCCTCCAGGCTGCTCACAGACAAGAGGCCCGCCGCTGTCCCCCTGTAATGAGCAGCAGGAAACATTAGTCACTGGTATTTCAGAGCCCGCACTGTGTCCGTGTTATCCTGAGGGCACACTAAAGCCAAACCCAGCTTAACCAACCTTTTGGAAAATTTCCACAAAGCTTTTATTGTCGACCTGTGGAGGGACATGCTCTCTACTCCATAAATAGAATTTCCAAATGGACATTTTAAAGTCTAAAAGGATAGGGATGGCTTGGGAAAAGACTTTTTTTTCTTCTTCTGTGAAATCAGAAGACATTTTTTAGTCATTTCCCGTACTTATCAAAATATGTCATATTTCTTAAATTTATTATATCAGAATCAATTCTTTCATAATCACACTCTTTAACTTTGATCCATTTTATAAATGTAGGAAGTACCCAACATGGAACATTCAAACTTACCACGTTCAAGATTCTGACTATGTGAATGAATGCATTAAGTAAAATATACTCAGGGACCACATACTGCATTTCTTAATAGTTCTTAGGACCTTGTCAATTAGCATACTTGAATGGAAAATACCACACAAGAATTATTTACCGTAGAATATTTCATTTCTTTATATCTATATTTCATATGCATAGGGATTTTCGTTCTTGATATTTAAGTTTAGGTGTTGCATTTAAATTTTATTCGGTTCTTTTGCCACATATAATTAATCTTAAAACACAATAACTTTATAAAGTTAATATTTGCTACATCTGAAGGATCAGAGTAGGTTAGAGGGTGTATTCTACAGTGCCTCAAAAGAAAAGGATTGATACCTTAGAAAATAAGGAAGCAAATATGGTAGAAATTTACAGATATTCCTGGCAATGTAAGAGTTTCAAACTTCAGAGAATATCTATGCTCATTCCCACTTGGCAACATTGAAGAACAATGGTAATCATGTTTACTGATACTTTTCTGAACACTTGTCCTGTATTACCTCGTTTAATCCTCACACAATCCTTATGAGTTGATAATAATAATAATGTGATATGATAATTATTATTAAATTTATTTTAGAGGTAATAAAAATGAAGCACAACAGGTATAGAACTTGTTTATTTGCAGGGCTGTAATTTAAACTCGGGCAGCCTAGCACCATGATTCCAACCCTATAACTAGGCTAACTTGCTCCTTAGAAATGTCAGTGAATAGGACTGCTGTTAAAGCAAAACTGAGTTTTTGATTGTGCTGTGTACTTTTGGGGAGGTGGTGATCTTGACATTCATAAATTCCCAATGTCATAAGCCTAAGTAGTGAGCGTAGACCATGCAAGGGTATGAATAAATGGTCCTGCCTAAAAAGCCCAAATGGAAAATTTTAAGCAAAATTTACTGGAAACATTAGACATTCTCCTCAATTTTTATTAGACATACGCCACAATTTTTTCATCTCCCCTCATATAGGAGAAATGCTAAGATGCTGCCTTAATTTAAGATGAGCTATATTCATTATGCCAGCGAGTGATTAAAATGGAGCATGTTTACAGGTTTGCTCTACACTTCCAGATCAGAAATTTAACCCGATAATTATTTAGCATCTGCTCTTTGCAAGGTTCCGTGCTGAGGCCCACACAGAGGAAGGCACTGTTTTTGTCACTGAAGGGCCAAAAGTCCGCTTTGCTAACCAGAATACCTTTACATGAAAGCAAAGTGTAAGGACTAAGGCACCCTCACAGGAATGAGCAAGTACTTCCAGGTGGGGAAGAACAGAAAAAGTGTCTTCCTATCAGGTGGGTTTGAGGTGGGTTAGCCAGGTAAGGGACATTTGTAAGGTAGAGAACAAGAGGTGCAGAAGCAGCCATTCAAAACGACAGGGAGCATACAGCTGAGGCACAGTTTGGTCTTTCTGGCCCTCTTTTCCTCTTAGTAATACTGGGCTTTGGGCCAAAGGTAATGTTTGGCTTCAGGATTGATCCTGATGATTTCTAGACCTTAACAGAGGGACCCACAGCTTCCAAAGGTCCCCGTGGATACATCGGAAAGATAATGAGAGGTTCTGGTGAAGAATCTTGCTCCAGACCTAGTCAAAGTAGCTTCGGTTTGTTTTATTTTCTACCTGGAGCTGTGTCAGAGAATCTCCGGTATGCATTTAAGATCCCCACAGTGCCGAATTCCCACAGCTGAAGAAGTTGGCATGACTAGGTTCACATTAGACACCAGATATGAAATGTCTGTGCCTCTGTCTGTGCACAGCCTTCAGTTCTCTCTCAAGAATCACCTTCTTACTCCTTTGGGAAAATGTATTCACAGTCATCATTGTGACTAGGATAGTGTAGTGGCCCAACACCTGGGCCCTGGAGCCAGGCTTCCTGCGTTCATAGACTTACTCTATCACCTTTTGTGCTGGGTGATAATGGGTAAATTATTTAACCTCTCTGGTCCCTTCTTTTCTTGATCTGTAAACTAGGAAAAACAATGATACAATCACAATAGGTAATTGTGAGGATTAAATGAGTTGTTATCAAGCATTTGGAAGAGATCCTGCAACACAATAAGCACCGAATGATAAATGTTAGTATTCATACAGTTACTCTTCATTGAGTGTATATGCCAGACATCCCACACAGATATGTGAGAGACAGGGGCTTTCACATACACCAAACACCGTGCAAATTAGACTCAGTCCCATTCCACTCACGAAAAGCCTCTCTAGAGAGGTTAGATCATTTCTCCAGGTCACATTATTCTTACCAGCAGAAATGGGGTCCAACCCAGATCTTTCAGGCTGCAAATGCTGTGTCCCAAGCCCTACACCATTCTGCCTTTCAAAACACTACTTTTTAAATTTTTATTATTTATATATTTTTAAAAATAACTAGAGGCCTGTTGCATGAAGATTCATGCAAGAATAGGCCTTCCTTCCCCTGGCTTCACTCCCGGCCTGAGCCCTGCTCCTGTAGCTCCCTCCATCCCCACCCTCCCCCTCATAGCAGGTGTCCTGCCCTGCCCCACTGACCCCCACCTGCATATGCAAATTAACCTGCAATCTTTGTTGGGTTAATTTGAATACTCACTCCTGATTGGCTGGTGGTTGTTGCAGAGGTACGGTCAATTTACATATTTCTCTTTTATTAGTTAGATATTTATGTATTGTTTAAGAGTCCCAGAAATCAAACTTGGGACTCTTGCTTGGAAGGCAGGCTTCTTCTACCACTGCCCACTTCAGCTGGCTGTGTGTGGCCAAGGGGCTGCAGGGATGGTGGCCTCAGTGAAACGCTAAGGAAGCCAGCTGTCTGCCTCCCTCTTTCCCCTGGCAACTGTCTAAGAAATCCCCACTGGGCCGTCCCCAGTCCCCGGGTTTGCCCACTCTGAAACAGGACCAGCAGAAGTATCATTTTATTATGCTAGGTCAGCAGTAGCATCATTGTTGAATCTCCTCTTTCAATTGTGAAATGGGGGGGGGGGGGGGGGGGAGGGGCAACTGGACCTACTCCAAAGCAGTGAAATAGCAAAGGTGCTTCACAGCCTTGATGGAGAATAATTGCTGTCCCCACACTGTCATAAGTTTCTTTGAGCACTTGCCCTTTTTTTCCTTCCGTGGGAGACAGTCCAGTGTAATAGCCAATGAGTGTTTATGAAGTTGCAAAGAAGATGCTTCCCTGAACTGCGTAGTGAGCATGCTCTACGAACTACTGTGACCATGAATCCCAAGTGTCTGAGGTCGCATGCAGTGACCTTTGTAGACATGTTGGCAGTCAAGTGCAGGCCCAGACAATGCTGCTCACTGATGAGACAGAGGTGGCTCTTCACACACCTGGAGCTGGGGTGTTGCCTGTGCTTTAATGCCTTCACCCCAATGGCAAAAAACGCCCTTGGTGTCCCCCTGCTTCCCAGGCAGCCTGCTTGGGGCCATGGTTACCACTTGCTCCTCTTAGAAACGCATTTGTCTTAGCCCCTAAAATGGTCCCATTGGATGGACCAGAACAGCTGCTTTTCCTCCCGTTGCTAACGCAGGTGCTGTGTCCCAGGCAGTGGAGGAGGGAGCCACCCAAGTGAGCCGAGGGTATGGAGGCAGAAAGGGGACTCGCAGGGTCCCGGATGGAGGACATCACCGAGACAATAAACATCTGCTGACAAGTCATTTTCCAAAAATGTCCCTGAAGGGCCTCGCATGAATAACAATGAGTTTGTGTGGGCCCACTGGAGTCATTGCTGAACTGAACCACCCCAGTAATCAGAAAACAACTTACCATGCACGAGTCCACTGTGCCGGACTCATAGCCGGCACATATCATCCGGCTGGTGATGGTCTTCATGTCGAAGTAGGACTGACACTGCTCCAGAGAAATCACCCGGACTTCTCCCTCCTGCAGCTTGAAGGGCACTGGGTATTAAAAAAGAAAAGGAAAGGAAAAGGAAGGAAGGAAGGAGGGAGGAAAAGAAAGAAAGAAGGGAGGGAGGGAAGGAGGGAGAAAGAAGGGAGGGAGGGAAGGAGGAAATATACAAGAGGGTAAAATGACTCAAAATGAGGCTTTGGTGCTGAGATGATTATGATATATGAGATGATATATGAGATGATTACGTTTTTATTCCCCCAAAGCCACATTCTTTACTTATATGTCATTTCAAAAACAAGGCTTGTTTGCAATCAGAATTTTCCAATTAGAAGTTTGATGGCACGCCTCTAGTCAAAGCCCTTTGTTGCATTGAGAAAAGAGAGGCACAGAGTAGCTACGCCACTCGCCCACGCTTTCCCCAATAAAATCAACAGCCACTGCAATGAAATGGAAAGTGATCACCCCCGGCTCTGCCCCAGATAGGAGGCTGCCAGCTCTGCCGCAGGACACACCCGGCGCCTCCAGCCAGCAGGGCCCGCCCTCCCCTTGGCTCAAAGACTGTCTCACCACGGGACCGTGCGCTATGGGGGCCATTATTTGAGGAAAGAACCTTTCATCCTAGAGGACATGACAGAGAGATGTTGAAAAGGACAAAGCCATCCCTTAGTGTCCGAGGGGACAGTGTGAATTCCATCTTGCTGGAAAGTTCTCAAAAAAGGACAATGGCTTCTCGAAATATGAATCTGTGGCTGTTTCGCCATTCTACAAAATTGTACACCCTGCTCTCTTTTTAAAGGTGACAGCGATGCAGTAGAAATGCACAGGGTACCTTATTGGGAGAAGGAATCATGTTTGGGAAAAGCAGTGTGATGCGCACAGTGGGCGTTTCAGGAGTTGTCAAAGAATGGTGGTAAGAACAATCGCTAACATGCATTGGGTACTCAGAGCAGGCCGGGCCATTCTCAGGGCCTCTTGTCTGTAATCTTTACAATCGTCCTATAAATTAGGCAGTTGCTATTATGATTCCCAATGTATAGTCAGGTCTTTCTCACCGAATCCACACCCTTGCTCCTCACGCTGCACTATATTTGTGGCAGTGCGATATATTACAGGATTGCTGTCAGTTTGATGTGGATATTGTGGGAGCAATACAAGGAGAGGCAATAGAAAGTATATGCAGCCCTAACTGGTTTGGCTAGAGTGTCGGCCTGAGGACTGAAGGGCCCCAGGTTCGATTCCGGTCAAGGGCATGTACCTTGGTTGTGGGCACATCCCCAGTAGGAGGTGTGCAGGAGGCAGCTGATCGATGTTTCTCTCCTCGGTGTTTCTCTCTATCCCTCTCCCTTCCTCTCTGTAAAAAATCAATAAAATATATATATTTTTTAAAAAATATATTCAGCTCTTATCTCTATCGCAGTACTAATTGTAGCTTTTAGAAACCAAGATGACAGGAACGGTGACATCACATGTCTGACACTGCCTTTTGTGATCTTACATGTGAGCTTTACAGACATCACCAATTTACTTCTGTCTATTGAATTTTTCTTTTTTGGCACCAATTGACCATATAGGAAGGAAACTCAACGTCGCTCAAAACTTATCTGACAAAATTAAAAAAAAAGGGGGGGGCCTTCAAGTTGGCGGCTGCTAAAGTGGCTCACAGGACAGCAATCGGCATCGCCATTCCCGAGAGCCACGCAGCACCCGTGATACAGAGTGGCGTTGGAAAGAAAATGTCTCATGGGTTAGACTCATATTCTCAACTTTAAGAGGTCAAGCAAAACTGGGAGTCCATGTGGGGGCTGGGAGTAAGTAGGAAACATGTTTCAGTGTCTATGTTTTGTATGTTTAAATCATCTACTTTAATCAATTTAAGTAGGCAAATAGCAAACCAGTTTTCTTTGGAATAGGACTTCCTGGCTGTCTTACAAAGGTCGACAAGACCAAATCACAAGGCAGGACTGGAAATTGGGCGGAGCCCTAGTTGCAGGGCGGAATGCCTCACCGCTGGACAGGTGCAGGTGATTCGCCTGCAGGGAGTGCAAACCACTTGTGGAGGCGGGTCACAGGGATGACTGACAGGTCTCATCTGGCTTGGCAGGGCCAAAGCATTGGCACTGGCTCCCTGGAGAGAGACTCTGAGCTGGAGAAGCGTTTTGAGGTTGCCTCTGAGCTGGGCCGGTTTGAGTGCCATTGCTAACACCTATCATTTGCGTGGGTGAGTGACGCACATGCCCAGTGTGTACCATTTGTGCCTATATTTTCTTAAATTTATTTTTTTATGTAAGTCTTTTTTTAAAAATATGGGTGTTTTTTTTAAATTAATTTTTAGAGAGAGAGGAAGGGAGGGGGAGCCAGAGATAGAAACATCAATGATGAGAGAGAATCATTGATCGGCTGCCTCCTGCACGCCCCCTACTGGGGATCAAGCCTCAGTCCAGGCATGTGCCCTGACCGGAATCGAACCAGCAAACCTCCTGGTTCCTGGGTCCACGCTCCACCGCTGAGCCACGCTGGCCGGGCTGTGCCTATACTTTTAGAAGTGAAATGGGGGATGATTGCCAAAGGCTCAGAAGTAACTCGGGGTCTTCCCGTGACAAGCTGAAAGGCAAAGCGCTGCGCAGACCCGGCTTACTTTTGCTGCCCATGTGGCCCCAGCCTGTGATGTAGCAGTACGTGTCGGGCTCCAAGGCCTGCTCCGCGCTGGGTAGGCAGACTGGCCGCACGTAGCTGGTCTCCTGGACCTCCGCGCTGAGCTCCACGATGCTGATGTCATAGTCCACCACCGCGCGGCTGTAGCGCGGGTGCAGGATGATGGTCCTCACCCCGCGCATCTGCACGAAGGCCGATGGGTGGTCGAGATTGTTGATGCCAAACACCACCTTCCACACCGCGGCGTTCTCTCTCCTGCAATAGTAATTCAGGAGCAATTGGCCTCTTAACCTCTCGAGAGAGGAAGCTCAGCTTCATATGCGCCTCAGGTGCATGGAGCAGGCAGGGGAATGTACACAGCGGCAGGCACCTCGTCGCTGCACACAGTAACCAGACACTGTGGCTTGCAATTTGCCACCATCTCGGTTAGACATGAAAATGGCACATTTGTGCTTCATGCAGCTAGCCAACGTCAGAGATTTTCTCTGTCTTTTCTGGAGACCACAAACTTTCCCTTTTTTACCCTTTTTGATTTTGTTTTAGTATCTCAAATATGTCTCCTTTTTTTTTTTAGGAAAAGAATGAATATTTATAATGAATACCTGTAATAGAAATCACCCTATTTTGTCTTACTCCAGAAATAGCATAGTTAAGTGGCAATGTGGAGGTAGTTTAAAGGTTACCAAATTTGTTCCCGGAAATATCACGCGACAGCGTCATTGCTGTCCTATAAATATTACAAATGTCTTACTTTTAACAGTGGACTCTGCCCTTGATGTTTCTAAAGAATTCCCTGTGACACATGCAGTGAAATGACTTTAGGGTGACCACAAGGAAATGCGTGAAGGGGCTGGATGTGCATCAGTAAGTCAGACCACAAGGCTGTCCATCCGGAGGGCCATGGCCTCTCAGTTCTGCTCATTGCTGTCATGTTGAAATGCCCTGTGTGACCTGACCTTCTGATTGTTCAAGGGAGACAGAAGTTCTGGATGTCAGAATGATCTTTTCCAGATCACTCAGGTCATACCTACCCCACCAAAGCAAGAGACCACGGAACCCTGCTCAGGTGCAGAGGCAGAGCGCATGGATAGGTAGTTGCAACGCTCGAAGAAACGAAGGAGTAACTATGAAGGTTGAAAAGAGAAGAGCTCCCAGTTTCAGCAAGCCCCAGGAGCTATGGATCAGCCCATATTTTAGGCCAACTGCTTGCTATGGCCCAGACCCAGACATTTCCACTGGAAAGGGAAGGAAGACAGAGAATACCTCCACAGGGGGCAGGACCGTGGGGAGCGCAGAGTCAGGTCAGTTACCAAGGGCTTTTGACAACCACGCTGGCTCACTCTCCAGTGATGCTAAACAAGAGCACCCCAGGGGAAGGATGGATATAAAATGGAAAATTTCCGTTGTACTGGACATCATTACTGAAAGGAATGGATCAACCCCTCACGTCAATAAAATGAAAACAACAACAACACACACACACACACACACAATTGTGAATGACTGGTGTAGTTCATAAGCACCTAGAAGATAAAAAATAGTAACCCTGAGGAGTTAGACCAAATTTCTCACTTCCTTTTCCAGAGTATATTAAAGGACTGAGATCAGGACAGGTCTGCCTAGCGTGTATGGCAGAAAGATGTAGGAACAAAGAAGTTGAAGGTCCTGGTGAGAGGGCTGAAGTGACAAGCCCAGGGCACTTCGTCAGCTGGAGAGAGAAAGGAGATGAGGAGGCAGAGATAATGGGGCAGGGGGGAGGGGGGAGAAGTGCAGACAAGCAACAAAAAGTCTTGTTAGAGAAATCAAGACAAAGGTGACCTGGCAGGTTAGCGATTATGGTCTACGGTCATACTAGAGGCCCAGTGCACAAGATTCATGCACAGGGGGGGGGGGGTGAGGTGGAGGGTCCCTCAGCCCAGTCTGTGCCCTCTTGGGGGATATCTGTGCTGGCTTAGGCCCACTCCCTGCAGGGAGCTAAGCAGGCAGACCGACATCCCCAAGGGGTCCTTAGCACTGCCGCAGAGGTGGGAGCCCAGCTCAGGGCTTCTGGCTGAGTGGTGCTCCCCCTGTGGGAGCACATTGACCACCAGGGGGCAGCTCCTGCACTGAACATCTGCCCCTGGTGGTTAGTGCGCATCATAGCGATCAGTCGTTCTGCTGTTCGGTCGATTTGCATATTAGCTTTTTATTATCTAGGAGGATAGTATGATGATAGTTATTCATGTGGGTTTCCTGGAGAGAAATCAGATGCTTCTGACAATTACTAGTTGTATGCCAGCCTAGGAAGGTCATCCTTCCATCTCTCAGAGGTGGAAGAAGGCAGGAAAATTGCTGTTCCGTTAACCCTGGTAGGCAAAGTCTTTCTCCTCTACAGCTGTCGAAGTTGAATTCTTATTAGGGCATATGGAACTTGATCTGATCACCTTAGCATCTCATGCTTTTAATTCTCATTGGGGATTTTTAAAGACCTCTCCACGGAAGAGCAAAACAAATCTGTGGCTTTCCCCCCACCATTATATAATTAACACAGACAGGCTTGAGGAGACCTACAGATGGGTCACACTGGGATTGGCAAAGCATGGGATCAGGATATGAAGTAAATCCCATTAACTGCAGCAATCGATGGCTCCAGCAGAGAATAAGGCTTATAATTAGAAGTTCTCAAAAGCTGGCAGGGCCACTGGAGAGACTGTAAAATAGAATCAGAGTTATTAGCACACATTCAAATGAAGGCTTGTTTGAAGTTGGGCCATTTCTAGTTTCTTGTGGACAAGCCAGGCCTCTCTTGACAGTTCTGTTAAGTTTAGTGTTCCATAAAATTTCACCAAGGCCTTTGATATCTTACCCATTTCCTTAATTATAAACACATATTTCTTCTCTATTGCAAGGCTTCTTCTTCACTGCACAGATCTGTCCGTGAAAGAGGAGACTTGGACGCCACATACAGAAACAACAAAAGTTGGATCTGAACCTGGATGAACTAGCAGGTAAAGAATGTGTTTCCCTTAAAGACCTGTTGGATTCATCTAGGTAATCATCTTTTGATGAATGTACTCTTGCTAGTCTAATCTTCTACTCATCACGGAGTTATAAATCAGACCTGGACAAGACATCCGGAAACATCTGGCCTCTTCTGAACCAATAACATTGCCGTGTATTTCCTGACAGACTACACAGACTCCTCAATAATTTAGGGTCTTAGACGCTAACTGTTCTCAAGGAGAGGTACTGGTTTGATGTTTTATATTTCATTTCCCCGAAAAGAGTAATCAAATAACTGGATATACACATTTGCATTTCATAATCACTTATCACATTATATTCTAATTATTTAAATGTCTGCATCCTCATTAGGGTAGTAATCCAAGGAAAGAAATGTGTGTTCGTCTTTGTAACCCCCACCTGGAACTAAATACACATGCTAGGACTCTATTCCATAGGAAGGAGAGCACCAGTGGGTGAGTAGCTTTGTATAAGAAGGTGTATTGCAGTATTGTTGAAATGGTAGCAAATTGGAACTAACCTGAATGTCCATCAGCTGTGGAATAATAATTTTAAAAAGTCATGGTAAATCTATATTATAGGATATCATTGTGAACAATGGGCCTTGAAAGGACTGACTCCATCCTGTCCCTCGCCCTCCTTCTGAACCATAGGCACTCCATCTTGTTCCCATAACCTCCATTTTGTAAGAACTGCCATCTAAAAATTTCCACTAAACACAGACGGTCCTTTGTTCTGTTAATTCCAGGAAGTAACTAAATCAGATAGCCTCCCAGATAGAAGTAACTCTGCTATTTCTAGCTTCTGTAAGCACACTTGCTCGAATAATGGGGAAAATAAGACATTTTGGGGAGGGGCTAGCAATCTAAAGCTGTGCCAGTAACCTAATGTACATTCTTATCTGCCTATATAGTCTAGTCACTGCCCCCTTTTAATTATCTGGCAAGCCTTCTGCCGGCGTGGGGGTCTGGTCCGTCCTTGGCTCCTCCCATGCCAGGTGTCTTCTGGTTATCCGAGCTGTGCTCAAGGCTGCAAGCTTCCTGCGGGATAGCTGCTAAGCACACTGCCCCCATCCCAGCACTTGGGGTTCTTTTGCCTTTATAAGCTAACCCCTAAGTTCATCTGGGGCCACGAGGTTTTGGAGAGACAGTCCTATTGAGGTCGCCGGCGTTTGCAATAAAGACTCCAAATTCGGCCCCCTGACTGTGGCGTCTTCTGTTTGACGTGCTGAATTCCAATATAACAATTTAGCTTTGGTGAAGAATGAGTTAGAGATACATCAGTTGACCTGGAGGAATGCCTGGGATATATTGCTACATGAGAGAGTCACCTTACAAGCACAAGCATAGAGTGGGATTCCAAATTGTTAAAGGAAACAATGACACCTTGGGGAAAATGTATTTGTTTATAGCTGTGCCGGAACATTCCCCAGGCTGTCATGGGGGGTACTGTGAGGAGGAGGAGGACGTAAAGGTGAGTGTGAGAGGAGAGATAGTGCCAGCAAAATGCAAAGATACTCATGCCATAGTGCTAAGGGGAAAGGTAGAATGCATGACTTCAGTAATACTTTTTTTTTTTTTTTAAGTTGGCTTTTATCAATGTCTCACTTATTAATACCAGGCATGATTCGCAGGGCTTTCCAGGGGCTCACCTAACGGCTGCACCGCCCTGTGACTGCTATTTCCCTCATTTCACAGAGGAGGGAACTGGCCCGGAGAAGCTCATGAACTGATCCATGGTCACACAGCAAGTGGCCAATTTAAGAAAAAAACAATAATAGGACAAAAAAAAGAAATTGCAATTTTTTTTAGAAATTAACCTGGTCAAGTGAAAATAATCAATTAGGTGATAGGACTATGACTTATTTTGTTTTAAAATTTTGCTATTGCTTAATATGACTTTTAAATAAAGTAAAATTATTAAAAACAAAATGGGTGTTATGATGGTTATTTAAAAGAATGTCCTCCCCCTGGCCAGAGTGGTGGCTCAGTTGTTTGGCACATCATCCGGTCCACTAAAATGTGGCAGGTTCAAGTCCTGGTCAGGGCACATACCCAGGTTTCAGGTTCGACCACTGGTCAGACAGTACAGGAGGCAACCAATCTCTCCTCTCTCTCTCTCTCTCTCTCCCCCTCTCTCTCTCTCCCTCTCTCTCTCTCTCCCTCTCTCTCTCTCTCTCTCTCTCTCTCTCTCTCTCTCTCTCTCCCCCCCCCCCCTTGCCTCTCCCTCCCTCCCTTTCTCTCTTAAAAAGAAAAAAAGTCCTCAAATCCTTTGACACTCCTCCCTTGGAGAAGAGAGTTTTGTGTTTCCTCCTTCGGATGTGGGTGGGGCTCAGAGGGCTCTGACCAGCCCCACAGCAGAAGCAGTGTTGTCTGTCTTGGAGGCAGGGTCACAAAAGGCATGGCATCCTCCTGGCTCCCTCTTGGGAAGCGCACGGTGCTGGATGCCAGGGATGCCAGTCACCATGCTGAGTCCCACGTGGGGGAGGAACTAAGGCCCGGCCCACCGGCAGCGCTGCCTGGAGAGCGCAGCCCCTCACTCAGAACCTTCCAGCTGGTGCCGACAGGCAGAGCTGAAGCGCACCAGCTATGTCCCTCCCGTGTCTGACCCCGGATCTTCTGGGGGCATAAAACATGTTTGGGGGTTTTCTTTGTTGTTATTGCTCCTGACCTAACAGACAGGTGGAGCACATGAGGACCTTCCGCAGTGACGTTTGTCAGTTGGGGGCAGGTATCCCCTTGGTCTTCCTTTTCTGCTCCTTTTGGCGCATTGTCCTGGTTAATTTATGTGCCAATGTGGCTGGGCCATGGTGCCAAACCATTTGGTCCAACATTCTGGGTTTTTCGGTGGAGGTGTACTTGGATGAGATTAACATTGAAATCAGTGGGCTTTGAGGAAAGCAGACTACCGCCCATAATGTAGGTGGGCCTCACCCAATAAACGGGAGACCTAATAAACAAGCCAGACCTCCCCTGAGCAAGAAGGAATCCTCCTAGCCAATGGCCATTGGACGTGAACTGCAATGCCACCCCATCTTCCGGCCAACCCCGTTAGACTTTGGACTCACCAAGCCTCCACAAGCATGTGAGCCAACTTCTGAAAGTAACCCTCTCGCTCTCATTGGTCTCCTTCTCTGGAGACCCCTGACTAATACACATGCTGTACCTTTAAGTCTGCTTCCCAATTCCTCACCAGCTCCTCCAGCACGCTCCCCTCACTGTAGTATCTCCTTGAGTAAACACCTCCCCCGCCCCCCTTCCCCTCCCCCCCTTTAACTCCACATGTATTCGATGTATTCAAAGGGGCTGGAAAAGACACTAATGCTGGCTGCAGAGTCAATCCGCTAAACTTCCTATTCCTTCCTCTTTAGGGCATAAATCATAAGCAAGAGCTATCCATGGCCAATAAGTGAGCAGCACATACCCAGGCTGACAGCACTGAGGGTAGAAAAACGCAAGCAGATGAAGGCCCGGGAACAAGATCAATGGTGGCTTTTGCCCTGAATGGCTCCACTAAGACCACCCGGGTGACAAAATGACCAGATCCAGGCAAAGCAAAGGAGAAAAGGTGCAGCTCACCCCTCGAAGCAGTGGGCGACTGTCAGGACCCACTTCTTGGCAATGAGGACACAGCCACAGATGTGCCCACTGGGCTCACTCTGCAGGGAGCACTGCCAGGGCCACCTTCCAGGGCGACTTGTCCGGCCCCCGAGGATCCTCTTGTTCATTCGGGCAGCAGGGCGGCGCCCACAGTCTACCAAGGAGCAGGAGAGGCAGAGGCGTGTGTAACTCACCCACAAACCAGCTAGATGCTGTCATGTGCCAGGGATCCTCCCCCCCCCCCCACCCCCACCCAAGCCAACCCAGCTAAATGAAGTTTATACCCCACTGTGACACCATTCACTCTCTCACCTTGTTTAGCGCACAGAAGAGAAATCTTACTTCTGCTGTGGCAAGACTGCCTGGATTTGGAAACATAAAAGGGTATAATATTAAGTTGCAGTCATTGTTCCCTTCAAACACTACCCGTGAAAAGCAAGCCATAGGTTCAACCCTTGCCTGAGGTCGATTCTCAAGGTGGGGCGGTTGTCAGAATCACCTCGGAGATGGGGGCGTACAAAGGATGTGTATTGGTTCTAGTTTATTTAATATCATCATAATAAAATGTCCCATTGTCAGAAAGGAAACTATTGCTCGCAAAGTTTCCCACATCATCTTGGTTGATGAAATCCCCCAAAATATGAACTCAAACCATGATTTTCCAAGTAGGGAGAAGAAAGAGGGGGCAGGATTGGGCTGCTGCTTAGAATCCATAGTGAGTGGGACCATGTCAGATTTTTATGCTCGTGGAGAGGCATGTATGTCAAAAAAATTTGAGAACTAGTTTGAAAGAAATAAAATATTACTTAAAAAAGTTAAAGAATGGATAAAAAAACTGAATATTTAAATTGTCAAATAATCTTGCCAAGACTATTAGATTATGGATCTATGACTGGCTGACAGGAAAAGGGATTAACTTTATTCCATGTAGCTCTAGATGGCAGGGTCAGGACTAATAGAATTTATAGGAAGTGTGGGCTCAGGAAAGGAAGAACTTTCTAAAAATTGGAGTTAACCTTTGAAAGCAAGAACATGGGCCATGTTTAAGCACCTATCCATGTGGCTGCATCAGAAAATTCATTGTAGGATACATCAAGTTTTAATCACAAAGCTCCTTCCAACCATGAAGCATTTATTTACAGTGTAAATTAAAAAGACAAAAAACTTTGGGGGACTGTCAGATATAACGTGGTGTGCTTAGAATCCTAGACCTCTCAGAAAAAAAGTATATATATATATATATATATATATATATATATATATATATATATATTCATCCCTACATGTGTCAGTTCTACATTTCTTTTTGAAGATTTACTGTATTTTTATTTCTTGCTAAATTTGCATGGGGATCTGTGTAATTATTTGTATACAACAAATTACATGACACATAAAAAACACATTTGCTTTTTGACTCCCTGAAGTTGTATCTCTTCCCTTCCCCCCCCCTCGTTATCCTTAATTTGTTTGTAGCACTTCCAAATATTTGAAATTCACTTTGTTTACTAGCTTATAGCCCATCTGCCCACCTATATAATGTATGTTCCTTGATTCCTTGAGACCAGGGTCCTTGTCCCCCTAATTCTCTTCTATAGCCCCTCAAAGCTTAGCACTGAACTTGGCATGGAAGAGATGCTCAATAATTAGTTGCTATTTGTTAGATCCAAAACCATAGATTATACGAATAGGAAAAGACACCAAAGACTATCCGTCTCAACTATTTATACTATTGGAAACGGTGGTTATATAAGATCCCAAATCTAATTAGTAAGCCAGGACTCGAGCCAGTTCTACCAACTCCCAATTCAGAATGAGATGTTTTATTTATTGACTTGACCTGAGAGGGCTTCTCCACATTCCCAGTTTGGGGAAACACATCACGCTGTTGAAAGATTCAGGTCATTGTTCTGGAGGAAGTACTTCAGTTGACAAATATTCAGAAATGTGTCTGCAGAGTTTGGTCCATGGGGAAAATGTCAAGACAATCTAAAGAAAAATGGCCCACCTTTGGTTTTCTTCTTTGGAATTCTTAAGTGGTGTCTTCCCTTATTTAAAGCTGTGGGGTCAGATAAACCTGGTTTGAATTGAGAGGCTAGCCCTTCCCATCTGTGGGTGGTGAGTTTTGAGCAAGTTATTTATATATTCTATAGATCTGTACCATCTATCTATATATATATAAAAGCCTAAGCGGCCATTGGACCATTTGACTGGTAGCTATGACGTGCACTGACCACCAGGGGGCAGACGCTCAATGCATAGGCATGGAAACATGGAACAGACTGATAAATCTCAGAGGGAAGTGGGGAGGGGAGAGGGCAGGAAGAGATTAACCAAAGATCTTATATGCATACTAGAGGCCCGGTACTTGGTTTCTTGCACTGGTGGGGTCCTTCGGCCTGGCCTGCAGGGATCGGGCCGAAACCAGAAGTCTGACATCCCCCGAGGGGTCCCGGATTGTGAGAGGGCGCAGGCCAGGCCGAGGAACTTCACCGGTGCACAGATCCATGCACCGGGCTTCTAGTAAAGTATTAGTAATAAGCATTAACTTCCTCCACTTACCTTTCTCCTATAGACTAGACAAGGGAGGTGGCTCTGTTTAAGATGCCATTATTCTTAGGGGTAATTTTCCACAGATGTACTTTTGAGGCTACTTGATCTAATTTCACCCCATGTCCATTTTTTTCTCAGACCCTCCAAGTTTTTATTAGTTTTCATTGCTTCAGTTCCCTCTGTTAACTAGTTACATGTAGCATTGGTAGGAAGTGCAAACATGAGAATACATTTCGAGTAGGAAGGGAAAAAGAGCTCCAACATTAGAATGCAAGTTCCTCCTCCTTCACCACAATAGTTTCTGTAATCATCATTAAAGGAAAACGTCATTAGCCAAGAGAGAGAGAAAAAAATCTATGTCCAGAAAGAAAAAATAAAGCCAAGCGATGCTGAAGTTAAAGGCCAGCAGCCATTCTGTGGAAACTCACTACTGATGTGAAAAATGTGCATCATCACAGGTTAGAAACAGAAGAAGGGCCCGGACAACAGACTCTCACTCGGTAAAGCACTCTACTCAGCTCTTGGGAAGGGTGTCTTACCCTTTCACCAGCAGTTCATGCAAAGTGGTCCCATTGAGGCTCTCCCAGGCGGAGTCTAGCGTCAGCCACTGCTGGTCTTGCTCCTGTTCCTGCATGAATTCGGTCACAGACGGTTCTCTGACAGAAGGGTAAAGACCAATTAAACAGTCCAACCACAGCGATCTTTGGCCAGACAGTATCATTATTTGGCACTTACTCACTTTCCCAAAAAAGCATTAAATTATAAATCAATATTTCAAGAGGGGGATTTGTATTTGAAATTTGGCGTGAAATGTGATCAGCAAGAGGGAAAGTTACTATAAGTTTACTAAAGCAAAAAAAAAAATTCCAAATTATTACAGCTGTTTTAGTCATTCCGTCCGCTGACATGTATTTGAACTTGGTGAGGTGTTAGAATTCTAACGTATATGATGTAAAAATTCCAATATCTAAAATACAAGAGCAACTTTAAACAGGGGTCAAAAGTGAATTAAAATTTATCTGGAGGGGTGCTTTTTTCTCCTCTTTTCTTGCCCAATGTTATCCTACAATGTAGTAATACCTTTAAGTAAAAGTAAGTAATAACTAAAGAGAATAAATGGCCATTTAGTGTCTACTTAGACGGTAGAAGATTGTATGTAGAATTATTTTAACATACTGCAAAATCCTATGCACTAAAAATTGAGAAGGACCCTGAAAAACAGAGACAAGAGTTAGACAACATTATTTTGTTCCTGATCCACATTCTCACTCAGCTTCCACCAACATTGTCCTGTTGGTGCAAGTTCCTCCTCCTTCGCCACAATAGTTGAAGGAAAACATCATTAGCCAAGAGATGTATTCAGTCATTCAAATAAATACAATTACACTGTATTCAAGATTTAAAACCTTAGGTTTCAAAAGCATTTAGGTTTTAGTGTAAAATAAGTTGGTTTATTTAGGCAAGCCATATTTGAAGAAAACCTTTGGGGATTTTATCACCTGATACAAAAAAGGGTAGAAGAGGTAGAGGAGTTCATTTTAGACAGAAGGAAGGGGACGCTTCCTCTGAATCTGGAAGGCAGTAGGGAAAAGGAAGTGGGTACCTTGTTGGCCTTGGAGAGGGAGAGAGAATTCGTCAAGAGAATTGAAATCAGACAGCCTCCACTTATCAAGTAGCAGGAGTGCGTGATGAGAAGGAAAGTGATATGTTTATGGAATTGTTCCCAGGTGGGATTTTTTGGAGAAACACATCAGAGATAACTTAGAAGAATAACAAGCAGCGTCAAGAGTTCAGAGGAACCTGGAAATCTTGAAGTTGTGGTAGCATCAAGTCTGCATGCGTAGTGACTTTCATTTTTGATAATGGAATGCTGTTTTTTTTTGCAAAAAAAAAAAAAAAAAGGAGGGGCGGGGCACAGGAAAGGGAAAAAAGTTAGATTCAGTGGCAGTGAAAGAAAAATGATAATTTCATCCAATTATTAATTGTTTTAAAATTGCTATAAGGGGTGGGAGGATGGGCGGGAAGTGATTAACCAAAGAACTTGCATGCATATATGCATAACCCATGGACACAGGCAATAATGCAGTGACGGCTGGGGAGGGGACGGGAGCAGGGAATCAGTCAGGAGGGGGAGGACTGGGAGAAGACATCTGTAATACTTTAAAGATAAAATTTTTAAAAAAGAAAAAGAATAAAAACCTCACCAAATTCCATTACTTTTAAAAAGGGAAAAATACTCTAAAGAGAACATTTGATGATAGAATAAAAGCCAAAGATTAAAAATAAAACAGTCCTTAATAATGCATGAATTCTAATCATTTGATTTAAAAGCAAATGGGATAAATCCTGACCACACTTCGAAAAAGCATTGCACAAACTTTAAATTTAGCCCTAGCTGGTTTGGCTCAGTGGATAGAGCATCAGCCTGTGGACTGAAGGGTCCCAGGTTCGATTCCGGCCAAGGGCACAAGCCTGAGGTTGCCAGCTCGATCCCCAGTAGGGGGCGTGCAGAAGGAAGCCAATCAATGATTCTCTTTCATCATTGATGTTTCTATCTCTCTCCCCCCTCTCCCTTCCTCTCTGAAATCAATAAAAATATATTTTAAAAATTTAAATTTATTTAGAAACTTGGGATAACTGTTAGATTACTGAAGACTTCACAAAACCTACTGCACAATGAGGATTTTTCTTTTCCTCGACCAAACTGAGTCTGGCTTCCCATCAATCCCAGAATGCTGATGGGATGGTAAGTATGAAAGTCAGAGGCCACACATGACATTCCTGGTGTTTCTCCTGATCCCTGCATCCTGAGAACTCCTTTCTGCAATAGAACAACCATGGCCACCTACATCCAGGCATTTTGCTGGCAAAAAAACGAAGGAAAATCATCTCAGCCTTGTTTAATCAAGTCACTGTGTAAGCAGGTATTCCTAGACCGCCAGGGACTTCCACAAGAAGCACAGTTCAGCATAGGATTTACAGTGGAGCTGGAGAGAAAACTCATCACAAAGGGTGCTTCAGTCTTTCAACTCGGAAGGCCCCTCTAGCTAAGCAAGGGCTCCCTCCACTGAGCGCTGCATATGGGATGTTTTTACATTTCACTCCTCAGCCTCCAGCATGAAAGGCAATTTAGCCTGAATCTCTTCGTTACACCAAGTGGAAAATCGAAGAAATTCATCATTAAGAAGAGGGGAGAATCATTATAAAAATTAGTTTTTGGTGAAATCCTAAACACCAGCCTGCTTCTCCTGCACAAAAATAAATCTTTCAGCATAAAAATGCCATCCTATTACCCATTAAAGATATATCAGTGAGTCCAGATGATTTATTTCTTCCACCAGACAGAATCTGAGCATCTGTGGGATTTTAAATTTCCTTGTGGGTTTTTAAAAAATAATTTAAAAATCATAAAAGTAATACTTACACATGGTAAAAATACACAATGAAAATACATACATCTGGAGAAACCAAGATGGCAGCATAGGTAAACACCTGAACTGCTGCCTCGCACAACAAATTTAAAACTACAACTAAAAGACAAAACAGACATAATCCAGAACCACAGGAAGGCAGGCTGAGTGGAAATTCTACAACTAGAAGGAAAGAGAAAAGCACACTGAGACTCAGCGGAGCTGCAGAAGTAAAGGCAGAGGTACGGAGGCGCACGTGAGAGGGCTGGCAACTGAGTATTGGCTGTCTTTTTCAAGCGGTAGGGAGACAAAAGCTCTCAACTGCTCTGAACTCCAGTTTCCAGGTGAGACTCTGGGGACCCAGACTCATACTGGGAGAAACTGGACTGTCTGGCAGTGGGCGGAACTCGAAGGCAGCTTTCTCTCAGAGGTGCTTGCAGCGATTACCAAGGGACACTGAGATCGGGGGCCTCATAGGGCAGGGCTGACAGGAAGCCATTGCTGTTTGCTCTGCCCTGAGACTCCGCCCCACCCCAGCTGTGCAGAGGCTTTTGCATATGAATGACCTGGTCCTTTGAAATCTAAACTTACCTAACAAACTGCAGCTGGTCAGTGAGACCCAGAACATCCAAAAGAAGGCCCAAGGCCCTGCAGTAGCTTGCATTGCTACACAGCTGGGCCTCATCTGAGCACCTCCAAAACCCAAACAAAGAAGAGGAAGCTGCAGATCTCTCCATAGCTCCTGCTGGATGGCCTCAGGCAGAGGCTAAGTTAGCACCTCCTTGGAGATCCAAGAGCCAGTGTACCCAGGGGTCAGAGTAAGACCATTCAGATTACAACTCCTCAGATCCATAAGGGACACAGTCAGGGGGCAAACTCAGTGAGCAATAAAGCACCACTGAAGCAAGTCTTGCCTCATAAGGGTGTTTCCAGCACAGAAGTTCTCCCATCGTAGACATAGATGATCCTCACAGCCAACTGGCCTGGAGGTCAATTCCTCCCATTGATACCAACAACAATCAAGGTTTAACTACAACAAGACTGTGCACACAGCCCACAAAGGGGTGCACCAAGAATTTCCACCTCAAGTAACTGGGGAGGCTGAGCCACTGGGCCCTATAGGACACCTAGCACACAAAACCACTCTATCAACTCAGGGAAGTAGCCAAAATGTGGAGACAAAGAAACAGGTCACAAATGAAAGAAATGGAGGAAAGCAAACGACTGGATATAGAGTTCAAAACCATAGTTATAAGGTTTTTCAAGAATTTCCTAGAAAAGGCCAATAAATTTAGTGAGACCCTTGAGGATATGAAAAAGGACCAACTAGAAATTAAGTATACACTGACTGAAATTAAAAATAATATACAGAGATCCAACAGCAGGCTAGAGGATTGTAAGAATCAAGTCAAAGATTTGAAATACAAAGAAGCAAAAAACATCCAACTGGAAAAGCAAAAAGAAAAAAGAATCTAAAAATATGAAGAGAGTGTAAGGAGCCTCTGGGACAACTTCAAGCGTACCAACATCCGAATTATGGGGGTGCCAGAAGAAGAGAGAGAGCAAGATACTGAAAACGTATTTGAAGAAATAATGACAGAAAATTTTCCCCACCTGGTGAAAGAAATAGACTTACAAGTCCAGGAAGCGCACAGAACCCCAAACAAAAGGAATCCAAAGAGGACCACACCAAGACACATCATAATTAAAATGCCAAGAGCAAAAGACAAAGAGATAATATTAAAAGCAGCAAAAGAAAAAGTTAGTTACCTACAAGGGAGCACCATATGATTGTCAGCTGATTTCTCAACAGAAACTATGCAGGCCAGATGGGAATGGCAAGAAATATTCAAAGTGATGAATAGCAAGAACCTACAACCAAGATTACTCTACCCAGCAAAGCTATCATTCAGAATTGAAGGGCAGATAAAGAGCTTCGCAGATATGAAAAAGCTAAAGGAGTTCATCACCACCAAACCAGTATTGTATGAAATGCTGAAAGGTATTCTTTAAGAAGAGGAAGAAGAAAAAGGTAAAGATAAAAATTATGAACAACAAATACATATCTATCAACAAGTGAATCTAAAAATCAAGTGAATAAAAAATCTGAAGAACAGAATAAACTGGAGAATATAATAGAATCAGGGGCACAGAAAGGGAGTGGAGTGACAATTCTTGGGGGGAAAGGGGTGTGGGCTGTGGGGGAAGAGACTTGGACAAAAATCATACACCTATGGATGAGGACAGAGGGTGTGGGGTGGGAACTGGGTGGAGATGAGCTATGGGGGAAAAAAAGAAGAACAATTGTAATAATCTGAACAACAAAGATTTATTTAAAAAAGAAAATACATACATCTTCCCATCCCAGATGTATAGAAACAATCCCTGGAAATGGTGTTTGAGTATCCTTGCCAAGCTTTTTCTATAATTCATGTATATATACTCCTGTATTTCTAGTCTATACACATTGTTCTGTGTGCTGTTGATGACGTTTTCATTTAATGATTCACCTTGAAAGTCGTTCCATATAATAACATTTATTAACTATTTTCTCTATGCCAACTATTAGAAGACTAACTCATTTATCGTATATAATCCTCTCAACAACTTTGTGAAGTTCGCTGTATTATTATTCCCCATTTTGGAGATGGAAAATTTGAGGCAAAAGGAGAATAAATAACTTGCCCCAAGGCCACACAGCAAATAAATGGCGGAGCTGATAGTTGAATGCCTGAGGTCTGACATCCTAACACTTTAAGCTTTATGTGGCCACTCCTAACACTTTAAGCTTTATGTGGCCCGCCTTCATTAACAGCACAAGCCATGTTCTTTTTATCACTGCATAGTGTTCCCTTCCTAGTATATGGCTGTGCAATACACTAATTAGCCAATCCATGACTGCTGTACATGTAGGTTGTCTCCAATTTTTGGCTATGCTAACAAAAAAGCAGCAGTAAACACCCTTAGCCATTCAACTTTGCCTACATGCACTAGTGATTTTAGAATACATTCCTAAAAGTAAAGTTATTGAATCAAAAAGTAAATTTTCAATTAACAATATGAATTTTCTCTTCAAAGAGTAATGCTAATTTACATACTCGTCAAGAATATGTTTGTCTGTACTTTTTATTTTTACTACATGTATAAAATATAAATTATGCCATTAAAAGGTATCTGGAACCCTAGCCGGTTTGGTTCAGTGGAGAGTGTCCACCTGGGGACTGAAGGATCTCAGGTTCAATTCCAATCAAGGGCACATGCCCCAGTTGCAGGCTCAGTCCTCAGTAGGGAGCATGCAGGAGGCAGCCAATCAATGATTCTCTCTCATCATTGATGTTTCTATCCCTCTCTCCCTCTCCCTTCCTCTCTGAAATCAACAAAAAAATATTTTTTAAAAAAGGTATCTGGAACTTAAATGCTGCTCAAATGTTGTTTGGCATTTCATAATTCATTTGACTTAACATCTTTCTATATTAAATCAAGAGAAAAATTAAAGAAATCCTGTTGGGTAGAGAGCAAAAAAATATTTTGCCAGTGATTAAGCATAAAAGTCACTGTATTCTAAGAGCAGGGAATGCAATCAGACCCAAGTGCTCCTACAGTCTCTATGAACTCATGTACAGAGAAGGACATTTAAGCTATGATCTAATGTTGAGGGGTGGGGAACATCCGGTGTTTGGGCTGTATGAGGCCCAACAAGTCCTTTGGTCTGACCCTGCCAAAGCATGAAGAGCTAATTAATTAAATGTTTGACCAAATATAGCAAGCTAATTTTTAAGTTGATAATTTTGAATGGCCCATGAATAATGTTATAAATAACCAAATGGCTCCTGGCATTTGGCCCCTGAATTCCCTCATTGGACAGCCTGTGAAGACTGGGACACACATTGAGACCCATCCCGAACATTTGTGGGGCCTAGAGCAAGAGTATAAGTGGAGGCCCACGTACCCTATGCCCTCATATTTAGATGTTAGAAGTCAAGTTAACAAGCTAATAAAGAAAATTCTACCTTTTTTCCATCTTGACAATCAGATTTCTTTAGGCTTAAATATAGAAGTATTGGACTCTTTGGAACAGTCGTTTTCCAACCTTGGCATTTATTCATCAGAATTACCTGGAGAACCTGTTAAAATGGAGATTGTTGCCCCTTCCCCAGATTTCCTGATTCAGCAAGTCTGAGATGGGCCCAAAAGGTTGCCTTTCTAATAGGACTCCAGGTGCTGTGGCCGGTGGTGTTTAGGACCATAATTTGAAAACATTGCTGAACAAGAACCAGGCCTAGATGGGCGTAACTCCTTGGCTGACAAACTTCTTGCTCCCTGGGGTAAAGCTTGGCTGGAGGCAGAAAGCCAGAGTGGTCCCTCTAAACTGGGATTTTGCGCCTTTGGCTCTGCTGAAATTTTATATCAGACTAGAGGCCCAATACATAAAATTCGTGCAAGGGCCTTGGCCCCGGCCCCTGCCCACTGCAGTTTGGTCCGGAAGGAAGGATGTCCAGAAGGACGTATGGTCTAATTAGCATACGATGCTTTTATTATTATAGATAATTATTTGCTATGTGGGGCTGTCCTGGGCACTGTAGGATGTTTACCATTATCCCTGGCTTCTGCCCACTAGATGCCAGGAGGACCCCATCACTCCTGGATTGACAATCAAAAATATCTCCAGACTTCTCCAAATGTTCTTTTAGGGCAGGGTCACCCCTGGTTGAGAACCACTGCTCCAAATCATGGGGTCCAGGGAAAGGCCTCTCTGTTCTGGATCTGAAGGTGGTACTATACAGAGAAGCAAAAACGATTTCACTCAAATTTGCTTCTTGAATTATGTGCTCATAAGACACTTATTAAAAGTGTATAATCCCACACACGCACTAAAATGAGAAAATAGAACGTATCCAGAATTCTGAAACATCCTGACACTACAAAAGGAATTATATATTTCAAGGCTTAGGTGATTAGAGTAGATCTGATTCGACCTCTAGACAACTGGCCTATACTTGTTTCATTCCCATCAAGTCACGTTGTATTAGCAACAAGGCATCATATGCTTGTGTCATAATTATGTTGGGAGTGCTTACTTAAAAGAAGAAAGTCAGCACACATCCCTGAAAAACAAGGCTGCTTTACTTTTGACAGCAAGAGAGAAATTACAAGTGTGTGAAAAAGTAATTTCTGATACTGAGAAGTGTTTTGAAGGAGACAAAAGAAGCAAATAGAGAGTGACTTGGCATGGGTGAAAGCTGCTTCAACAAGGTAGTTGATATATGAGCTGAGATAAGAATGCCTAGATAGAGGTAATTGTGAAGGTCTAGAGATCAACATTACAAGCAAAAAGAACAGTAAAGGAAAGCCCTGAGATGGGAAGGAGTTTGCAGTGTTGGAACATCAGTAATGTTAACAAAAAGTTGCTACCACCAAGGCAATCGACCAGAGCCCCCACGCTGAGGTGCAGTGAAGGAAAAGACTTTATTCAAGTGAAAGGGCTCAAGCAAAGCAGCTGAAGTGTAGCAGCCCAAGCATTACAGCCCCAGTGTTGCAACTCAATTGCTACAGCTCCATGTCACAGCTCAAGCCAGGTTATAGAGAGAGAGGTTCCTGCCCTGGCCCCTGATTGGTCCATTTTCATGCAAATTGGTCCATTTTCATGCAAATGAGGATTAACAATTTGATTGGTCCAAAGTCATTGTCCTGATTGGTTAGAATTGGAGCCATTCTGATTGATCAGTAAAGATGCAAATGAGGGTATAATTGTGCAGCTCCAATTAGATAGGAAGTCTCAATTCTATTGGTCAAAATATGATTCCAGGAACTCCTTTACAAGGGTCCGCTGCAGGAGCACATTGCAGAAAGCTTGGCTGCCCAGTCTGTGCCTTTTGACTGAAATACTGCAAGCATGAGAGGACACATAAACAATGGCTGCTAGACTCTGATGATAAATTTGGGCCTTATGAACCACAAGGAGTCCTTCTTTAGCAGGTACATTCTTTCTCAGCGTCAACAGTAATAAGGTCAATGTATCAAAGTTTAGTGGACTAGTGGGAAGTGCTAGGATATTGGGTAAGGGAGAGAGGCAGGGTACAGATTATGCAGTTTTACATGCCAAAGTAAGAAATTGGATTTTGAGTTCAAACTGTATAAATAATAAGGCCAGCAGGCTTGCCATATAGATATCATTGCCGACTATCAGTCCTACCTAGGAGGTAGAGAAAAGCCAAATTGCAGTAGGTTGCAAAGACAACATGAAGAACATAGTAGATCAGAAGTTAAGTATCACTAAGAGTCTCCTGGTAGAGTTCCAAAATGAAGTCACCACCACATAAGGAATTCTAACAGAAGTCATACAGACATCTTTGGTCAATTCCTGAAGGATCACTCAAGTTATAAATCATATTCCTATTTTCCCAGGACCCATTCATATCTATGTCTAATGACAATGCTATATTCATTATGACTGGGGAATCTGATGCACCCAGAGACTTTATGGAGATTAATTGTTCCTATTCTAAAATCTTCTTGCTTACAATTACCATGATATTTTTGGCTAAAAGCTGGATCTTGACAGTACCTATTTCTGGAGAACCCATGGAAACCATCTTTAATTTTATAAATCAGGATGTGAATCCATTTTTTAATGATGAACTATTTTTTTTTACCACAAAATGAAATGTAAGTTTTAAAAGATCTAATTAATTCAGGACCTCTAATAGTTCCATGTCAGTGAATAATGGTGAATTTGTCTACAGCACTGAGAAGTTTCCATTTAATTTCATAAATTATTCATTAACTCAACTGACAGCTTGAGATTTCGTTTGCTAACAAATACCTAAATTCTTGCCAGAACTTGCTGTTACTGATCTTATGGAAATGCTTTCAGGACAACTGGTAGATTTACCTTGCTTTGTTTATTAAAACCTCATATCCAGTGGTCTCATGGAAGAACTTTAAAATCATTTTTTTCTTTCTTCAGGATGTAACACTTTTTCAAGAAAAGTCTTATTCTTTCTCACCCCAGAATAGCACATTCCAAAAAACACTACACCCACACATTGGACTCTATGATTTTCTTCTCACTCCGGCAGTCATTTAGCCAGCGGCTTCTTGCTAATGGGTAGGAAATGAATACTCTGTGCCAGAGCTACACATCTGCCAGAAAACTACAAAGCTTCTCTGTGAAAAAAAATAACACTTGGTGAGTTTGCTTTAGCTGAGTTCTACATATGAGATGCCAGGCATCTACTTATTACTCTAAGTGACATTTCAAAAAGTAAAAAACACTTGGATTGTGGTTCTGCAGGATAAATTTCCCCTACCCCCACCTCCCCACTGCTATCCATTTGAAAATCATACAATGGTAAGGTCACAGTGTGAGGACTTACCACAAAACTCCCAATAAAGCAATATTAAAAGGGACTTATGTTTGAACAGCTGGTTGGCCTCATCAATGAAGTATGTTTATTGAATAACTGGGTGCTGTAGAGGACCTACACTTAGTATCCAAGATGTCCTTTGCCTATGCTCAGATTTACATTCTTGTTCACAGATGGCCATCAACTTGGAAAAGCATCAAAGAGCTCTCTGGAATCTTAAGGCACTAATCACATTCAGAAGGCTCCATCCTCTTGACCTTATCACCTCCCAAAGCCCCACATCCAATATCATCCTATTGGGAATTAGAAATCAACATATGAATTATGGGGAGGTGGGACATTTGTACTGTGGCAGGTGGGGTTTATAGGAATTCAGCCATGGAATAGTGAGTGCTTTCATCTTTGATTTCTTATTTCCCCCATCAGCCTCTAACTACATTTCTTTGCTTCCCCTTTGCAGCAAGATCCCTAAAAAATGTTCTATAGTTACTTTTTATTTCTCTCTTTCCATGATCTCTTAGGCTTTAGCCCCCTCACGCCACTGAAACTGTTCATGCCCATGACACACACAGAGCTGAAACCAGCAGTTGGCTTTCCGTCCTCAGTTTACTTGACTTCTCAGCAGCATTTGATACAACCAACCATTGCCTTCTCCTTGATAGTTTCTCCACTTGGTTCCCAGGATATCCATACTCTAACACCACTGGTTGTTCTTTCTCAACTCCTTTGGCTTGCTGCTTCTCTTCTCTCATCCTCTAAATGTTAGGCCTCAGTCCTACATCAGATTCTCTATTCTATACTCACTCTCTTGGGTATGTCACCCAGTCCCATAAATCTATATATCATCTGTCTTCCAGGGACTCCCAAATATATATCTCCAGCCAAGATCTCTTCAATAAACTCCAGACTTGAGCCTAATAAACACCTCCATTTGAATGTCTACTAGACATCCCAAACTTAGCATGTCCAAAACAGAACTGATCTTTCTCTCCAAACTTGCTCCATCCACAATCTTCCCCATCCAGTTTATTTTTATCCCATCTTTCCAGTTGCTCCAGCCAAAAACCTTTAAGTCATTCTCAACTTTTTTCTTTGTTAACTACTCTCAACCTGTAACCAACATCTATCTGTCAGGAGTTGAAGTCCTGTTGACTCTACTTTTCAAATATATTCAGAATCAAACCATTTACCACCATGTGCTTTGCTAATATACTGATCTGAATCACCAAAATCTCTCGTTTAGATTACTTTAATGGCCTCCTAACTAATCTTCCTGTTCCTTTCCTTGTCCTGCCAGCCTATGCTCAATACAACAACCAGAGTGATCCCTTTTAGTCAGATGCAAAGCTATAGGGAAATTGGAACCCTCATGCATTGTTGGTGGGAGTAGAAAATGGTACATCTCTTTGTAAAACAGTTTGGTAGTTATATAAAAAAAGTAAACATCAAGTTACCATCTGATCCAGCAATTCTAGTCCTAAGTATATACCCATGAGAATTGAAAACATAGGTTCACATATAAATAGGTATTTGAATATTCATAGCAGCATTGTTGATGAAAGCCAAAAAGTGGAAACAACCCCAATGTTCACCAATTGATGAATGGATAATCAAAATGGGGATATACACAAACAATGGAATGTTATTTAGCCATAAACAGGAATAAAGTACTGACACATGCTACAACATGGATGAACCCTGAAAAACATTATGCTAAGTGAAAGAAGACAGGTGAGATATGCACATAATGCATGATCCTATTTGTGTGAAGTGTGCAAAAGAGGAAAATTCATGGAGATAGAAAGTAAATTCGTAATTATCAGGCGTCGGGGGAAGGAGAAGCAGGGCATGACTGCTGGTGGGCACGGGATTTCTTTTCCAGTTGATGAAAATGTTCTGGAATTAAACAGTGCTGATGATTGTAACTGTACTAAAAACAACTGAATTTTACCTCTTTAAAGAGTGAATTTTATAATATATTAGTTATTTTTCTAATTTTTTTTAAAGTTGACTACAAAGTTTTAAACTTCTGGCAACCTGGGCTACATTTACTACTACAGAGGACTGAATCTGTCTTTGAGCTTCAAGGAAGTCAATCAATGAGAAAATCATCTTGAATTAGTTCTTCCATGACAAAAGAAATCTGAAATTAGAAACTTCTCCTGAGGGTAGGAAAAAATCAGTGTAAATCTTTACATAAAGGACTATAAGGTTACATAATAGATGTTGTCTTTGGTTTTCCCCAAGACATAGAAATATGTTTTTGAAGCAGGTTTCTTCTGTTGACCAACTCTAAAAAATTAGGGCATAAAATCAGATTGTAACTAATGCCATAAAGGAATTTTGCCAGAATAGTACAGCCTGTTTCTGGATGATCTAACTTTATATAAAGATATAAAGTTATATAAAGATAAACCTTGTGAAGCCGAGAGACACAGAGTCATCACTTCCCTTCGACTAATTTCCTCAAATACCAGATGTCTCAACTGAGCATTTGGCAAGTGTTTAGAGGACAGTTCAAGGTCTGATTTGTATCGTTGATTAAATAAATGTCCATATGTTTTTGATACTGGACATGTAGGTAGCAAAGTCCACATACTATCATGAGAATTTCAGGACTTGATTTATACCCTTGTCTAATCAAATAACCATCCTACTTCAAGCTGGGTGAACTCTAGAGATACCTGCAGGTGGGGGTAAAAAGGTTCTCAAATTCAGCAAAGAACTCTGAACCTTCTCATTCAGACAAGCACTTATCAGAGAGCCTAACATTTGTGCTGTTAGACATGGAAAGTCTGAAAAACTCTAAATGCAGGTGTTTTTAATCAACTGCCTCTATCATGAAAGCATTTCAGTAGTATCGCGGCAAGACATGTAATTTGGTGTAGACATGTAATTTTTTATGAACTAGCTCCAACATGTACCCCTTCAAGTCACTGAATGACCTATTTGAAGTTATGTTAAATTTGTTTTGGATACTACACTACAATGCTGATTTCTATAAATGTTTACTGAATGAATAAAGGAATAATTTAATAAATGTATACTACAGTATTAAGATAATCTTAGAGCTGAATATTTTATATAATTTTAATAGGAATGTCATGTGCTGTGCTATCAATGAACCATTCTTAGGTGACAAAAAGTCTGAATTTTTTTCTAACTTTATGTTCTTGGTTGCTTGCTCATATGTCTTCCCCAATACATTGGAAGTTCTTTGATGATGTTATTCACCTTTGCATCCCCCGAACAAGGCCTACTCTCATACAAGGCCCTAAGCAGAAGTTTTTTATAACGTCAAGTTTCTGGTGCCGAGTATGTTTGAAGGTACAAAGGCCGCCCAGTGCAGTGGACACTTCACTCCAGAAGCTAAAGGAGACCGCTATGCCCCCTCCCCACTCTGGCAGCTGGAGTGTAGGTCAATAACTAGTCATGGCCAGACAGACCCTCCTATTGAGGACTTCGAATCTGGAGAAAATGACTCAAAGGCACTGGGCTACTTCAAGTGAATTTGAGGCATCAGTAGCAGAACCGTGAAGCAGCTGGTCTTGGGGAGAGTGCTAACAGAGCAGCTTCCTAAGCAGCACATCCCCGCGGCAGGAATTGGTCTCATCTTGCTCATTATCTTCATTCCTGCCCCACCCTGGCGGTGCAGGTTTCTGTCAATTCATAAAACACCCAAGTAAACGGAAGTGTTTGAAGGCAATCAGAAAGTATAAAAATACTAAGATTACCTTTCTGATTTATTTCCTTGGAAGACTTATCACTAGTTATCCATGAACTCAGCCAAATAACGGCTATAATTTTCCAACTACACTGTTCAGATTTTCCTAGTAGTTCTTTGAAATAAAGTTATCTTTTTAAAAATCTAATTGTCAATTTAGATTCTAAATATCTAAAATACTGAAATGAGACTTTACCACCATGTTAAGAAAATGGAGTAAAAAGATTTTTTAAATTCAATATGCACACAATATAGGTAAAGGAGGAAACCAGCAAAATGTCCATCAATGGATGAATAGATTTTTTAATATGAGGTATACCTATGCAATGGAATATTATACAGCCATGAACAGGAATAAAGTGACAATATATGGATGCATAATATCATTATGCCAAGTGAACAAAGCCAGGGGATGGTGATGATTGCATAACATCGTAAATTTACTAAATTTAAAATTGTTAAAATGACAAATTTTGTTTTATGTGCATTTTACCACAATAAAACGCTTAAATCTTATATGCAAAAAATTAGAAGAAACATAAAGTAGCATATTTAAAACAAGATTCCTTCTACTTGTAGCAGAACAGGGTGGCTTGTCAAAGAAATTTTTCTGTTGGTAAAATCTTTGCAGTTCTGACTTTCCCTCAGAACTCTCAATGAACTTCTCTGTCATCATGTAATCTAGCTTTCATAGCCTATCTAATAAAAGAGTAATATGCAAATTGACCATATCGCTGCTACACCCACCAGCCACGCCCACCAGCCAATCAGGAGTGAGTATGCAAATTAACCCAACCAAGATGGCTGCAGCCACAAAGCTGCAGCAAGCAGGAGGCTTGGGTTTCCCCGGCAATGGAAGAAGTCAAGCTTCCCTGCCGCCCTGGCTGGCCCAGGCCTACACTCAAGGCTACAAAGTTTCAATTATAGAAGATAAATAAATCCCAACAAAAATGGCTGCAGCCATGGAGTGAGCAGGAGGCTTGGCTCTGCTCAAGGCTACAAAGTTTCAATTATAGAAGATAAATAAACCCCAGATACCAGGGCCTCCACTTGGGTCGCTGGGGGACGTGGCCAGCCTGCAAACCACCACAGGCCCCTCTCCCAGGCCACCCCATGCCCCAAGGGAACCCCCACCCTGACCCGGGACACCCTTAAGGGCAAACCAGCTGGCCCCCAAACATGCACCAGGCCTCTATCCTATCTAATAAAAGAGTAATATTCAAATTGACCATCACTCCAACACACAAGATGGCTGCCCCCATGTGGTTACAAGATGGCCAGTAGGGGAGGGCAGTTGGGAAGGACCAGGCCTGCAAGGGAGGGCAGTTGGGGGTGATCAAGCCAGCAGGGGAGGGCAGTTAGGGGCAATCAGGCTGGCAGGGGAGCAGTTAGGCATCAATCAGGCTGGCAGGGGCGTGGTGATCAGGTTAGGTGGTGATCAGGCTGGCAGGCAGAAGCAGGTAGGGGCAATCAGGAAGGCAAGCAGGCAAGCAGTTGGAAGCCAGTAGTCCTGGATTGTAAGAGGGATGTCCGACTGCCCATTTAGGCCAGATCCAGGTAGGATCAGGCCTAAACGGGCAGTCGGACATCCCTTGAGGGGTCCCAGATTTGAGAGGGTGCAGACTGAGCTGAGGGAAACACACCCCTCGCCCCCCCATGCACAAATTTCATGCACCAGGCTTCTAGTTAAGAAATAATCTTGTGTCTTGGTGAAGGGAAAATAAAGCACTTTCAAAATGCTTTTCATTTTTCTCTGACCAAATCATATCCCATTTCATTTAGACATAATAAGGAAATTGTGAAAATAAAGTATAATTTAATGGATCTTGGCAAATGTAATTTTTCCACTCTGGCAAAGTTTAAAGTTCTTTTATTATTGATTAGCCTTGATTACTCAATTTTCCAAAGATGTGGGTCTTTATGTGGGGAAAAATGAGCTGAAGATTCTGGGATTTAGATAATTTTTCAAAGTGGGATTTTATTTATTTATTTATTTATATCTTCACCTGAGGTTATTTTCCCATTTATCTTTTAGAGAGAGTGGAAGAGAGAGAAAAACATCGATGTGAGAAAAACACATCAACTGGTTGCCTCGTGCACACATCTGGACCAGGGCCCAGGCTGGGAAAGAGCCTGCAACCAAGGTATGTGCCCTGGATCCCTTGACCAGAATAGAACTGCTCTATCCACTATGCCAAACTGGCTAGAGGTCTACCTGGCGTTTTAAAACAATGCTGCTTGCGATTATTCCCTAACTAAATGGCTCATCATTGTAAAATTGGCTCAAGTTTGCTCAGTGGACTCCTGGGAAATGTCTCTAGTACAATTTTTAGTCCAGTATATTATAAGTCCATTTATGTCTCTCAATTCTACCAAAATTTTTTTCCAGAAATCTCACATACATAGTGATACACACACACACACACACACACACACACACACACACACTCAGATATATATTCTAGGACCCTTCAATTATTGCTTTCCATCCCTGATAGAACTGAAAGAAAAAAACCCCACATAATAGCAAGTATGCAACTTTCGAAGTATCTCTTTTGAGTGTGTTTATACCAAAGGCAGAGTGTCTTCTTATTCTACTAGGAAGCAAAATGTTCCCTGATCTAGCTTTCCTGCATTACTTGGGCTAAACTGAAATACCAGCAACTTCAAGTTTATTTCTCAACTTATGAAACAAACGTGTGCTGCTTAAAAAGGAATGTTCAATACTCTCTTAGGATGTATCGCACGATTTTCCAGCCAGTTCCTCGGAGGAAACCGTCTTAATGCTTTTATAAATAAGGAAAGCATTTCACTTTAGAAGTACTTAAAATACAATTACTTCATTTACTTTTAAAGCTTCATCAAAGCCGGTTTTCCACCCAGGCTCTTCAGAGCAGGTGCCTGTCATTAAATGCGGTGCTGTCACCTGATTCATTTCCCGTGCCATGGAGGGCTGTGTTTGAGAGCTCTCTGTCGCTCTGCATTCATAAGGAAGATGTTTATAGCCAGGTTCCGTGAAGCCCTCTGAGAAATTCATCAGTGCTACACACTACTGACCTTACCCTAAACCCATCTGCTTGCAGGCCAGCTGACTCAAGGTCTCCTGCCAGCCATCTGCACACACGTGGTGTTCTGTGGCAGACCTGTGAGCAGTCAGGAATGACGAGGAGTTCTCCTTTTTAGAGAGGGTCACTGAGAACAAAAGAGAAAACCCTAATTAAAAACATTTCCTCTCGTGAATCCAAAGGGTAACTTTACGTGCCTCTCTTCACTTGCATACATTCATTTTTATTCATTTTCGTTAAGAACCTTTTGGTGAATACCTACCCTGTGAAAAGCACTGCCCTCGGTGTGGTGGAAGACTGAAAAAAATGAATCAGAAATGTTCTCTGCCCTCAAAAAAACCAGGTTCCAGTGAAAGAGACAGATAATTCTTAACTTTTTTTTTTTAGAAGATGGCCAGAGGCAGGGCCCATTCCCATGAGTTTACCAATGATTTGCATGATGATAAGAAGCTAGTTGTGCCTTCACTCTTATCATTTCCTTTCAAAAAGCACGTGAGAATGCAAGTGTGTGATGGTGATGTTAATCTGGTATATGTACTAATTCCTATTCTACAAAAGAACATCCTCTGTACTTAACAAACTGCAGATCATTTGTGAGCATGAAATCACAACACACATGATAAGTGGATTTGGCCAGATGATGCCAGATGAAGTGAGAGCTAAAGTGAACAGGAAGAGTGATGAGTGTGGGATGATGGAATTAAGCAAATGTAAGATTATAAACTGAAATACTGGAGGTATTGATGGGAGATGCCTTTAGGTTCTTCCACATGGAGAAGTAATAGTTACAAGTCCCATTTGGATGTGGAGCAAGTGCAGAGAGAAGATGGGAGGGCCACTTTCATGTCCCACTCCAGGAGGTGTCAATAACACAAGAATGACAGAGTATCGATCATCGTTGAAGCTGAGTGATGAATTTAGAAATTATAATCCATAGCAACTTGAACTCAAGTGCTTTCACACATAATGTAGACATTTCAAATAGAGCAGTCACTTGGGGGGACATTTTCTGTGACTTGGAAATAACGGATATGAATCACCACTGTCAGCTTTAACAATAGTAAAGCAAAACAGATGAGCTTGGTTAGCACAATCTGTGAAGTCACTTAGGATTCATTTAGCCGAGTGTACAGCAGATGGCAGAAGCAAGCAGCTCACCACAGTCCCATTCGTCCGAAGTGTCCAAGCAGTCAGCTTTACCGTCACACCACCAGTCACGGGACACGCACTCGTGGTTTGCACACTTCAGTTCATCCTCTTGGCAAAATGCTGGCGGCGCAGGGAACAAGAAACAAGAAGACGGAAACATTTTAAAGGTAAATGTGGTCGTCATTATCACGCACGTTGCCATCTGCCAGCAGGAACAAGCAAAGAAGATGTGTTTACTGAGGCCTCCAAACAGGTGGCAAACAGGCTAAGAGAATCGGTAAAATCTCATTTCCTAGATGGTAATCCACACAAACAGCAAGCATTTCCCAGAACTCCTTTCTCCAAGTGACTCGATGCTCTCACAAGCGGACTGAAAAAGTCATACCAAGCAACAGAAATACCAAACATTAAAGAGCAGGGTTAAAACCTGCTGTGTCACAAGCAGAGCACAGATGGGGAGTGGACTGAAGCCACCACAGCATGAAAACCAGCTCCGTCCACATATGTGGATACTGTCTATGTTGTCAAAATCTCTGCTAGTAAATGACTCTCTAGAGAGAAACATCCGATTCTCCCCTGGGTTTTAAAAAATCACAGTGAAACTGCTTGGTTGCCTACCTAGCATCCAACTCCTTTCTTTCTCTTTTTTTAAGGAATAATGATTTTGTTCACTGCTCCCCACTTCCCCACGTGCATCCTGTGCCAAGCTCCAGAGGAAGACTCTGATCAGCTTAAGCAGGACACAGCATTTTTCTGATCACAATTACTTTTTTCTGAATATAATTATTCGTCCGAGATGAACATGTGATCCAAGATCAGGGTCTTGGCCTATGGTTTTGTGGGTTTGCCAAATAGTTCCTGTCCATTCTCTGCTGGCCAGGCCACCTGTCCTACTCTGGATCAGAGGTGGCCTGGAGGATCCAGCCCCTTTTCCTATTTAATTCTCCCTGGGAAGTTGCATTTCAGCTGTTCAGGTGGGGTCATTGCTGGTCCACACAAAGGCTCCTGACTTAGCAGGACCCTGCTCAAATGTGGCTAATCTGAGCGAATCCCTAAGTGATGTTGGAGAGATGAGGGCAGGCTTCTCATTTCTTCCCACTGGATATGATCAAGAAGGCATGGCACCCCAGGGATTCTTGACCTGGTGGGAGTCAGCCCGAGGTCAAGCCCAACTAAGAGAACCATGGAAGTGCTAACCTCCCACATCTAGCCTCCAGAATCCCTCTTACACTTGACTTTTTCTATGATAATATGTTACATATAATATAGACTATAATAAAGATAATAAGTATCTTTATTGTTTAAGTTGATTTGAGCTGAGCTTTCTATAACCAGTAGGTAAGACATCTTAAGAGATCTAAATATTTTTCTGATTCTAAAAAAATGTGGCCATTCATTTAGAAAAGCAAGAAAATACAAAAATTAAAAAACCACAAAAACTTAATAATCCCACCACCCAGGGGGTTATAACTGTGAACTAATTACCTTCTGATCTTTTTCTATATATGGATCTATGTATTTTCAAAACTCAGGAAAATAGTACACATAATACTTTATATTTTGTTTTATTCGCCTAATGGTACATAATGAACCCAGGAGAAATTAGTCCTATAACTTGGTTTTTAACTTTTGCATATTATTTCATTTTATGTCCCCATATTTTTGGATATTTGTAGTATTTTAATTTTTTACATGTCATAAATTATATATATATAAACCAAGCAACTGGAACAACTGGAACGACTGGTAGGTATAGTGTGCACTGCAGCTGGCCAACTGGCCCTCCCCCAGCTGGCCAACCTCCTGTGGCCCCTCCCCCCCAGCCGGCCCCAATTGGGGTGGGCTGGCCGGACTCCACCTGTGCACAAATTCATGCACCGGGCCTCTAGTGTTAGTATAATATCATTGTGCACAAATTTATACGTGTTTGACTGTCTTCTTGGCATATATTCTTTCCTACAAGTGAGGTTTTGGTAAAAAAAAAAAAAAAGTTTGAACATACTAAAAGCTTTTGACACATATTTCCAAATTTCTAGCTTCTATTCACAATGAGAGGTAATTTTGTGTGTTGACAAGTTCCTGTAAGACTCACCGCAGTTTATTTCGTCCATATTATCGGGGCAGTCTGGGAACCCATCACAGATGACTGTGCTCTTCAAACACTGTTTGTTGGATGGACATTCCCACAAACCTCTCTCTTTACAGCCTGGAGACAGAAGAGAAGGTAATTTGCAATAGATGTGGAGGTGAAAATAAAGATGAATGTGATCAAGCTACATAGAAAAATTACAACAGAAAGGCCTGATTTCTTTTTTCTTAAAGAGTGTTTACTCCTGTATACCATAAACATGTGATCTTGAAAGTAGAAATACTTGATACTATCCATCCTGCAATATAAGTAGTACAGCTCTGCTAAGAGAAGATCAAATGTGAAGTATAGAAAATGGGGGGGGGGGAGGGATGAAAACGCAATTATACATTAACATTCGCCTTTAACTGTTCCTTTTGCTTTCTTAGTCAACTTGCCAACACATAAGACTCATCTATAAAATGGCGAGTTATGCTTTTAAGCAAAGATGCCAAAACCTAGTAATCTACATGCATATTATCTAAAAATGTAATTTCAGTCCACAAATGTACAGGCCATCTGTGTGTGTAGCAAAAGAGGCCCCTCCTATGCCAAATAGCTACAAAACAAGTTTCAGAGCCGGTGTGAAAGCCATCACTTACTTTAGTAATGTAGCCAGAGATCTAAGGTTACAAACTTTATCAGTTAAAATGGAAATGAGCACATTTGCACCAGATCGAGACTATAAGCTTGAATTGTAATTTGCCTCTGAAACGGAAGCACTTGCGACGAACTTAATGATGTTTGAATCAAGCACAGTGTGTGTCCTATGTCTGCTAAAACATGCCAAGAGTCTAATGTGTTCTTTTTTAAAATATATATATTTTCATTGATTTCAGAGAGGAAAGGAGAGGGAGAGAGAGTGATAGAAACACCAATGATGAGAGAGAAGCGTTGATCAGCTGCCTCCTGCATGCCCCCCACTGGGGCCGGAGCCAGCAACCCAGGCATGTGCCCTGACCTGGAAGTGAACCTCAAACTCCCAGTTCACAGGTCAATGCTCAACCACTGAGCCATGTGGCCTGGGCTCTAATGTGTTCCTGTCACTCCAATTAGACTCCTAGCCCTCCTCAGGCTAGAAGGTGCATGAAGGGGGAGGCCACAGAGCATTCATGTTTGGGTACCATTCACCCCTGCCTACAACAGTAGCTATAGCCTTTGGCAGGCCCTCAACATATGTGCATTTTATTTTATTTTAAAATGTATCTTTATCTTTGGAAGTATTACAGATGTCCTCTTTTCCCTCTGTCATTGACCCCCTCCACCCCACACCTGCCACCCGCCCCTCAGGCCTTCATCGCACTATTGTCTGTGTCCATGGGTTATGCATATTCTTATAATAAAGAGCTAATATGCTAATTAGACCAAACAGCAGAACAAGCATCCAGACGATGCCAGGGCTGCGAGGGCCGAGGCAGCCAGGGCTGCAAGGACAGAGCCCCTTGCACGAATTTCATGCATCGGGCCTCTAGTCTATATATATATAAAAGCCCAAGTGACCATCATGACCGAATGAGTGGGGATGACCGAACGACCACTCGCTATAACAGGCACTGACCACCAGGGGGCAGACGCTCAATGCAGGAGCTGCCCACTGCTGGTCAGTGCATTCCCACAGCCAACCTCCCGTGGCCAGCCAACCTCCCCTGGTCTCTCCCCTTGGCCAGCAGGCTCCAGCCGGCAGGACCCACAGGCCCCCAGGTCCCTGGCCAGTCTGGCCACGATCAGGACTGGGCAAGACGGCCCCGATAGGCCCTGATTGCCGGCCAGTCCTAGGGACCCCACCCATGCACAAATCTTGTGCACCGGGCCTCTCATATACGTATAAGTTCTTTGGTTAAGCTCTTTCCTCCCCAAACCCCTTCCCTCTGAAATACGCCAGTCTGTTCCATGCTCCAATGTCCCTGGGTCTATTTTGTTCGTCAATTTATTTTGTTCATTAGATTTCACATATAAGTGAGATCTCCTACATGTGTATTTTAGATGGAACTTCATCTAAAATGGAACAAAAAGTCTCTCTCGTTGCCAGGAAAGACTATTTAATTTAAGGTGAGTGAGATGAAAAGTACTGATAAAATGAGGTTGTTTTTGTTGTTGTTGTTGTTGTTTTTAAATGCTATTTCTCATCTGACTTAGCACAAATAATTCGGAGAAATTTCATAGGTGATTGACTCATGATTTTTGAAATCCATTATAAGAAAAATAAAATACGCTTTTCAAAATTCTTATCAAGAAAAGTTACCAAAAGAGGAATTTTTACTGTGAGCTAAAATTAGATTTAAAGTGTTTCAGCCTTCAAAAATTCAGGAAATCAATAATGAGAGGAGAGTCTTTTACCAGATGCACATTAGGAATGGTCTTAGGACTGGGGACATCTGCTTTGGGAAGTCACAGGGATGTTATTTGGGTTTTCAGCTAGCAGAGGATACGGGCATCATCTGGGATGCTCTGACAATGGCAGCTCTGGGGTCCCAGGAGATCTGCGAAAGAGCCGGAAGTCTGCCCTCATGGCCCAGCCCCTGCCAAATGGCACAGTGTGCCGCTTCCGCCGCAGAGCGAGGGAAATCAAGACAGAGGTGCCAGCATCCCACAGTGCCGCCTGCTCTAAGGGCTGCTTCTCTCCTCACGGCCCCACTGTGCGCCAGTGGAGAAAGGGAGAAAAAGCAGGAGCCTTTCTGACTATTCACAAGGTCCCCTTCCTTCGAGTAGGAAGAAGAGCGTGGACTTTTGAAAGACCACAAAGTAGATCTTCTGAGACATAAGGCCTGCATCTCACAAAAAGTAATGACAATAAAAGACACTTATTTTCCACTATAAATTCTACATCTGACCACCGCAACATCAGTATTACAATCACCATTTTATAAGTGAAATTTAGAGAAAATAAATAAATCTCTCCAAATCCAGCTTCATCAAGAGAGATCCAGTTGTGATCCAGGTACAAATCTTTAGTTGCGTTCTTCCCTAAAAGGAGTGAGGGAAGCACAGCTTCAGAGTTGGATTCACTGGGTCTGAATCCTAACTCCTATCTCACTAGCTGTGTGATCTTGGATGAGTTACTTAACTTCTCTGAACCTCAGTTTCATATCTTTAAAATAGTAAAAATTGTGCCTGACACAAAAGATTAAATGTTTCCTTGATAAGCATTGATTTCCTTTTCTGTATCTTCTGTTTTGTGATAAAAGTTTGTGTGGCCTCACGCCTCCCTTGTGGAGTTATAGTAAAGCATACATGAGGTAGAATGAAAAGGTCAGGACATTCGTCACATGGAAGACCATATTGCTATTTTGTGAAGAAACCACCCTCTCTTTAAAGTGACATTTTTGGTACAATTATATTTTAAATATATAATTTAAAAGGAAAAGATCATGACTCCATTAAAAATTAAAAACAGGCCCTGCCGGCTCAGTGGTTGAGCGTCAACTTATGAACCAGGAGGTCACGGTTGGATTCCCAGTCAGAGCACATGCCCACGTTGTGGGCTCGATTTCCAGTAGGGGGCGTGCAGGAGGCAGCTGATTCATGATTCTCTCTCATCATTGATGTTTCTATCTCTCTCTCCCTCTCCCTTCCTCTCTGAAATCAATAAAAATACATTAAAAATAAATAAAAACAGGTATCATGGGATGGAGTGTTTAATGCAGCCATAGGTTATGAAACCAAATAATCATTGGTGTCAAAATAACAACCTCCTGGCACAGAGATAATGACAACTCTCACTCTTCAAAGCTACAGTGTGATGCTACGGTGACCAACTGGATAGAAAAGTCGTTGGGAAAGCTCTTAAAATCAAACAGCAAACCCCACAAATCTGAGTCAAAGGCTTTTAAAACACAGACTACGGGGGTTTTGACTTGGAGAAAATGTTCAGGTTATACTTATAGATTTTATTTTATTTGAGACCAATAGGAGACCAAAGATAGTTAATGGAATGATTTCCAAGTTATTTGAAGAGAAACGGAAAGGCACATTACCACACTCAGGCATTTGTATTGCTGTCAATCTTTCTCCTTGTGGTATATACGCTTTTACATGGAATGGTGATCAGCTAGGAATTGCGGTACTGTGTTCATGTAATAAAGGGTTTTATTTCTACAGTAGAAATAAAGGAACTATTTTAGTTCTATTCCCATGACCACCCCATTGAGAGGCCTTGCTGCTCACATCACAGCCCAGGTACCACCTTGCTCCTGCTTGTAGCTCACCTAAATTATAGACACAGGTTTCACAAACAGTCTCACAAACTCAAATCTCTAACATGAAGGCAAAACTCAGAAATATAATTCCATTGTTATTTTCCTTAGCTCTCCTTTCTTTTATGTGATTCCTATTCATTTCTTTGCCCATATCTTTGCCTTTTCCTCCATTGCTTAGGTATTAATTCTTGGAAAATATAAGATTGGAAATCAGCTTGTTTCATGAAGTTGCTAGTTTCACTGGCAGCTCCATCTACATATATTTCAATTAATGACAAACTGTCAACCTTTAAGGCAATGAATTCTTTTGTACCAATAGTGCTGATTTAACAATCATTCCTATTTTTTAGGCTCCATCCCGTAAAGCAATTCTGGAATGATGTGTTCAAATTTGCAAAATTCTTCCATACACTTGGTGAAAATATTACTAATACTGACAGATTTTCAAATATTGTTTACATTAGCAATTGCATACACAGTGAAAATGACTTCAACAACAAAAATTTACCACTTGAGCAGGAGACTTCAGAACATTGTTCATTGCTAAATTCTAATGCAAATATTTTAAAGTGTACTTATTAATGGTATGCTCTGCCCACCATATTTCCCTGCTGATGTGCCAAAATGACTCAAAATAGACTCCCAAAACATCTATTATGTTATAATTAAATTAGATACGTCTTGTTTTGAGGGGAACCCCAATAATATTGTTGGAACTCCTGGGGGAACTGCAGATGTGGGAGAGTGAATAGTTCATTGTCACATTCGTCAGTGAAGTCCAAGCATTTAGGTGCCTACAACTCCACAATGGACAGAATGAACAGAAAGACCTGAAGCTTTGGGTGAAACCAGCTTTGCCAGAGCTGGCGGCTGCATTGCCAGGTGGTATGCCCATGCAGGCCAAGGACACAGAGAGACAAACTGAGCCAGTAGACAAAATGGGAACTGGGTGGTTTCCCAATGGTGAGCCTTCCTCCACGCGGTTTCCTTATTTGGTTTTGAGTGTCCTGTCCTCCCAGAGCATCAGACATGCCCATTCCAACGTGTGCACACATCCCAAAGGGGAACTTATATAAATTTTCTACTATCAGTCACTTTGGAAAAGGTAGTGGGTTTTCTCATGACTTACTAGTAGTACTGTTGGAGCAATTAATGTAACTCCAAATGTATTAATTCCCCTCCCATTCTTAACTTTCCTTAACTAAGGCTCTCAGTAGTACGTCAATATTTTGAGTGTTTGATAGGGATTAGAAAACTTCTATCGTTTTGATTATGTGACTAAAGTGTTGATGAACACTCATGACTTATTTAGAAACCTGATATTTTAGGATGATTTAAAACCTATAGTGCTTCGGATTTCTTTTTTTGCAGAGTATATTCTAAAACTCAGATCTTTTAGTCCTGGTAAGACTCTTCTTTTAAACTAAGCTTTTAAATTTCCCAAATACTGAGTACCTTACTACAAATTTAGGTCTATCCACCTCAGTAGGTACCATATAACTGCTTTGAATCATCTAAGATAATCCATGTAAAATTGCATCTCAGAATACCATCACCCATCAAAGTCATAGTTAGCAAACAATTCAATACGTTCTCAATAAATCACTCAGATTAGGGATATTCAATGGGTTTTTATTTATTTCTCTACATAAAGACCACAAACAAGCAAACAACAGTAGCTTCTCAAAACACTGTATGTTCCTCCCTAACAAAATTATCCCAGTCATTGTACCATTATTCTGACAGCTCTAATTTTCTAGAAGATGCACTTGTCCATATTTATAGCAGCTGATAGGATTTCATGGATTGATTGTGACATTTTGTCTAGACCAAAAGGGCACTGTTTACTATGGAAAATTCATTTTGGGGAGCAAGGTAGTATTTATACTTAAAAGGCCAAAAGAATAAAATGATTTCAAAAGATGTACTTCCTTATGTGCTTTTGATGGTAAAAAAAAAAAGTGTCAGTTTTTAAAAGCAGAATAAGCTAAATCATCATAGCCAAACTAATCTTTGGGTAGCTTTTCGGTTGTTTTGCCTTACTCTGGAATATTGTTTAGTAAAAAGCATTGTCCATTTTCTATTCCCTGATGCATTCTGAGGTGCCAAGTACAAAGGTTTGCAGAGAAATAAAATGGGAATTAGTGCCACTTAAATTACTATTGGCATTTCTGGCCTTTCCATGAATGATTTTGGAGTTCAAAGGCAGAAATGCCATAAAGAGTTTTACCCTTTGCCAACAGATGCAAAATTGGAGAGGGCATGAAAATAAATCCCAATTAAATTTGAACACTGGAGCCTGAACTCTTTCTCTATGTTTCTAGATACCTAACAGCATGAGAATCATGCAAAGACCGATGACAACTACTTTATAATCTCTAGTAACAAAAATAATTCCTTATTTCGTGACATGCTTCTCCTTCTACTAAGGGTTTGCGTGTACAGGGTGTTCCAAAATAACATACACTTTAAAAGCTGATGGCTGAATTTTGAAAAGGAGATATTTTAATAGCCCCTGCCATTATAATTACTCAAAGTGTGTGTATACCTTTTTGGGACACCCAATTTTTCATCGAGGTTATAAATAGAAGTATAATTTAGGGAAAATCAATAAAATTAACAGGAAAAGCACATCAATTCATGCCTTGCCACTTGATGATTTAAGAATTAGCATTCAATTCTAATCACTACTTAGAACTATCCGTGAACAGTTGATATTTCTTGAACCCAGTCCCTTATCCCAACCAGTTGTTAGTGTATTCAAGAAAAGTGCCATCTCACACACATACCACAGTTTTCCTCATCGCTGTCATCGTCACAGTCGGGCTCGCCATCGCATCTTCTGGAGGCCAGAACGCACCGTCCTGAGTCACACTTGAAGTGACTAGGTGAGCATTCTGTAGAAAAACAATGGGACCCACTACTGTCAGTAAACAGAAATCCCCCGACCATCAGCTCATTTATCTACTTAACTGTGTGGAATGTGGGCAAGGAGCTATTACTGAAGCTGGGCAGGTCCTCTGCAGAAGTTGAAACAGCCAACTTCTGTGTGTTTATCAGCATCTTTCTCCTGCATCTGTCATCACTTCTCCAGATCAGTGTTTACACTTTCCAGTAATTAACGCTCTTCCTGAATGGACAGCCTAACCACTGCCTGCCGGAGCCTAAAATGCCCTGTGGAGTCCATGCTTCTACCTACCCAGCTGCCCTACATGTCACAGTTGTTTCCCACTCTAGTCTTGCCACCTGGGACTGGTCCCCATTCCGTTTCTCTGCCTGAAGCTCCTATATTGCCAAGATCTCCAAATGCTTTGCACTTGAAGGAACCAAGTCCTAACTATTACCTTCAGAAACCCTAGAATAAGAGAAGCATCCATATGTAATGGGTTCTGTGAGTTAAGTGTGGATAAAATAAATACTTGCATTATTAAATTCATCTCTGCAATTCATTTTTAAAATAGAGACCATGTCTAACAAATAAGTACCAAATTCTTCAAAGCAATCGACTTTCAAAGCAATTCACTGCCCTTTGAAGCCTGAGTGGCAACTAAATATAAACAAAACAATAGCAGCAGAGATACTTCAAAAAAGGAACTGATATGTTCATCCATATTAGATACCCCACAGAAATTAATTTATAAATTAACCTTCCACGTCTTCGTCGGGCATTAGGCAGGTTTGATTGTCTGAATTTTCCGGGGGAAACTGGTGGCAATCTGTGTCTTCAGGCCACTGTAGGCCCACGATCCCAAGAACAGACTCACAGTGTTCTTTGGAGTGTTCACACAGAGCTCTGAAAGGGCAAGGAAGACAAAAGAGTAGGAGCAGAAATAACTACACCTGAGATGTATGTTGGGAATCTGTGCTGGGTTTTAATACTCTGTGGGTGTGTCTCTGTGTGTATGGTGTATATATTTGGTGTGCATGTGTATCAATGTACTGGGGTGGACAAAAGTAGGTTTATAGTTGTATGCGAAACACAGTTTATTCTTGTACTATTATTTATGAATAATTGTATTATTTTCCATTTGCCCAACTGTGAACCTACTTTTGCTTACCCCTGTATATAGATGCACTTGCACATAATAGGTATTTGGGAAAACAAAACAAATAATAGCTCTACAAAGGGAATAGATCCCAGCAGAATACTTTCACCAAAAGAAACTTCACTGCAGAAATAGAAATATTGTGTTTTATTGAAATATGTTTGACAGGTAATGTTGTGTAAATTTAACAAGAAAAACATGTTGGTTTTATATGTTTATATCCTATATAATAAAGAGGTAATATACAAATTGACCCTCACACCATCACATAAGATGGCCGCCCATGTGATCAAAGATGGCCACCACAAGATGTCCTGCAGGGGAGGGTAGTTGGGGGTGACCAGGCCTGCAGAGGAAGATAGTTGGGGGCAATAAGGCCAGCAGGCTGGCAGATAGGCGAGCATTTGGGAGCCAGCAGTCCCAGATCATGAGAGGGATGTCTGACTGCCTGTTTAGGTCCGATCCCTGTGGGTCCGATCCCTGTGGGATCAGGCCTAAACAGGCAGTTGGACATCCCCCGAGGGGTCCCAGATTGGAGAGGGTGCAGGCTGAGCTGAGGGACAACCCCCCCACCCCCAGTGCACGAATTTCATGCACCAGGCCTCTAATATTTTAATAAAATCTCTGCTGTAGTTATAGTTGGCACCCCGTCACATAATTACCAATTATTTTTGTGTTGGACTAATTAAGATCTAGACTCTTCATGAATTTGACTACAGCACAAGATTGCTGTCTATGTTCGCTGGACTGTGCACTAGCTCTCCAGGACCTGCTTGTCTCCTAGTTGCGAGTCTATACCCTAATCAACATCCAGGACACAGAGGCCCTTCTCAGTTTTGCCCTTCTCATTTTCTCTCCTTTTTTTTTTTTTTTTTTCTTTTAAGACAGACACATTCTCCAACATTTTTGTTCCAAGTTGGGAAGTCCCCAATATTGGTTTGGATAGTCTCCCACCAACGGTTATGGAATCTATACCACAGGCTCAGCCTCAGAGTTCTCTCCCTCCGGTGACCAGCTACGTGAGCCATTTCATGAGCCAACCTGGCCTACCTTAAGGCATTCCTCCCCTCCTTCCTTCGACGTAGACCAATATTGTTGAAAATCTTGGTACTTCTCCCAAACCCATATATATATTGAGTTCAAGTTGGTTAAAATAAAGTTTGCTGGTTGTGTTTTTTTTTTTTTTTAAAGAAAATATATACTAAGCATTGTGCTTTCACCTAGGTACTTTCATTTGTGTTCTCATTTGTACCCAGAATATTATTAACCTGAGGTATCAACATGTCTCATGAAAGATGACTTTATTTCCTATTGAGGGATGGGGATGGGACATGGTTTTGACTCAATATATCACCAAGAAATTAGTTAAATAATTTTTTAAAAATAGACACAACTAAAATAAGCTCCGGGGTAAATTTCTTATTTCCTTTTAAATACATTCTTATTTGTCAAAAGTCTCAAACTTTAAACTGTAAGTTAACTTCAACAAGGTAGGGAATGGTTAGCAATTGAATCAGGAAGTTGCAGATAAAGCTCTGTCTAGATTTAAGTCTGGACAAGACAGAGTATAACTCGATGTTGGTTCCCCGGAGGAATGGGGCGGGGGTGGGAGGGGCAGAGACAAAACCATGGTGTTCCCACAACCGTTTTGCAAAAACAGGAAGTTCAATTAGTGTTCAATAACTGTCTGTTGGATTGAACAGTTTGTTGTAGATTTATAAAAAGTGTATATAAATAAATTTTTGATACTTTAAATTAGTCAGATAATACCTAATTTATATGGAAGACTGTGTAGTGCTTGACTATCATTTCCTATTTTTTTTTTTTTTATAAAATGGAAATAGTACAACACAGAGCATGGCAACTGCAGGGGGCGCTGTCCTTATCCTATCTGTGTGGTGTTGAGCCACAACAGCAGACCTGCTGGCAGGGGTCTCCCTCAGAAGGTGATATTGAGGAGGAGATGGCAGAAGTACCTTAACGTATTCAGCACAAAGTAAGAGCTTGAGAATGTTAGATTTTTCTGATTCATAATTAAAAACTAATTTTAAAACAAACAGGCTTGACAAAAGCAACTATGTATTGCTTCATGAATTTTAGGGTATTATTCTTGTTATAATATAAAAAGTTTGTCCTCTAAATAAATATCAAAATGTAAAATTCATTTTGATATCCACCTAAAATGAAAGATGTATGTGTATGTATAAACCTAAAACACAGAACTAAAGTATCTAAAAAAAAAAAAAAAATCCAACACATTGTTGACTGCAAAATGTTTTAGGATCAGCCTCATCTTAGGCATTTTGATATGAAATTTAAGCCTGAAATTATAAATTATATGTGAATGTAAATTTGTTCCAGAAAATACTGCATTAGGGAAATTTTTACATACATATGAAAAGAAAGTCAAGCACAAGAATTTGTTAAGTCCTATTAAAAGCAATTATTCACTATCATTGACCTTGCCCAGCAAAAGGGAAATAAGATTTAGAAATATGTAGAATAAAATGGGTAGGTATTGTATTAGTGGCACTTCAAAAAGCATTTAACAGAAACTTTCAGAATTATGTTTGCACAAACCAACAGTAAGTTTGACTCTATTGGTATAAATTGTTCAGTTCCTCAAGTCATTTTGAAATTTTATTGTTTCCTGCCCCACTCTCTAGGTGCCCCTACCTTGTCATCCGTTTGATATTCAGTATATAATTTATTCTTTTTCCATCTGTCCACCATATTGATATTACTGCTTTTTCTTAAACTTCTAAGTGACTCTGGTCTCAACATATGGTTTCTATAGTTACCACTCACATGTAGACAAGCACATCTGTAGATCCACCCTTTGATGGAAAACAGCACTGTGGAGAGCAGCCGACTCCTAAATGCACGATCTCTGACTACAGCCCCTAACACCTGGCATAGAAGAGGGACCATACTGTGCTAAGCAGCTAGCTGTGCTCGTGCCCTATCATCGGAGCTATTGTTTGTTCTGGGCTTACAGTCAACGAGAAGCACGTTGCATTTTTGCACATTCGTTTCATCTCAAAACCACCATCACTACCTGGATTTTACAGGTACAGGAACTGAGGCTGGGAAAGCCTGAGGAACCAGTTTCAGGCTATACACCAGGTTGAGAAGAGCCAGAACTGGAGTCAGACAGTGGACTCCATAGCAACGCTCTTAACCCAGAGACATCATTCCATCATTCATATCTTAAGTCCAAGCCGCGCTCTTGAAATGTTGTCCCTTATTTAATTTGAGCAGGTAGAACATGGTCAGCAATGGCCATCCCCTGTCCAGCCTGTGAAGCTGGCATTATGTCCCTTTCAGCCACTCCTGTGTAACATAGCTAACCTCTGAGTGCTGTAAGAAGTCAGCATTTTAGCCCGGCTGTCATGGCTCAGCGGTTGAGTGTTGACCTATGAACCAGGTCATGGCTCAATTCCAGGTCAGGGCACATGCCTGGATTGCAGGTTTGATCCCCAATGGGGGGTGTGCAGGAGGCAGCCGAGCAATGATTCTCTCTCATTATTGAAGTTTCTATCTCCCTCTCCCTTCTTCTCTGAAATCAATAAATATATGTATATTTTTAAAAGGCAGCATTTTTAACACATCCATGTTGCCAGGGAAAGAGGCAAATACAGCTGGCCTTCTGCTAATTCACATCTTTCAAAACAGTTCTTGATCAACCAAAATGACACACATGTAATTTTATTTGATTAAAGTACAAAAACTATTATGAAAGGCAGTTTATACATCCCTCATTCAGGAATGAATTCTTATTCAATTATTTGTTTTCTAATTCCTGTTTCCTTACCTTTTAAATATGTAATTTGGTAAATACAGAGCTCCTTGGCAAGATACGTACTTTGTCTGAACTCAGACTAAGTCTTCCTTCCTTCAGTTCTCCCCAAGGGAAAATGAGGGTGTTTGAGGTAATAGGAGGAACCCCACTGTATTACCTGCAAGGGGGGATACGTTGGCTTGTATTCATATCACATTTCGGTACCAAGATGGTGCAGGCAAAGAACATGAGATATTTGTAACAGTTGGTTTGAACAAGTGCAGGGAAAAGAGAGGACTCCCAGCTGATGGATGCTTCCTTTTGAGTCCTGTGGCCAAGGTAATTTGGGTAATGTGTATAGTTGTAGGGCAAATTCATGCAGAGTTCCAAAGTAATTGGTTCACATTGACCTACGAAGAAAACACATGTACAGACACATACATATATTAATTTCACATATGTAACTGTTTCTTTAAAACTTACAAAATTTTGAAGTCTAATTTCTTTTTAAAGTAGCTAAGGCTAGAGTACAAGCAGCATATAACTACTATAAAAATTAAGTAAGGTGGGTAATAAAGTGCCAAATCAAGATTCATTTCTGTGTGTGTGGCTGCTAACACAGTGCCCAGCACACATGATTTAGAAAATCTTCCTCATTTTTCCCTTTGGCTCAACTTATCTGAAAGTGGATTTTTTCATGATTCTTTTACTCACTTTAATTTGTTTTCTTCTTCTGATTTATTTATTACATCTAAACTGGTATGTTCCTCATCATTTTCATAGCCATTAAAAAAACAATGAATTTTACTAAAGTGGGCGTTAAATAATTTTTCTACATTTCATTGTTGATTAATGGATTTAAATATAAAGCTACAAGCCCGGCTGGTGTGGCTCAATGGTTGAGTATTGACCCGACCCATGAACCAGGAGGTCACGATGTGATTCCCACCCAGGATACATGCTCAGGTTGCAGGCTTGATCCCCAGTGGGGGGCATTCATGAGGTGGCTGATTGATTATTCTCTCTCATCATTAAGGTTTCTATCTCTCTCCTCCTCTCCCTTCCTCTCTGAAATAAAAAAAATATATATATATATATGTATAGAACATATATATGTATGTATTAAAGCTATGAGATCCAGGGGCAGAGGAGCCTGAGATCTGTTAGCTATCATTTCCAATGAGGTAAAATCAGAACCCATTAGGTTGGCATCCAATGACACCCTGACTTTCCAGCTTCATTGCCTACGACTCTCTCGTCAGCAGTATCTCCTTGACAACACCAGATATTTTAAGAATTGCATGCTTTTGTGGGCCCTGTTAGCTCCTCTCTTACCCCTTTCTTTACTTGACATACTTGTAATCACCACTCAAATACAGTCACAGTTCCAGCTGCCAGTAGGTAGAATATCCACTTCCTGGAATAATCCTTTCCCATCCTCCCCACCAAGCTACTCCTCCTTAGTCTGCAGGACTCATCATAATCATCTCTTCCAGGAAGACTTCTCACTCCCAGTCTGGGTTTCTGCTGGGAGCCACAGCATCTCGGGCATGGTCCTGCCATACACGCATTGTCCTCTGCTGTATTCTTTACTACTCACGCCACCTCCCCTCCCCTCCCTGCGCCCCCCCTAACACACTCCCCCCTCCCCCGCCATGGGAGGTTTTTGAGAAATGAGACTACAAGTATTAATCTCAAAGTCAGCACCAAGGACAGTGCCAGAAGGAAGGAAGGAAAGGAGGAGAAAGTGTCGGGAACTATCTTAGGCACTAAATATATAAAAATAACGGCAAGTATAGGCCCCGCCATTGAGACGCTCCATGCTATTCATAGGAAGACACACATGCTGGCAGCTGTAGCAGAACGTGAGCCCCTGGGACGGTGGTAAGGAGCCCAGACGGACGAGGTGGAGCAAGGGAGGCTCAGGAAGCCTCGCAGGGGGTTGGGCAGGTTTGGGGGATGCGGTAGGAAGGCTCCCTCCTCCCGTTCTGTCCACAGTAGACATACCCGAGATGAGGGGGTAATCAAGCGAGCATCTTCCTAGGATCAGCCCACGCTGACTGAAGACTACATGCCTGATTAACAGTAAGTATTCCAATTCAATGTAATTATTTCACTAGGAAGTGGTATGCACACAAATAAATTAGTAATGAAAACTGGGGTGAAATACCAAAACAGCTCCAGAGCTATAGCTTAAAGAATCTGAGGGCTTCACAGGGATTATGTTGATAAGAAGCCAGGCATTGGCCAGATGAAAAGCTGTATGGACAAAGTGTACCAGACTCTCAGCTTATGGGTGAAGATGTGACACAATCTTAAGGATGAGTACAGAGTGGAGAGAAGAGAAAGAAATAGAGAGGGTAGTGCAGCAGAGGAAGATAGTAATAATATTGTAATAACTGGGTATGGTGCCAGGTGGGTCCTGGCAATATCAGGGGGAACACTTTGTAAAGTAGATGTTTGTCGAATCACTATGCTGTAGACCTGAAACTAATACAGAATAATATTGAATGTAAACTGTAATTGAAAAAAAGAAACAGCGGGAGTATGAGGTTGGTTCAGTTGATCATTTCCTTCGATTTATGAAAGAGAAGGAACATTTGCATATTTTTATTTTAGATTATTTTAAGAATGAATGTTCCTCTTAACAATAAAAACAATACAAAGATGCATAAAGTAAAAGTTCATCTCCCACTCCCTGCTCTCTCACTTTCTCTCAAACCCTCGGATGAGTCTGAACCCTTCCTTGCTTTCCACTGCTCATATCTACACAGACAAGACTTTACACACAAAGACAGACTGTGTGCTTGTTTTTGCCGTAACAGAATTGCACTATTCCTGTTACTCTTCAACTTTTTTTCCTTTAATTATTTATCATGGCCATTTCCAAGTCAGCGGATGCAGCTCAACTCTATATATTTTTCTAATTTTAAAATTATAATTCCACTAAAATGGATCATCCACACAGATTTTTAAGCAGTCCCTTTTATCTTACATACATCTTTCCTTTCTCTCTGCTCCCCTACCACCCTATCAATTTTTAACTTTTTATTAGTGCATTTCATTTAGTTGACTGATAGATATATCACATGAGTAATTTTCCCCCTTTTGATGTATGGAGAGCTTACCGCTTTTGATCTGGGATAAGATCTAACCTTTGAGTGTTTCAGAACTGAGGGGGAGGAATGGATTAAGTTATTATCATTTATTATTCTAGAGATCTTTCTTGAATGTTGTAAGATTGACTGAATCTTGTGATTTATTCTTCATAGTGCATTCTTCATAGAGTGCTAAGCAAAAGAAATTCTCGTGATATCTGTCAGCCTCAAATTCTATGATTAATGATACCAATAAGTTTCTTCATTGCATTAGACTCACTCCCTAGCCGGAGTTGCAATAGCCACTAGAGGGCGACCGAGTCACAAACATCTGAGGAGGCTCAAATGCCACAGCACCATTTCCAATGTGAGTGACACAGTGCCTAGCACCGTATCCCGAACCTAAATGAGATTTCATGAATAGCTGTTGGGGGAAAAAAATGACCCTGATGGAGTCTCAGTGCTATTCGACATTTCAAAGTCTGAGACAAGATTTATTAAACTCAACCCAAAGACGGGATCGTTAACTAAACTATGTTATATCCTTGTGATGAAATACTCTGAAGCTACTGGAAATCATGTACTAAATGATGGTTATTTACATGAGAAAATGTCACTTTTCAACACCCATTAGCATATATAATATTCCAAGATTTATCCTTGCCTCAAATGCTGTCTCTGTCCTTGTTATTTCTGAGATATAATAGACATAATATTATATTAGTTGCAGGTGTAGAACATAATGATTGAACATATGTACATTATTATTTTTAATAGTTTGATGAGTTATTGTAAGGTGGACACCCTTGTAACTTCCACCAAGTTCAAGAAATTGAACTTTGCCGAGCATCCCCTTCCTAAATATGTCTTATATCAACCTTCTCTGCTCCCCCCAAAGTAACTACTGGGTACCAGAGTTATCACTCCCTTGTTCTTCTTTATAGTTTTATTACATAAGTATGCACCACCTGAGTTACTATTTTTTAAACTTGTCTTTTAAGTATCTTATAATATCTGGGTTCCCCCTCCATGACTTTATTTTTCCTTATAGCTTTAACCAGTGAAGAACTCAGGGATCAGACCTTAGAATGTGCCAGATTTTGCTGCTTGCACAGTCTTGGTGCAGTTAAACACATTCCACTGCCTTCCCTGTTTCCTGAGCACTGATGACTGAATACAGATAGAGAGGCCTGGTTGGGATTCATCCCTTGGCAGACGGTGCTGCTGGGTTCTTTCATCAGAGGGCACATGTCTTGAGTCCTCTTTTTGTGTGACATCTGTAGATGTCGATGCTCAATGCCTTGACCCATTCAATCACTGCATCACCAACTAGTAATATTCGATTTTAATCATTTCTCTTTTACTGACTCGTTGGGGATGCGCTCACAAAGAGCTCATTTCTCTCATCTACTATTTGCTTCCAAGGATTGAAGTTCCCCTCCATTGTGGTGTTTGGCTTTTTACCACACGCCATACTATTTATTCCTTCCAACTAGAGAGGGCAAGGAGAGGGCAGAAAAATGCATAGACCTTGGCAAATTACTCAAGGTTTTGGTGTTGAAGAAAAAAAATCCATGTAGAACTAAAGGTTGATGGAACATGGTAGAAATTTGGGAGAGCCCCTGAGGCATACAGCCACAGTGATCAAGGGCGTTGAGAGCAGGGAAAGACACATGCCCAAGAGCTGCTCTGTCCACCGGGTTCCCGCAGATGTCTGGACTGCATATTACAAGGCAGAAGTGAGAATTAGTCCCTCCATGCCAGACAAAGGCTATGTCTGTGTTTTTTTCTGTATTTTGCCTCTCAGAAGGGCCCAAAGATGATAAAGATTCTGGACTATGAGTGGATGTGGTGATACTGTGATACTTCAAGCCTATCAGTACACAATGTCATCAGAGATGTAGTTTATAGGTTTTTGTTTTTATTGTTGAAATTATTGCAGATGTCCCTCATTTCCTCTCTTTGCCCCCCTCCACCCAGACCCTGCCCTTACCTCCCTCTGGCCCTAAGCACATTGTTGTCTGTATCCATGGGCTATGAATACTTGTTCTTTGGCTATTCTATAGGCTTTCTTCTCATTGTAGTCATTTCTGGGAATCTGAGATAGGTCATGCACCTTTTTGGAAAATTACGAAGACTTTTTCATATCCAGTTTTGGAGATGTCACATACCCTGGTGGCCTAGTCATGAGCAGTTCACCAAAGCAATAATTCTCAAGTGGGGTGAAATTTGGGGTCAACTGGGAATTTTAAACATACTGATGCCTCGGTGCCACCCAGTATACCTTCAGGGACCATTAGAAAGTTATATCATATTTTACGGGATGGCAAGAACCAGTGTCTTCAAGGACTGGAAGTCCAGTAAGACACTGACTCAAGCAGACAGATAGCCACATTCTCCAAATTCATATTCTCCACTGGAAGGAGCCAGAGAAAGAGTTCTGTGCAGTGGTGACTCAGAATCTAAGTAATTATACCTCTCTACTCATAAGGATCTTCAAATAGTCACTTTTCAAGTGCATGAAGGGTTTTCTGAGAGGAGATGCTACCATTCCATCTTTACGGAAAACGCCTATGATCCTGAAGCTCTTTGAAAAATAAGGACTAATATCTTTACTCTAAACTGGAAGTTAGGCATATACCCTACATATCCACTGTAGGAGTGGGACCAGTGACTAGCCAGTGCCCGGCACTCAGAAGAGGGGATGTCAGGGCTGAATATGTATGGGCAAACCAGGCCAGAAGATCTACGGTGCATGAAGAAGTGATGAGACAGTGAGACAGTGAGACACTGGGGAAACTGAGTGTATCTGAAGAACATAAAGAGAAACAATCTCGGCCAGCATGGCTTAGTGTTTGAGCGTTGACCTATGAACCAGAAGGTCATGGTTGATTCCCTGGCAGGGCATATGCCCAGGTGTAGCTCGATCCCCAGTGTGGGGCATGCAGGAGGCAATCGATCAGTAAGTCTCTCTTATCATTGATGTTTCTATCTCTCTTTCCCTCTTCCTACTTCTCTGAAATCAATTAAAAATACATTTTAAAAAGAGAGACCAAAGTGGTATATATGAGAAGAAAGGCAGCAGTGTGCTCTCCCACCCCGGAAAGTCACCTGCAGGAAGGTAGCAATCATGCCTCTTCTTCACCACCAACATGCCCAGTGTCCATCCCAGTGCCCGGACCATTGTGCACATGCTGTAAATGTTGGTGAAATGTATAAACCAGCGTCATCTAGTGTTCTTTTACAACTTCTTTTTTGATAGATAACAGATTTAAATTTTGAAACATTTCAAATATAGAGAAAATAGGATAACATATTCTTCACCAAAATTTGACACAGGCTAACACTGTTCTTTTGACTTTTTTTGAGTCTAATAGTAAGTGACATTCCATATCAGACAACTCCCAAAACTTTAATAATAAATATATGTTTTTGAGATGACACTGTCACTGTCCAAAATTACTCATCTCAAGTTCAAAGTGAAGTAACTAAATAATTCTGGAAAAGTTCTGGGGTAGGTTGGGAGATAATCAAAGTGAAACAATGGGCCCAGAACATATACATATACATGCACACATACACACATGTGCATGCACATACACATATATGTACACATGCATGTACACACACATACACATGAATCCGTGTAGAGTGAGTAAAGAGCAGTGGGTCTTAGTGGTAAGACTGCTATCTAGCTGCACTTTCTCTCACCTGAGAACTGGAGAAGGGCTGGGTGTTTTGTCTCAGCCAGTTAAGTGCTCATGAAAATAAAAAGTCCTGTCAGCTGGGTTGTCAGTGGCTGCCTCCCTCGAATTCCTTCCCAGCTCTCTGTTTTCACCCCTGGAGACTCCCTAATGGTTACAGGGCAGCCCCAGATTGACCAGAAAGCTTCATATTGACCCAGAAAGGTCACCAAGTAAAACTAGGACCCTAACACTGCAGGAAATCCAAGGACTCAAAACCATAACCCTTTCAACCTCCCAGTTTCCTGTGGCCTTCAACTGCGAGGGTATGTGCTAAAAAAGTCACCTTGCCCAGCTGGTGTGGCTCAGTGGTTGGGCATCGAGCTGTGAACCAGGAGGTCAAGGTTGATCTCTCAGTCAAGGGCACATGCCCAGGTTGTGGGCTCAATCCCCAGTGTGGGGCATGCAGGAGGCAGCCAACTAATAATTCTCTTTCATCATTGATGTTTCTCTCTCTCTCTCTCCCTCTCTCTCTCTCCCTTCCTCTCTGAAATATATATATATATATATATATATATATATATATATATTTAAAAAATCACCTTCTTATCAATTCAAAGTGACAGACCTGCTTTTAATTTTAAGCTCCACATTGAAGGTGAGACCAAAAATTAATTATAAAAAGTGAAAGAAGTGAGTATCAGAGTCAGAGTCTTTCTGATTCATTTTCAATTTCCTGTGAGAATCTACACAGCCCTCCATTACCCATTCTATCTCCACTAATAATCCTTCCTCCTGAAGGCCAGGTATAGAGAGCCATGTGTATAGGGAGCCAGGTATTCACACCATGTGGAGCTGTTACATCGCCACCAAATCATTAACATAACGGCTGCAAGATCACTATAAGTCAGCAGAGTTCCTGGCAAGGTGAGAATAAATTTTATTAAAAGAACAGACAGCCAAAGTTTCACGCAGCTACGCAGATGAACATCACATTTGCTTCTTGGATAAAGTTTCCATTTTTGAAGCTAAACTTTCAAAGGGAAGAAAAATAGCATCTGCCTGCAGATGGAGCCAAGAAAGTAATATATAGGAGCTAACGTTGAGTTGAAAGTAATGGTAATGATATTAAGCAATGCGGATTTATAGCCCATTCACAACGACACAGTTGTTTCTGATTTCAGTTCATTAAGACCATTTTGTTTCTCTTCTGCTACCACATGCAAGCTTTAAAAAAAAAGAAAAAGAAAATAGATACATGTATTTTTGGAGGGATCGCAGACGTCAGCATATCCATGTCAGTGGGAAAGAACAAAGCCGAATGCACAGCCTGCCACGGGGATTGCGTTTGTCAGCTGCCGTACTTACTACAGTTATTCAGACTGGTGTTGGGGTCACAACGAGAGCTACCAGCACATGAATCAAGGCAGGAATTGTAGAGGCATGTTCGGCCGCCTTCTTGACATGGAGTCTGACCTACAGAGGGGGAAAGGTACATGCGCTTTCATCATCTGTAAATTCCTGACGCTGGGATCTAAAGGATCGAGGCTGTCTGGTGGAGCTGAGGAATGACACAACTTTAATTTCCTTCCAATGTCTCCAAGAATATTGAACACATGTTGAATAGATGCTTTCTGGATTAATTTTCCTGGCAACTAAATACGACACAATTATTTCAAAAGGATTCTGTAGGAATGAGGAAATAAGAGGCAACCTATCAAACACACACACACACTGTTGCTTTTAATGAAAAAAGAAAAGATAGTGTTTTATATTTACATGGGTGCATATATTTGATTACAAAATAAGATTTAAAGAGAGGCCAATATAAAGATCCTGAAATTGTGAATATTAAATGATATTATTTTAAACACTCATTTGCTCCCAACTCTAGTCTTCCCTTTGAAAGAAAATATTTTCCCCAAGTATAAGTAGGGCATCAACACCAACACAACAAGGACACTTTCGGGGTACAAGTCCTGTGCAGCTGTGACCCTATTTTCTGTGTGTCCTTGGAAAGTAATGCCGGCTGAGCTGTGATGACCTGAGAATTGGGTGTCTAGTTCCCAAATGAATGACCACAGTAACGTCAACCTAATGGCTTTTCCTTAAGGTAAGTAGAGAGGAAACCGGTTGTCCCATTGATTTCCTGGTCATTTGTAGATTACATGGATAAGATAATTAATTACTGCCCATTCTCTTTCCAGCTCTCTGCTGTTATACTCAGTTACTTTCAGAAACGTCAGCTGGAATCTAGAGACTCTTGCAAGGCATTTTAAAGTATAAATGATAGTAGGTGGACACACACAGTCATTCTTATCTATAATTAGAGGCCCAGTGCACAAATTCATGCACGGGTGGGGTCCCTCAGCCTGGCCAGCGATTGAGGCCGATGGGGTGAGGGTGGGGGCTGGGCGGCCATAGGGAGGGACCATGGGAGGTTGGCCCCAGCAGCAAGCTAACCAACGGCCGATTCCATGAGGAATCGGGCTCCCTCCTCCCTCCTGTTTGGGTCCAGGGTGTGGGTGAACCAGATTTGGGGCTGTCAGGGCCTCAGCAGCAAGGTCTGTGTCAGTGAGTATCATAGCTACTGGACAGTCGGCCAGTTGTTCTGGTTGTTTGGTCCTAATGGTCACTTAGGCTTTTATATATATAGATTAGAGGCCCGGGACATGAAATTCGTGCGGGGGGGCGGGGGGGGAGTCCCCTCAGCCCAGCCTGCACCCTCTCCAATTTGGGACATCCTCTCACAGCTCTGGACCACTGGCTCCTAATCACTCACCTGCCTGCCTGCCTGATTGCCCCTCACTGCCTCTGCGTGCTGGCCTGATCACTCCTAACTGCCCCCTCTGCTGGCCTGGTTGCCCCTAACTACCACCCCTGCCAGCCTGGTTGTCCCCAACTGCCCCCCGCACGGCCTGGTCACCCCACACAGCCTGCTTGTTCAGTTGTTTGGTCATCCCTCACTAACCCGCTTGCCAGCCTGGTCATAGGCAGCCATCTTGTGAGGGCGTGAGGGTTAATTTGCATATTACATCTTTATGATATAGGACTATTTTTTGTAAGGCAAGCCAGGCTAATTTCCACGCGTTTAGTCTCTTAGAGAAATTTCATAAGACAACATGCATTCATTAGTTCAGTATATGAGTGCCTGCTATGTGACAAATTTATGTGACAAGGCACTGAGCCTTAAAAGACAAAAATGTTTATGCTCCAATTAGGGATGCCATCATGAACAGAACCTTACAACTCTATGTGATCATTACTTTACTGGAAGTACATATAAGGGAACCAAGCAAGGGCAGGAAAGGGGAAGCCTCTCAAAGGAGTTCTTCAGGCAGATGGGGCAAGTTAGGACAAGAGGGGCGGATGGGTTTCCCAGGCACACAGCGGAACATGCAAAGGCCGGGAGCAGGCAAGTGCAGAGGCTGGAGTCACTGGAGCCTCGGGAGACTAAACAGGAAGGAGGAGAGCCCACCTGAGGGTTGTAAAGGCCTACATTTTCAATGGGGCCCAAGCCCTGGGAGAAGGGGTCCCTGCTCCCTTCCCCAGCCTGTCAGGCAGAACCAGCCTGCAGTCACTGCCGACAATGCTGCTGCAGCTGCGAGCTCCTCTTCCGGCTCACCCTCTAATACCGTGGCCCCGCCCAGCACCCTAAGCAAGCCCCGCCCCTTTCCCCCTTGGGACTTCGGGCCAAGAGGCTCTATGTCTGAAACGCTTCCCCAGTCCCACACGCCTTTGTTAACTCCACTCATTCTTCAGATCTTAGTTCCAATCTCTCTTCCTCAGGGAAGCGTCCCTGGGGCCCTTTGCCGGGGCATCATCCCATGTAAGGTCTGCTAGCACCCTGCCTTTCCCTGGGCGACTTCACTTCATGGGTGGACACCAACGTGCATACTTACTGTCTCTCCCCCCTGCTCCTGCTCAGGGCCTGAACGCTGTTTTACTTGCCTCTAAATTCCCAGCGGTTGACCACCTATTAGCCCCACCACACACTTTTATTAAGCTGACTGCATTAGAGTAAATAATCTAAAGATGCTAAAATTTTACTTTTTGACCCATTTTATCTTGTGACTTTCTTACATCTCACACCTGCCGAGACAAATTGACAAAACCCTGCCCTTGTGTAGTGAAGAATCCAATATGATTTCAAACAGAGTTGAATGACGTAGGAAGAAAGAACAACTTGATCCAAAGAGAGATTTGTGGTTGTAGAAAAGAATTTCCTTCTGAGTTTTTAAATGGTTAAAAACGTAGTGCTGCTTATGTATCTTTTAATGTAATGCATCTGTGATGAAAAGGCTCTCCCTTTATGTCTCAAATGCTTTTTTCATTAAAACTATTCTAATGATCTATATTCATTACGACAAACTAATTTAGCTACAGGTGACCCATCTCGTTAGCTGGGGATAGATATACACAGCCGAGACATGCTTCAACATAAAGGCCGTGGAATAATAGCAAATGTTAAGTGAGTTCTCACTACGTGTCAGTAATGATGTGATCGTTATTCCGAGTTTACAGACGTGGGAACTGAGACACCAGGGGTTAAGTACCTCGCCTAAAATCAACCAGATAGTGGGTAACACAGCTGGGTTGGAACCGGGCAGCTGGGTGGCAACAACCAGACTCTTAACCAGTCTATGAAGGTCAATGGCAAGGTCACTAGGACACAAAAGTTATTGACTTTTAAGTCTAGAAATATTCTTACCAGCCTGTGCTGAGAGACGCTTCTACATAAACTGGGGCTTAAAAAAATGATCAGCGTGAGACTTGCTTTTCTGACAGAAACGGTCACATTTGAAAAACCAATTCATTTGATTTATGTTTTCTCTTTGAGTGTCACAGATGGAGATCAGACTCCTTTCAAAGTGTGTTTCAGTGTATTGCCTGGTAATGTGAGGCACTGAACTGCGTCTCTGGGCGTGTGACTCTATGAAGCTGTTACATTTCATTTCAGAAGAAAATTAGATTCCAATTACCAGTTCCTGCTAATTGGAATCTAATTTAATCGAATACCATATACTAAACTCTTCTCTTTATCACAGCGTTGCCTTTCCCCATCAAACAGTTACCTGACTCTCCCCAGGCTGTGGAAGTGTTTAACCTCTGCCCTTCACCCTTGCGAGTGACGTTTCAGTGGGAGCTGCTTGAGGAAATCCTCAACAGGGTGTTTTCTGGCGGGCGGGCCTGTGAGGACCACTGCGGGAGGCATCTGGAAACCTCCGTGTGGGAATCCTATGTGCGCATCCGGTTAACGTCCAACACTTCGCTCGGTTCCCGGGGGAAGGCGCACCGTGAAGGCATGCTTCGGGGGCAGAGCACACACTTACTGTAGCTGCAGTTCTTCTCATCACTGCCGTCCTTGCAGTCCTCGTCCCCATCGCACCGGAAAGCGCCGGGGATGCACTGGCCGCTCCGGCACTCCACCAGGCCCTGGCTGCGGCAGGCTGGGGGGAGCCAGAACAATAGTCACGCGGTTTGCCAGCCCTTCTCTCAGTCTGCAGGTCTTAGAAACGGTTCCTGTTTTCCTGGCATCGCCAGGAAACGGAGTGCTCTGACTATTTGCGTGTTCTGTATAAAGGAATGAATGCATCACTAATTTAAAAACAACAAGGCCAAGTGGTTTCTGAAGTGGAATGGTTTCTCTCTAGAATTTCTCATGCCTTACTAACTAGCACCTGCTGCGGATTTACTTTATCTGATAACCTCACGATGGGAAGTAGTATTAATGATGGTGGCAGGGAGGCTACTATTCTAAAAGGCACGACTTATAAAAGGCATGACTTATTAAAAGTTTACTCTCTGGCAATAACTTTGTTAGGGCCATTCTGTGTTTAATCTCAAATCCCCGCAACAGGCTTGCAAGGGAGACATGATTGACCTGGTTTGGATAGGAAACTGAGCTGAGAGAGTTTAGTGGCTGTCTCGCAGTCACATGGCTGTTACAAGGGAGGGCGGGAATGTGCAGGCAGGTTTCTCTGAGTCCTAGCCCAGCCTGTCACTCCAGACAGCCTGACCCACTGAGCCAATGAAATGAAGCATATGAAAGCTCATGCAGATACCTAGCATACAATAAACACTTTATTTCAAAACTTGCTTGGGACAGCTGACATTTGAAATGGATGGGGTAGTGGCCATTAATCATCTGGTTCCTAAACATTGTCTAAATTCTATTACTTTTATCTTTTAGAGCAGTGGTTCTCAACCTTTCTAATGCTATGACCCTTTAATACAGCTCCTCATGTTGTGGTGACCCCAACCATAAAATGATTTTTGTTGCTACTCCTAACTGTAATTTTGCTACTGTTATGAATCGTAATGTAAATATCTGTGTTTTCCCATGGTCTTAGTCAACCCTGCTAGCGGTTCTCAACCTGTGGGTCATGACCACTGCTGTAGAGCCTAAAACCATCGGAAAACACAGATATTTACATTACGATTCATAACAGTAGCAAAATTACAGTTATGAAGTAGCAACGAAAATCATTTTATGGTTGGGGTCACCACAACATGAGGAGCTGTATTAAAGGGTCGCAGCATTAGAAAGGTTGAGAACCACTGTTTTAGAGCATCAGAAGCCATGTTTTACATGACCTCAGCCTTCACCGAGCTACTGTTGAACATTGAAAGTCCCAATTCTTGAATCAAGGCTCAACACCAGAATCGTTCTACATGAGCATCATGTCCTTGCTTTCCCTGGATCAGCCAAGGTACAGTCTGCTCTGGGCCTCTGTGTTCCACTAAGCAAGGACTCAAGGACATTCCAGTTCATTTTCAATTCAGGAAAGGGGAAAGTCCAGCATTGCATTTGATAATTTATATGACTTTTCTTATGTCAAAATACAAACCATGCACCCTGCATTTCTATTGTTGCCTCAAATTATAGGCAACTTAAATATTCAATATCTTATATACCAACATTTATTTCTATTTATATTGGACAGCAAAAGATGAAATAATAAGTTTAATGCACTCAACCATGCACTAAATGCATCATATTAACTCTTTCAGGTCAAATTACTTGCTTTTAACACCTAGCTGCTTCTATTCTCTTAGTCTCTAATAAGTATAGTGCAGTTTCTAAAGGAAAAAAAGAATTAGTAGCCATACTTGATTTTATTACCTAGAGAGTGTAACAGCTACCTGGAGACTGTTCACTCACCCGGAATACGACAGGCAGTCAAGCTCCAACTGTTTTCACACTCTCTGTGTAAGTCTATGAACTTCGAATGCTCTCTCCTCTCTGGCAATTCTCTCCACGTTCTCCTACAAATCGTGCCTGAGAACATGTTTGGAGGCTCCTGCAAGGAGGCTCAACCACTCATGTGTCATTTGCAATAGAAAAGGCCCCCAACCTCTGGGGAGAGCATCCCCTTTGACAAAGTCACAGGTGCAGAAAGGGGACACAGAAGCAAAGAGAGAAAGAAAACAGCCACCTGCTGGGCCAGATCCAGTCCATAAAGCTTGACGTTCTGGGGAGAAACGTGTGGAGGTCAAGGGCATTAACTACATTGTGTTGTCCTCACACCATTCAATTATTATCTTTCTAGGCAAGGACCAAGGTTCAAGGATCTTTTCCTTGGAAGGCTGTTTAGGTGGTAAAACCGGAGTCTGTTGGTCTACACAGGGAAGAAATGGACAAATCAGCAAACAAAATCCTGGGGCACTCACAGCAGTTGACCTCGTCAGACTTATCCAGGCAGTCCTGGTCGCCGTCGCACACCCACTCCATCGCAATGCAGCGCCCATCTCCACAGCGGTGCTCCTTCGTGGGGCTGCAGTCTGGAGAAGGGAAAGCCCACGCGATGCAGGGAACCAGCGTGATGGGCACTTAGCCCGGTCTGGCTCATGGTTCCAACTCAGGAGCATCTACTCCAATTGCCCTAACACCTCCAGCAACGTTCCGATGATGGCTCTGGCACAATGCACCTCCCCCCCAAGCCTGTGGGCTCCTAGGCACCATCACTATGACCTAAGTATCTGTTTTTCACATGAAACCCTGTCCCGCTTTCTCAGGACCCACAGCTATCTTTGTTGTTGTTTATTGTTTTGTCACTGTTTTCTTTCCTTATGAGAAACATGTGATTTTACGCTGGCTCAGATAAACAGAACTGTGATTTGGATTTCACAAGGGAGAGAGCTGGTTTGACGTATTTGTGACGCCTTTGTTGTGTTTTCAGACACATGCAGTCTGAGGCACTCTTCGATCATACTCCTGAGCCTTTCCCAACACTCCTCCCAATAGTCTCCGATGCTAAATACGACCTCACGCCATTTGCCCAGTGCCCCTCGTCATCCAGCTTTCCCTTTGTTCGTGTTACAAAGTTCCTATGTCATTCAATATCTTACTAAACATTTGGAAGTTAATCACAAAGTCAAAAAGGTAAATAAACAAGAGAAATTTTGCTGGTTTTAATTCAAGAGATGGCACTCGAAATTGAATAAGACCCTTTAAAAGGTAGGTTCATTCTTTAAAAGATAAGTTTTTGTACATAAAATAAATGTGCCATTTTTATCCTACATGTCACTACTACAGAAGGGGGCATGCAGGAAGCAGCCAATTGATCTCTCTCTCTCTCTCTCTCTCTCTCTCTCTCCCCCCCTCTCCATTCCTCTCTCTCTAAAAATCAATAAAACCATATTTTTTAAAATAAGGGGGCTCAAGGGAAAAATACTATATCTTTCTGCAAAATTTTGCTCAAGAGTTCAAAATCTAAACATGAGCCACCAGAAGAACCAGAGAAGAAACAGAACACTTTTAAGGAGAAAATAATATTAACATATTAACAACCTGCAGCAGCCTTTCCACTCCACTTCTGTAGCATTTCCTCAGTATGACTGTCTATTTCATAGGTATTACATTTATACATAAGACATAATTGGAAAAAATCTTCCCTTTCTAAAATTAAGAAACCAACCATTTTATAATTTAACCTGCTCATAATCATATTACGGAACAACAAGCTACATGTTCTTGGTGATAAATTCTGAAATGTTTCGTGAAAACCTTAGGAAGACAATGCTACTTACCACAGTTTTGTTCATCGCTCAGGTCCCCACAGTCATCATATCCATCACACACGAGGCTGTAATTAAGACACTTGCCTGTGTGACAGTGGAACAGATTCTGGCTGCAATCTGAAAACAAGAGAGACCACTCAAGTACCATCTGAACAGAACATGATGCTATAGTAGCACTCTACATAGCAAAAGCATATCAACAGGAGGGAAACCATAGTGACAACCTGGTCCACATCTAGTGCTGAACAGGTAAGAAGACCGCTGCAGAGAGAGCCAAGGACTTGCTCAAGGTCACATAACAAGCTACTGCAGAACCAGGACTAGGACTGTCTGGCTGCCAAGCTATTGCTTTTATCACTTTCTGAGTCTTCACATGACTTTCACCTTATGTCCACTGAAAGCTCCTTTATAGTCAAATATGTGAAATGATATTCTCAAGTCCTCATTCTCAATGCATGAAGTTCATGTTCATACAGAAGCAATGACTTTAGTAGAGGGTAAGTAGCTATTTCCTAAAAATGTTTCCTTTGCAATGTCTAGTCTAGTTTTGTCCATGATAAGCATAAACACAAAGGAGAGAAAAACTTAATTCGATTATAGAGTCATTACTCACTTTCATACAAACATGATCCCTTAAGTCAATGGAGTGTTTCATAAGATGACCCTTAAATAAGCAAGTACTGTCCCAGAGTATGGCAACAAGACAAGAATGAGTGGTATGCAGCTTCAGGAAGCACATACTTTAATGTTGGCATGAACAACACGTGAGGAAATTTTAATAAGATGATATGTCTTGTTTTGGGGCAAAACAGAACTCATATCCGAGTTCTGCCATCTACTAGCCATGGGGATTTGAATGTATTAGTTAAAAACCTATCAGTCTGTGAACTGACCTATGAAACTGGGATAAGGTCATTAGTTAATACAGCTTGAAAACAGAGATTAATAAAATAATGTGTGTAAGATGTCAAGATAATTCAATAGGAAAAGAATACTCTTCAACAGATGGTAACAGAATAATTAGATTTTAAGTGTACAAAACTGAACTCTGACCTTTACCTCAAATTATACACACAAATTTTCTCAAAATGGATCATGGACTTAAGTGTAAGGGCCCAAATTATGAAGCTTCTAGAAGAAAATATAAGGGGAAAAACTTTGTTCTTTGACCTTGGATTAGACAAAGAATTCTTAGGTATGCCAACAAAGCACAGGCCATGAAAAAAAATTAATAAATAGACCTCACAAAGTTAAAAATATCTGTATGTCTAAAAATATTAAGTTCTGTATTGTTTGAATTTCTGAGCATGTATCAATTTTATAAAAACAAGACAGTATTCTCTTAAAAATGTATTTTACACAATTATTACATTATTTAAATGGAAGCTCTTTCTAATGAACATTATTCAAAAGTAAAAAAAGAATTAAAATTAAAATGCTATTAAGAGAATGAAGAGATGAGACCCAAGGGGAGAACCAAGATGGCAGCATAGGTAAACACCTAAACTGCTGCCTCGCACAACAATTTCAAAACTACAACTAAAAGACAAAACTGACATTCAGAACCACAGGAAGGCTGGCTGAGTGGAAATTCTACAACTAGAAGGAAAGAGAAAAGCACACTGAGACTCACAGTAGCTGCGGAAGACAGAGGTACGGAGGCGCGTGTGGAGAGGGCTGGCAACTGAGTACAGGGCTGGCTTTCTCAATCGGGAGGGAGACAAAAGCTCCCAACCTCTCTGAACTCCAGTTCCGGTGAGACTCTGGGGAGCCAGACTCATACGGGGGCGGGGGGAAACTGGACTGTCTGACAGTGGGCGAAACTTGAGGGCGGCTTTCTCTCAGAGGTTCTTGCAGCGATTACCACAGGACACTGAGACCCCGGGGGGCCTCTTATGACAGGGTTGACCAGAAGCCATAGCTGTCTGCTCCACCCTGAGATCCTGCCCCACGAAGCCATTGCTGGTTGCTCTGCCCTGAGACTCCGCCCCATCCAAGCTGAGCTCAGAGGCTTTTGCATATGAATGGGTCCTTTGAAATCTAAACTTACCTACCAAACTGCAGCTGAGTCAGTGAGACCCAGAACATCCAAAAGAAGGCCCAAGGCCCTGCAGCAGCTTGCATTGCTTCACAGCTGGGCCTCATCTGGGCACCTCCAAAACCCAAACAAAGAAGAGGAATCTGCAGATCTCTCCATAGCTCCTGCTGGGTGGCCTCAGGCAGAGGCTAAAATAGCACCTCCTTGGAGATCCAAGAGCCAGTGTACCCAGGGGTCAGAGTAGGACCATCCAGATTACAACTCCTCAGATCCATAAGGGACACACTCAGGGGGCAGACTCAGTGAGCACCAAAGCCCAACTGAAGCAAGTATTGCCTCATAAGGATGTCTCCAGCACAGAAATTCTCCCATTGTAGACACAGCTGATTCTCACAGCCAATTGGCCTGGAGGTCAATTCCTCCCAGTGATATCAACAACAATCAAGGCTTAACTACAACAAGGCTGTGCACACAGCCCACAAAGAGGTGCACCAAGAGTGTCCACCTCAGGTAACTGGAGAGGCTGAGCCACTGGGCACTATAGGACACCTAGCAAACAAAGCCACTCTATCAACTCAGGGAAGCAGCCAAAATGTGGAGACAAAGAAACAGGTCACAAATGAAAGAAATGGAGAAAAGCAAATGACTGGATATAGAGTTCAAAACCACGGTTATAAGGTTTTTCAAGACTTTTCTAGAAAAGGCCAATAAATTTAGCACGACCCTCGAGGATATGAAAAAGGACCAACTAGAAATTAAGCATACACTGACTGAAATTAAAAATAATATACAGAGATCCAACAGCAGGCTAGAGGATTGCAAGAATCAAGTCAAAGATTTGAAATACAAAGAAGCAAAAAACACCCAACCGAAAAAGCAAAAAGAAAAAAGAATCCAAAAATATGAAGATAGTGTAAGGAACCTCTGGGACAACTTCAAGCGTACCAACATCCGAATTATGGGGGTGCCAGAAGAAGAGAGAGAGCAAGATACTGAAAACCTATTTGAAGAAATAATGACAGAAAAATTTCCCCACCTGGTGAAAGAAAGAGACTTACAAGTCTAGGAAGTGCACAGAACCACAAACAAAAGGAATCCAAAGAGGACCACACCAAGACACATCATAATTAAAACGCCAAGAGCAAAAGACACAGAGAGAATATTAAAAACAGTAAGAGAAAAACAATTAGTTACCTACAAGGGAGCACCCATACGACTGTCAGCTGATTTCTCAATAGAAACTATGCAGGCCAGATGGGAATGGCAAGAAATATTCAAAGTGATGAATAGCAAGAACCTACAACCAAGATTACTCTACCCAGCAAAGCTATCATTCAGAATTGAAGGTCAGGTAAAGAGCTTCACAGATAAGAAAAAGCTAAAGGAGTTTATCACCACCAAACTATTATTATATGAAATGCTGAAAGGTATTTTTTAGAAGAAGAAGAAGAAAAAAAGGTAAAGATAAAAATTATGAACAACAAATACATATCTATCAACAAGTGAATCTAAAAATCAAGTAAATAAAAAGCTGAGCAACAGAATAAACTGGTGAATATAATAGAATCAGGAGCATAGAAAGGGAGTGGACTGACAATTCTTGGGGGGAAAGTAGTGTGGGGGGTGCGGGAAGAGACTGGACAAAAATTGTACACCTATGGATGAGGACAGTGGGGGGCGGTGGTAAGGGCAGAGGGTGAGGTGGGAACCGGGTGGAGGGGAGCTATGGGAGGAAAAAAGAGGAACAATTGTAATAATCTGAACAATAAAGATTTATTAAAAACAAAAAAAAAATAAAAATAATAAAATGGGGGAAAAAAGAGAATGAAGAGAATAGCCAAAGAACACATATGCGTAGCCTATGGACACAGACAACAATGTGGTGAGGGCAGGAGGGAGGAGGGGGCAGGGTCTGATTGGAGAGGGACAAAAGGGGGGAAATTAAGTGATATCAGTAATAATGTCAACAATAAAAATAAAATGTTATTTAAAAAAGAAAAGAAAAGGAAAAGATAGACAAGCTATATACTGAAAAAATATTTGCACATCATGTATGTGTTAAAGTATACATGGAACTCTTACACTCAATAATAATAAGTCCCAATTACAAATTAGCAAAAGACTTGAATAGAAATTCTTCACAGGAGACATATAAATGGCAAATTGGCACACGAGAAGGTGTTCAATATAATTAGTTATTAAGGAAATGCAAATTAAAACCACAATAAGATACTATTATACACCTCCAAAATGGCTATAATAAAAAAGACAATAGCAAGTATTGGCAAGGATTCTGAAAAACTGAAACTCACATATACCACTGGTGGGAATGTAAAATTATAATGCCCCCGTGTAAAGCTGTTAGGAAGTGAACTATAACTTTACCATATGATTCATGAAATCTACCCTTAAAAATCTACCCAAGAGCAATGAAACATATATCCACACAGAGACTAGTATGTGCATTGTTCATAACAGCATTATTCATAACAGCCCAAAACTAGAAACAATCCAAACACTCGACTGGAGAATGGATAAGTAAGATGTAGTATACACATATGATGGGATACTACTCAGAATTAAAAGTATTGAACTGGTGATACATGTGACAGCATAGATGAACCTCAAAAACATTATGCCAAGTGAAAGAAACCAGACACAAAAACTACAGACTGTGTGATCCACTTATAAAATTTCCATAAAAAGCAAACTTATAGAGACAGAGATCAGAGCCGTGGTGATCTGTGATTGGAGAAGTAGAGTGCTTCTCTGGGGACTGACTACAAATACCAGTAGGTGGGAGGGAAATCTGGGGGGAGATGAAAAAGTTCTAGAAGTGGATTGTGGTGCTGGTGGCCCAACCATAAATTTACTACAAACCAATGGGATACATTTATGGTTTGTAAATTAGACCTCAATAAAACTGCAAAAATGTCTTAAATTAATATATGTAAAAATACCTGCATTGACTAAAAGTAGATTTCTTAAGTGTATTATTTTTATTTGAAGTGAAGTAAGTACAAAAATAGATCCTTAAGTCTGGAGAGATCATGGAAGATGGGCAGGAGTGTGGATGGCATTAAAGCTTCACCATGTTTCAGGCAGAGGGAATAACAAGAACATGGAAGAGGAGAGAAATAAGGGTACATTTGGGGATCAGTCTACTCGGGTGATGAAGACCAAGAATCTAGTAGTCAGTAGTACAGTCCCTTGAATTCCAGCTGATAATTTCTCCTGAAGCAGAAGCCTTATCTCATACAACGGGCTCTATTCTTTTTTAACAAGTTACTTAAATGCTTTAGAATAACATCATTTTAGAAACAAAATGGGCCTTAGAAGTCATCTGTTCAGCATCCTCAATAAGAAGGTGTTTTATGTACACAAATACACATACATGTGAACACATATGCTCACACTTATATACATGCACAAATTGTAAGTATTCATTTTCATTTCCCCCAGGCTGAATAATTTTCAAGTGAGATTAACCATCATAAGGAAAAATATAAGAACTAAAAAGAGGTTCTAGTTTCACCTTGAGAGAGCTGTACTATTTCCTCCCATTCAGCAGAGGGCGCTAACTCCCCACTCTGCACCCAATCGCTGGCTGGGACTACTGTGCATGTACTAGCTGAGTCAGAAAAAGGTTCTAGCCTTTGTGTTCTTGCCCACCAAGCAGAGTTGGGAAATCTGCGCATCAAGGTACATGCATTTCCTTGAAAAGTTGTAAAAGGTCTTTTTTCAGTTTTGTTTTCTTTTCACCTAAATTACTCTTGTTTTGAAGCAGTATGCTAGAATACATAATAACAAGGATTCTCAACTTTATCATAAACGTGAAAGTACTCGCATTCCCTGAAAGTGGTGGTGCGGTGGAGGGGTGGCATATTTTAAAAGATATGAGTTAGGTTTTTTTTTTAAGCTGTATACTTCACTTCTTTTGATGGTAGGACTGGGGCATCAAACACTCCTTACAGAATCTGATTAACACACCAAAAATTTCCAATGATTCACATGTCCTCTGTGAGACCTATTCTAGGATCCCCAGTAATTCACACTAAGACCTCGTTTGAGATATTTTTAAATAATGCTGTCATTTATTAAATCCCATCTAATTAAGAAGGAATATGCAAATAGACCATCACACCATCACAAAGTATGGCAGCGCCCATAGCCACAAGATGGTGGCGCCCAGTCCCCTCAGCCCTGCTGTCGTCCCCTAGTCCTTTCAGCCCTGCCAGGGTGGGGGTGGCAGACGCACAGTAGAGCTGGACCCACCCTCAGCCCCCCAGCCTCCCAGGGCCGGTCTGAGGTGCAGGCAAGCCTCGGATGGTGGCTGCCCCGCTGCCCAGGGCCGCCCGAGGCTCAGGTAACCAGGGCCGGAGGAGGCTTGCGCTTCCAGCAGTGCAGCAGCAGAGGTGTGATGGGGGCATTGCCTTCCCCTGATCGCTGGGTCACCTCCTGCCCCTGAGGGCTCCCGGACTGTGAGAGGGGACAGGTACGGCTGAGGGACCCCCTCTCCAGTGCATGAATTTTCATGCACCGGGCCTCTAGTTATTTCATAAATGAAGATGACTCAAGCAATTAAAGAAAACAATTCCTTATTATTTATAGACACAGGTTCAGATTCAACTTTCCACTGTTATGCTTACTTGGTTAGAAGCCATTCTCAGAGGTTAGATACAAAATTAGCTACATTTGGAAAACAACTTGTTACCTCCCTAAGGTCTGTGTGACTGGTAAACACACAAAACCTGAACTGGAGGCACCACACAACCAGAAATACATAGCAAATAGCAAAGATCACAATGCCTTCTTTTAGTGGAGTAAATGTTTATTTGGACTGAAAAGGAATGTCGTCAGCGCAATTTGGGGCCAACGAATGAAAATGTTCAAAAGCTACTTGCTGTGATTTTCTTACTCAATACAAGCATAATTTTGCATGACCTGAGGTAGATGTTTTTCTAGATTCAGATCATTTTTCTTAATGAGAGCTTGATACAAAATGTTACTTCTGAAGTTCTTGCATGTTAATATTTATTTCAGTTTGGCACCTCACATTAATAACTTTTGTCTCTTAAAATGATCATGAGATTAAGGGAGAAAACTAAGGAACAGAAAACCTTTTATCAAGGGTTTCACTCAATTTGCTCAGTCTCTATGAGTCTGTAAACATTAATGTGTTGTGTCATTTCAAGGTTCAAGTACAGATGCTCAATTTCTCCCCCCAAATCCCCTCATTTTCAGATGACCAGAGAGGTTAAATGGTTTGCCCACAGTTGCCCAGCTCACTAATAGCAGGGCTATGAGATGAATCCAGGCTTCTCATCTACCTGGGTTCTTTTGACTCCTGACTTCTAGCTTTAGATAAGGGTTTCTGAATTGAAGTACTGTTGACAATTTGGACTGCGTAATTCTTTGTTGTGGGAGGGGCTACCCAATGCAATGTAGTAGCATCCTTGACCTCAACTCACTAAATGCCAATAGCATTGCTCCCAACCCCCACAGTTGTGAGAATCAAATCTGTTGCCATCCTATCTAATAAAGAGGGAATATGCTAATTGACCCTCACACTGTTGCAAAGATGGTGGCACCCACAGCCAATAAGGAGGGAATGTGCTAATTGACTGCCACGCCCTCAAAGATGGCAGCACCCACAGCCAATAAGGAGGGAATATGCTAATTGACTGCCAAGCCTTCAAAGATGGTGGCACCCACAGCACCTGCTTCCGGAGTCCCCCAGTCCCCTCAGCCCCCCCAGCCACCCAGGGCTGGCCCGAGGCACAGGCAAGCCTTAGATGGTGCTGCCCAGCTTCCCAGGGCCAGCCCAAGGCACAGGCAAGCCTTGGATGGCAGCTGCCCAGCCAATGCCCAAGGCACAGGCAAGCCCAGGGTCGCCCAGGGCCGCCCGAGGCTCAGGTAACCAGGGCCAGAGGAGGCTTGCACTGCCAGCAGTGGCAGCAGCAGAGGTGTGATGGGGCATCGCCTTCCCCTGATCGCCAGGTCACCTCAGGACTGTGAGAGATGGCAGGCTGGGCTGAGGGACCCTGGGCTGTGAGAGGGGGCAGGCTGGGCTGAGGAACCCTCCCTCATGCACTGGGCCTCTAGTATACTATAAAAATGTCCCCTAGAAGACAAAATTGTCCCCAATGGAGAACCACTATTCTACAGCATCTAAAGATCCCCTCCATCCACAGCCCAGCTTTAATCCATCTTTTTCATCAGCTCTTTCATACCAACCAAACTCCCAGTAACCCTCCTCTCTTCCCAACTCACAGGACCTCCCTTTCTGTTTACACCACTCTTCTTTTGCTTTGGGACATCTCTTCTACTAGATTCTTCTAAAATACCACGTTCAATGATCTCTATGCTGCTATGCCATTTCCCTGATTAAATTAAAAGAAAGAAACCATGTCGTAAGAGTCATTATATTTCCTAGTCTTCTAGAACATGCTTCCCATACAGCAGGAAATCAATAGTTGGATTGATTCAGTATAACCAAATTGCCACTAAACAGATGTAAATTTTCCAGACATTTTCCTTCAGTGTAGAATGAAGTATTTTTACTATTTTGATGAAAATATTTCTCATATTAACTTGCATCCCTGCCTTAGTAAAAAAGAATAGAGTAAATGCAGTCACTTGTGATGACTGGAAACATCATCTGGAAAACCGCCTGAATTAGAGTCCCTACATGTGGAAATGCTACTATCAACCCATCTCGGTGACAAAGAAAACCAGGGGTAGGGAAGTCGCCTGCCTAACGTCATAGAGCTAGAAACTTTTAAAAGAAACCCTTTTTTAATTTTTAAAATTCCTTACGCCACCTCATTAAATTGTTCCAGGTGGTTGGAAATCTGTTCGTTCCACAAATACGTAGGGTGAGACTGATAAACACAGCAAAATTAGTGAGGGGAGAAAGCCCGGAAGCAGTCCCGATACCTGTAATAGACAGTCATCTCCCAAGCATAAGAGAGCATCCAAAACAGACAGGTGTCATCGCAATGACCAGAGTATGATCACTCATCGAGCCTTTAATGGACAAGGGCAAGTCAAAGGCAACACAGTCCAGAGAAAACAGCATTCGACTCGGCCCCATTCAAGACGGGGTTCTTGGATACTATAAAAATTCAAGACCGTGTGGAACCACTTGCAAATGGTTGTATTGCCTTAAGCCTCAGCTTGGCCTCTGAACAGAAGGGGATGAGAACACCTTCTTTGCTGAAAATTAAGTCAAATCATGGAGGTGCATGCTTCCAGCACAGCTGATTAGGGAACTCACAAGTACAACACACCCTCCCTTCCTTTCCTTAAAGGCTTCCCCCTCCTCCTGCACTTGCCAGAAGCCCGGCACCAGGCTCCTCCTCCTGCTCCTCCTTGGGAAAGCCCAGCAAAAGATGCTTCCCCCTCAGAAGTGTCCACAGAGGCAGGTGGCCTTGTGAGGTCAGAAACAATTGCATGCAAAGATGTCAGTGTCCGCCTACGCATCTTCACAGACAAGGGTTCTGAGGAAGGTATGTCCTCAACGGGCCCGACCAGATCACTTTTGAAGTGTGTTCCTGAGGAAAGCCCGTATCTTCTTTAAGGAAGAGTTCAGCCCCAAGCCACTGCTAAATACCTTCCAGAACAGCGATACCATCTTTGTCGGGCACTGGCTAGGAAAATGTACTCCTCCAAATTCAGTTTCAACAAACACAGCGGAAAGCTCTCACCGTGTAAAGTGCAATGCTCAGCGCAGCAGAGAGACGCACCATCCCCATAAATTTGATATAATTCTATTTAAATTCCCTGTTGTGGGTCATTTGCACAACATTTTCTTGTAAGTCCACGGCAACATTCCCTGATGTAAATATACATCCTACAAAAATGTTTTTTATGTAACATCATCTGCCGTAGGTTTTTCCTGAAGCGGGAATTCCAAATTATAAAAACAAATGTCTCAGTGAGAACATTTATGAAAATATGGGTGGCATAACTGAAGTGCCACAGGATGCTAGATATTCTGCAAAATACATCAGTGCATGAGTGAATAAATAAATATGTGAATTAAACTTTGGGTATCTATAAACATGTAATTTTGAGGAAATATCAAGTTAAGCAAAATGAATGCCTTTTTTTTTTTTTTGACCTGCAGGATTTCTTAGAATCTTTAAGGCAAAAATATGAATTGTTAAGTATCTAAGAAGTAGAGCTGATAGACAGAACTTCTCAAACTTATTTTTTTCTCTCAAACATTTTTCAGGACTCAGGCATTGTGGAACATCCGTTTGGGAAACACTGATCTGAAATGTTACCATGATATATGGCCTTTCAAAAGTTATGACAAATAAGCATCCTAACCCTTCAGGTGGAAGAAAAGGCGGTCCATTTGACACATAGACCAGAGGAATCTCAAATGTGCTCAATCATTGTGAGCACTTACAAAGCATTGGCAACTTCTACAAGGAGTAGAACACAGCTTTCCCTGTAGTAACTACTGCTGCTCATATAACCATTAAAAAACAATTGGAACGCAATAGCATATGGTTCTGTTTTGGATGCAGATCCTACATTGTATTCTTGAGGCTAATTTTTCCTTTTTATCTATTGCTTAAGTGTAAAATGACTTGCAATCTGAATATGTGTTTGTTATGGACTGAATGTCTGTTCTCCCAGTGTGCACATATTGAAGCCCTAGCCCCCAATATGACCATATTTGGAGAGAGTGCCTGTGAGGAGGTCATGCAGGTTGAATGAAGTCATAAGAGGGGGGGCACTAATCCAATAGGGTGATACCCTTGTACGTGGAGGATAAGAGCACCCCCTAACCTCTCTCTCTCTCTCTCTCTCTCTCTCTCTCTCTCTCTCTCTCTCTCTCTCTCTGTCTCTCTCTCTCTCCCCCCCCCCTCCCTTTCCCTCTTTCACTTCCTTCTCCATATCCCCCTCTCGCTTGCCCTCTCTCCCTTTAAAGAGGTCAGGTGAGCACACAAGAGGATAGCAGCTGCCTGCAGGCGGGGAAGAGAACTCTCACCAGACACTGAACCCTGTTGGGCCTTGATCTCGGACTTCCCAGCCTCCGGGCTGTTTGAAACAACGCCCTGCTGTAAAAGTCATGAAGTCTGTGGAATTTTGTGTGGCAGCCCAAGCAAACGAATACAATATTGGGCAAACCGCCGACCAAACCACAAAAAACGAATCGCATCAATAGTAAGTTAACTGCGGGTGTCTAAGGCTGAACCCGCCGAGCTACGGATCTCACACAGTTAATACCATCGCCCACCTTCGGGTTTAGCGGAAGCATAAACAAACAGGGGCTAGGCATCTGCTGTGTCATGAATGTTAAGAATCCTGAGGTCGAAAAGTGTTCCTATTAAAATGTCCTTTTTTAAAACGTTGACCTTTATACCCTGAAAGCTTTAAAAACAAAAACAAAAACCCTCATCCAAACAAAATAAACGACAAGCTTTCTCCTCATTTTAAGACACTTTGTGCAAAAACACTTCCACCCTAGATCTGTCCCAGGGCGGCCCGGGCTGCGGAGCTCAGGCCGGTGAACGGTGTGCAAACACAATGCCGCCCCGGGGAAGGTCAACACGTTGGCTCCGGTCAGCAAGGCACGCTGCCAGCGTCCGCCTCGGTTGTCAGGTCGGGACGGTGGGATGGCCGGTGTCCAGGCCCCCGCCCGCCGAGCCGCCCTGTGCCCCCGCGGTCTGGCACGTACTGCAGTGAGCCTCGTCGCTCCAGTCGTCACAGTCGTTGTAGCCGTTGCACTGCAGTTTCCCCGGGAGGCAGATGCCGCTGGCGCACAGAAAGCTCTCGCCCCCTCCGCAGAACGCTGCAAGGGGAAGAACAGCAACGTCAGAATCAGGCTTTGGTTTTGGTTTTTGGTTTTCCTTTTAAAAACAGGAGAAGCAAATAAAGAACAAAAAAACTTCCCTTGCTGTTCAACAGATTTGTTTCTAAATCCCCCCAGTCTCCTGGTCATCAGTGTCCCCGGGGCCCTACAGCCCCTTCCCCGTGAAATGACTCGGGAGTCACGCTGGTGACGGCTGTTGGCCTCGGGAAAGCCAAGAAAGCGGCCCCGTGGCTCGCAGAGCCACAGGCGTCATGTTCGGAGCTCCAGAGAGTCGCCCCATGGATCCTGGGGAAAACACCAAATGGGAGTGTTTTTCTGAATAACTGAAAATTGTTTCACACGGAAGTGCTATTTATTGAACAAATACTTTTTAAAAGCTTTCAATAATACACCACATACATGTGATTATTAGGAAAAACACACACACAAAGACAAAAAACAAAACCCCCTCCCCTTCTAAAACACGATTCAATGTTGCACAGAGAAAGTTACAGTAAAGTAGTCAACTGCGTGTGCTCAACCCCATGCTTTAAAATATATTTATTCGCCTTAATAAAAATGCCAGTTAAAAATGCCCAAGTCTGTTCTTTGCATAAAGAACGTAAAATAGCATTAGCAAATTGTATTTTCATTCTTTTCTTCCCCTTAACACAGTTGCACTTTGGGATTATTTGCTGTTAGCACTGTGGTGCTCATTTTCTTCTAAAAATTCAACAAATAATCCATTGTTTCAAAATTAGTATAGACAATAAATATAAGATAAAAGCTCAAAACATTTTTTTAATAAGAGAATAAATCAGCTCCACAAAGTGAGTGTTAAAATACACTGAAGTATTTGGTAATGTGTATCAAATGCCTTTTACATGCACATAACCTTTGACCCAACAAACTTATTTCTTGAACTTTATACAAAGGGAATTATTATGAATAAAAACAAGTTTTTATTTTTAAGGATATTCATACCATCATGGTTTATAATTGAGGAAACAAATTTTGGCACCTCCATAAGAAGGAAAAACATTACAGTCATTGAAAAGTATATTATCAAAAAAATAATGTCCTGGAACAAAATTCAAGATAATAAATAGTAGAAAAACACCATATGGTAAAAAAAAAAAAAAAAGCATAATATAATTTGGCCTAAAAAGAAGTAAATCAAAGGTCACTGTGATTATCTCTGGTATTAGGATTAAAAGTAATTTTTATCTTCTTCATTGTATTAGACAAATCCATTGTATTTTACAAATGTTCTTCTAATGACCATGTCTTCCTTTGTGAACTTAAAAAAACAACAAAAACCACCAACTTTTTTCATGAGTTCTCGATTCAGAGTAATAGTAGGTAAATACAACCCTTGAAAACTTCTGTCTCTCTTTGTCTTCCTCCCTCACTGTCACCGCTCCCTGAACCACACATTCCCTGATGAAATGGAACTTGTTGACCAACTAAAGGGAACCAGGAAACATGCAACAGTTTTTACTCAGAAACTGAAGTTCAGAAAAGTGTAGATTATGAACGCTTCTGGCTTGAGGCCCAAGTCTGTCAGAGCTCCTGTGTCCCTGGCCCCAGCACAGGGGCGGCACCCGAGGGCTTCTTAATGCACATTTGCTGGGAAGAGTCACCTCCATCTCAATGGGGTACAATACGCTGGCACAAGGCCAAGAGAAAATACTATTCATGGATTAGTTCCCAATGCTATCAAAGAAATCAGAATTCCGATTTGCGACATTAAGTACTAGTTGATTTGGTAAGTCTCTATAATGCTATCATGTGCGATCCTCACAATATCAACAACAGAAGTCTTGTTTTCCATTAAACCCCAGGATTTCCATATCAATACAAATTACAGCTACGGACTTCACCTGCCAAAATATGAAAGGTGTTTATATTTTGTATAGTCTTAAAGGAGGCTACAGGTACAGACTCCTGAAGGGTGCAGAGGAAACCAGATATAAAGTGAAAAACACATAGATTGTACTAGCCGGTCTATACAGTCTCCTCTCTCCAGGGTTAAGAGAAAGTATTCAAGGAATAAATGTTGATCCTATGGTGAGGCTGTTTCTGTGTTAGACTAGAGAGTGCACGAATCCCATCTGTCTGCATTTCAGCAACTGCAAAGCCTCAGAAGAAGTACTGCATTCCCTACCTTATGTTGCTGATGATTCCTCGGCAATGCAGCTGAGAGCTCAACAGTAAATCTCTAGACTTTGTCTTTAAGGCCTATATATTATACTGCAGTAAAGGCATTTCTTGTGTATGGTTATATCAAATCTGGATCAAATTTAAAGCCTAGCATCGCTTGCATTGTTTTGATTATCGCTATCCCGTGGTGCCTTGGATGATTCTGCAGAAACTGACTTCTTCTGTGTGGTTCCTCAGTGGGAGGTGTGGCTTCCCTTGGCTTCAGGACATTGTCAATTGTTTCTTTATTCTTTTTTTAGAGGTTCATAGTTTCATTAATCAATGTTATTTTTGCAAAATTAGAATAACTGTTGAATACTCTCTGTTTGATTTCTCCTTAACTTGTATTTAGAATTTCTACTAGTGAAACTGTTCAACTAGCCAAGTACTTCAAACACATCTTACTTGGAATTTCCAAACAGCCCCTTAAAGTAGACATTCTATCACATCTTCCTTGGGAGAAGTGGTAGTTTACAAACACTGGAGCTAGAGTGTAATGTGGTGAAGACAGCAATGGCCCAAAGCCATGCAGCCAGAAAGAGGTGAAAACCACCCAGAATGGTGAGGTCTGTGCTCAAGACTCCATCCTCCACACTATCCCCAGTCCTTGTTTTTAGTACAGAAACAGCTGTGGTCAGTTCAAGGCCGCCAGGGTTGGGTACAAGTTCAAACTTGCCTTCATTTTTCTCTCTAAACAAAAGACAAATGTCTATCCTTTGGGTGGACTGGACCAGATGAGATGACATTCCATGTCAGCTCTGGGTTTTTGGGAGTATTTCCCGGGAGAGCTCTTTCTTTACAAGTTTCTGTAGAGATTTTCAACCATAAATTTTACTGTTTTATAACAATCATCTTCCAACAGCCTTTATTTAGGCTTAGCCCTTTAGGTGACAAAGGGATTCCCGGAGGCAAAGTCATGCTATGCAATCTTGAGACCATTTTCCCTAACATCATCGATAATTCTAAGAGGTACATATTGGGCTTTAAATAAATGACAGATTGGTCAAGGGAAGATTCACTCATTCATTAAACATTTTTACTACCTACCATGTACTAGACATTATTCTAGCACCTAGAAATACAGCAGTAAAGAAAACAAAAATCATTTCCCCACCTTCATGCAGCATATACACTACTAATCATCATCTGATACAGATACTTTTACCAACTAAAGATACATGACACCAATATTGACTTCTATCTACACACATGACATTTAAATAACATTAATGCAAAGATTTCAGTATACAGAGGTGCAGTGCCTAAGATGTTAGTTTACCTGTCTAGTATGTGAGGTCAATTACAAATCACCTGAACTTGAAAATTCCATGGATGCTGAAGAATATATACCCGTGAAGATGAACAGCTCTTTCTACTCTTCTTGTCACTGATATCAGACTGCTGAAATAACAGCCATAGCCTGAAATGACCTATATGTGTTCTGCAACTATTTCCAGCCCGCTCAGTTCTCTCTGCCTGTGTATTATAGGCATTTACTAGTATATTGGCAAAGAGTATTTTTCAGAAATTGCTCGCCAGTCTCTGACTGTATAGTGTCCTCATTCACCCTGTCTTGGAGCCCTTATTTACATTCTGAAGCTCCCGTCCAACTCTACCTCTGAAGAGAAAGCTGGCCTGTCATGGAGCATCATCACCTGAGCCTCTACTAAGAGCTTGTCAGTCCTTCATTGAACATGATGCTTGAAATGAAGTTACTGCCAACCATGTTGCTTTTACCTTTTACAAGGCTATTTAACTAGAAAAAGAGAATGAGTGTAATCTTTTAGCAGCTAATAGAAGAATTCCTCCCATGGAGAGCACTGTATCTTTGGATATAATAGGTTGATAAAGTCATTGGGTGAAAGATAAGATGTGACAGAGCAGAGTAAAAACCCCAAGTTATGCTCAAGTAAGCAAACTTGCTCTTCACCCTACCTTCTAAGTCATATCAACTGGATGGTCCCTCATTTTGTTAAACATTAAATTGTTTGGGTAGGTGTGCATAGGGATATCAGAAAGTCCTGTGTATAAGAAGAGTGAGGATCCCCAAGGGGAGAGAGAGGAGGGAGCCAGTGTGCTGGGCACTGCCAGGAGGGAGACATAAATAAAAAGTTGGCTGAGCCTCCCTGAGGGGCAGATTATAGAGAAGACCCTTTGGAAGACAGAACTATCTCATGGGATGTTTCAAGTTGTTTTCTGAGGAATGGGAAGGGTAATCACTTCTTCCATGTGCCATATGGAATCAGCAAAGCTTATGTTGCTCTCTAATTTTCCACTCATTTACTTGGCCAATTTGGCATTCTTCTAGGAGCCTGGGGTACATCACTGAATACCAAATAGATCCTTTGCTTTGTGGATGTTATGTTATAGGGAACAATATCAATGAGCATAATAAATAAGAAAATTTCTTTAGCCCTAATCGGTTTGTTATATTATAGGGAACAATATCAATTTCTTTAGCCCTAATCGGATGTTATATCCATTTCTTTAGCCCTAATCGGATGTTATATTATAGGGAACAATATCAATGAGCGTAATAAATAAGAAAATTTCTTTAGCCCTAATCGGTTTGTTATATTATAGGGAACAATATCAATTTCTTTAGCCCTAATCGGATGTTATATCAATTTCTTTAGCCCTAATCGGATGTTATATTATAGGGAACAATATCAATGAGCGTAATAAATAAGAAAATTTCTTTAGCCCTAATCGGTTTGGCTCAGTGAATAGAGCATCGACCTGAAAACTGAAGGGTCCTGGGTTGGATTCTTGTCAAGGGCATATGTCCCGGGTTGCAGGCTCGATCCCCAGCAGGGGGCGAGCAGGAGGCAGCCAATCAATGATTTTTTCTCATCATTGATGTTTCTATCTCTCCCTCTCCCTTCCTCTCTGAAATCAATAAAAAAAATTTTTTTAAATAGTTGGAAAATAATCCCTGGACGGGTGACTCAGTTGGCTAGGGTATCATCCTGTACACCAAAAGGTTGAGGATTCAATTCCCAGTCAAGGAACATACCCAAGTTTTGGGTTCGATTCCCAGCCAGGGCATGTATGGGAGGCAACTGATCAATGTTTCTCTCTCTCTCCCTTCCTCTCTCTCTAAAATCAATAAAAAAAATGTATCCACAGTGAGAATTTTAAAAAATCATTAGAAAATAAAATGTATACCAGGACTCTGTTATTTATAATTTCCTGCAAATAAGTACAATAACATAACTTCAACTTTCCAAAGAACATAGACGATTTAGAAATTGCATGCTTATAGTCCACCCTCTTGAAAGGCAGGCAGAGGTTTCTAATTACTCAAACATTTTGGAGGGGTGTCACTTTCACAATTTGTTTTAGGAAATAAACACTTTATCTTCTGAAAAATTAATTATCATTTAATGGCACTTTAAAATGTTTTGAGATTTTTCTCCACTCTTAAGGCTATCTCAAATGGTATTTTACTCACTATGAATTATAAAATGAAAATGGTGGAACAATATTATAAACTACCTTTGACCAATTTCAAACAAATGTAGGATGTGTCATATGAAAGAGTTGGCTGTGTGTATAAATCTAACATAAACAAAGGGAATATATATGATTTTATGGTCCCTTGCAAGCATGTGGTAGTATCTGAAACATTATAGGTATTAACATGTTTCCAGACTTTTATTAAACGTGTAACTCAGTCATGACATTATGGAAAGTCTTAGAAGAAAGAGAAACAAAGAAAAATAACCAGTTTGAAGAGCTCTCTCATGTTATCTTCCTTATTTGTTAGGCTACACAAATTGCATTGATTTCATTTTTCAAGTTAATAGTTTGTGGATATCACTTGCAACACAAACCAAATTTATTTTTAATCCCACTTACTTTTATTTTAGTCAATTTTATGTATTGGCCATCTTAATGCTGGGATAAATTGTCTATGATTTTGTAATATTGTGGCTATAGACGCAGAAATAAAATAAACATATATATTTAGAATTTACTAGGCAAAGAACTTTGAAAAAACTATCTGTCAAGAACAGATTACAGTTCTACTCTAATGTCTAGAAATTCATTTCTAATCCCATGAAGACTTCCCTATCTACTTTCTGTTGTTAATTACTGTAACAGAGTATTCCAAAGCATTGCCAATCTTAAAATTCACTGATCTTCAGGATACTGTAGGGTCTCACCTGTCTTTCAGATCAGAGAGCTGGATTCGAAGCTTCTGAAGCCCTAGGTTAGAGCTCTGTTGAAAACCCTCTCTACTCCCCAACCTCTTTTTTTTTTTTTAATATATATTTTATTGATTTTTTACAGAAAGGAAGGGAGAGGGATAGAGAGCTAGAAACATTGATGAGAGAGAAACATCGATCAGCTGCCTTCTGCACACCTCCCACTGGGGATGTGCTTGCAACCCAGGTACATGCCCTTGACCGGAATCGAACCTGGGACCCTTCAGTCCACAGGCGGACGCTCTATCCAGTGAGCCAAACTGGCCAGGGCTCCATCCTCTTAACTGATGGCAACAAACCCCCCCACTCACCCCTATGCAGTAGCAGTCCATGGGACAGCACAAATTCCATTGGCAAGGCTGGGAAAACCTAGATACTAGTACTTCTGGTTCTCTAATCCTTTATACTTAAGAGACCACAAACATTCAAATAACTTGAATTCAAACTACTATTATAATTTGAAAATGTTAATGGTGATGAAACTAGTTTATAAACATTCACCCTAATATCAATATTTATACTGACTGAATCTATAGACAGGAGAAGTAATTACATTATATGATATAATGTCATATAAATACATGTTTTATGTTTATTTACTTATATGTTATAAATATATTATTATTAAATAAGTAGAATATATAATGAATAGTATATTTATCATATATATCGTTAAATAAAACAAATATATTGTATTACTTTTCTGTCCTGCTTTGGGAATTTATTCGGCCTCTTGGAGCCTCAGTTTTCTTACCTGAATTCTACCTGTTTTGAGACTGTCTTTGAGAATATTAATCAGCAATATCAAGTGTCTGGCACCGAACTGAGTAAAACCCAGTATGTTCTGCTTACTACGGCTGGGGAGTAGGTCAGTCACTCCTGAAGACACCCATCACAATATGTCAAGAAAAAATGCCTTGTGCTTAGAGGGTTTACCTGCAAATAACTAGGGGTCCAGCCCCGTGAATACAGCAGACCTGGAAGGTGGGGGTGATTGTATTCTTTGTAACAACCGAGGTAACAGGAAAACAACATGATTCTGACAGATTGTCACACAGAAACCAACCTAACAACATCTAGGGGTGGAATGCCTCACTTTTCCTGGGCTCCTAGACAGAAAAGGGAGTCAACCGCTCCAAGAACGTTCACTTTTACTGTTAAATCACATGTGTCCTGTGAAATGGTTTACATGCTGGTAGAACACAGAGGTGTCCTCTGAATTTCTTTCCCATGCTTCCTCCACTTTCTACCACGGCATGCCTTTCACAGTGCAGCTACAAAAGTCTCTCCTAGGAGCCCTAGTTACCAGGATTGTATATAACAAAGCCACACAGACTAAACCGAACATGGGAAAAAGTCAACCTTGCCTAAAACTAAATATAAGCACAATTTAATTAACTTGCATTCCAGAGTCACAGCTGCCAACTTGTTGAGACTAGAAGATTGGGTACACAGCACCCAAAGGCTCAGAGGAAGGGGGTGGGGGGAGAAACTGCTAATTTTCTTTCCAAAGTCTTCATGGGATTCATATGATCCTTTGTAGCAATAAACAGGAATAATACCCACTTTGAACAAGATAAAGGCATCCAATCCGGGATGGGGCGAGCGGGGGGGTGTGAGGGGGTGGGGGGAGGTGGGGGGTGGGAGGGGGCAGAATGAGCTAATGCAGGAAGAGGTGAAGTTTCAGGAGAGGCCAATGTTTCAGGAGGGACTATAAATGTATAAAAAATAATCTTAACATTCAGATCAGACCCGAGTCAAGTAGGGAATGGTCTGCTTTATGAAAGGAGTTCAGGCAAAGCTGCAGATAATAGGATGTCAAAACCTATGTTCCTGTCACTGTAAATTCTCATAACTGCAATTTGAGCAGTGATGTTGTGATGTCTGAGATACTCTCCTGATCAGCCTACTGTGCTGAAACTAATCATGGGAAACGATGACATGAGGGCCGTCCATGGGAGATGGGTTGGGAGACTGAGCTTAGCATGGAGGTGCTATTGCTTGGAAAAGGGTAATTCTAAGCAGGATCACCAGATGGCAGCCATACTCAGCCCATAGACCCTGTGAGGCAAGGACTCAGTCTGAGCTTGTGGAGGGAGAGAGACTCAGGGAATTCCAGTGGGGGGGACTTCTCTTTATTTTTTCTAAAGAACATTGAGTAAATTTGAAATCCCACTTTGGCCAATTATTACTGCAGAAAACTGAGAAGTCTTTCACAATTGAAGTCTACTCATATCTTTGGTACATTTTCTCTATTGGTTCTCTTCCCTATTTGTCTATTGGAGCCCCTCTCGTTGAAATTATTTTCTCCCAGGCCACCCATCATTTATTTGTTTTTTAATTCGTAGTCTCTTTAGCTTTGCAAAAGTTCCACATATGGGTGAAGTCAAATACACCAGTCTTTATGGTTTATGTCTTTATAAGCCATATCTATATGTGTCAGAGTTCAGAAATTCTATGAAGGCTGTGACTGTTGTTTTTTATTTCCTACTATAGCCATTAAGACCTAGAAGAGTGGCACGCATATAGCATGGGCTAAATAAACTTTGCATTCGGCCCAGAGCCTTTCTAGGACATCTGGAAACTACCAAGACCAAAATTAAGAGACACATTCTGGCCAGAATAACACTAAAAATAGGCCACAGGGGTAGGGAAATCAGATCGTGTTTCTTAATAGTCAAAACTGATTTTGATCTGGCCATTAGAGATTGACTAATTTTTTGTTAAAATAAGAAGGCTTCCCATGTGGCTGAAATGGTCAAAATATAAAATATATAGTCTGAATTATATTTAAAGGAATAGAATAAAAGACCTCTGGAGATGCTTTTGAGATTTAAGTTTCAGAGAAACGCAAAAGCGAAGGTGGTGACTAGGTACTTTCAAATACCAGCCACTAGAGGGAGACCACATCTTAAACCAAACCACAGGGCCCATAATATACTTGTGGGAAGTATCCAGGTTGTGAGAGTATTTAAAAACAATTGTATTTTATGTGTTTTCAGTATTTATGTTAAAATCGAATCACTTTTCTTTTAAAAAATCATTTTGCATTTTAAATACAGGCACCAAAATATGAATCCTCATAGGCCAACGCGTTCGGAAACTACTGTGTGTGTTTACTGCAGAATTGAAGTTTCCATTCTCAATAACCAATACATTTCAGAAATACAGTTTTCACTTAGCCAATTTTATTTCAAGTGGCTTTTTGTACATTTTTAGAACTGCAATTGACACCTAGTGTGATTTTTGTCTGAAATCGAAGTGGACTTTTCAGCAAGTGATCTCATTATAAGATAACCTCATTACAGATGCCTGTGGGAATGTCTCACCCTGGCACCCAGGGTGGAAAGGAACTCCTCAGGACTGGAAACGTCCTCCTGAAACGCTGGTACCGCAAGCTCTCAATGCCTCTGCTCTAAGAACGCTGACGAAAACTGCCCCTTTTTCTCAGCAACCCTCCTCCTAAGAAGAATGTGCCATGGCCTTCCAGGGTCCTTTATAAGGACAGACAGAAAAGGAGGCCAAATACTTCACAAAATTTGGCATGATTCTAAGGGCTCCTGGGAGGTCTCCCTGCCTAAAGTATTTCCCAGCTGAAATTCTTCAGTTTGGTTTTACTCATTTAACCTCAGCCAAGAGTTCTCAAAAGGCAGTTCCTAGGGGCGCCTCATTCATCCAAGTGTTGGATATGGCAGAAATCACAGGCCTTATAGCGGTCATAAGAGACAAAGCCATTATCAGTGATTAATACTTAAGAGATATACTTTACAGATTAATCTTTATTATTAGGATGAAAAATTGGCATGAAAAAGTAGCAAAGGGTGGAATCTAAAGCATGTGGTCCTCAGCACAGATATTCCTGGGCAAAGTACTTTGAGAACCAAAGGTCAACATGGGATCAGCAAGGGCCAAAGGGGGCGGGCAAAACAATATATACTTTTCGCCCAGCTGGTGTTGCTCAGTGGTTGATGTTGAACTTCGAACCAGGAGGTTTGCTGTCAGGGTACATGCCTGGGTTTGGGCTCCATCCCCAGTAGGAGGTGTGTAGGAGGCAGCCAATCAGTTATTCTCTCTCATCATCTCATCATTGATGTTTCCACCTCTCTATCCCTCTCTCTTCCTTTCTGAAATACACACATACACACACACATTTATATATACTAGTGTATTTAAAAATATATATTGTTCCCTTCAAAAATATTTCATTATTTATAAAACATAAATGCCATAACGGATATATTTGAGAAACAACATAAACTTATAAATTGCACAAAAATAATATTTTTGTGTCAAAATTTAATATGATACAATTAATAATAATACATTATTAATGTGATTTTCTGGCTTGATTTTTTGAAAATTCTTTTATTCCCTCATCAAAATATAAACTTTTAATGTGTATAATTGAAAAAGGCATCAGTAGCTCAACAAAAATGCAAGAGTGCACATAATTTTTGTTAATTTTTCATTTTGACAAGGATCATTTTTCAGATGCAACTTTTAATGTTGCTGTTAAGAGAATTTTATAGACTATGACAGATTGAGATAGATTTCTGATAAAGTATCCCAAAGTACAAATTTTAATGTGTCTAAAGCTGATGATTTTCATGGGGCAATTTTAATAAAAATATTTAACTCTTCATGTGAATTAATTTAGTGTAAGTCTGAATTTAATTTTAAATATAAATTAATACAATGGCATTTCAATATTTCTTCTATTTCCTGTTAGCTGTGGAGATCAAATAAAAAATTAAAAGTGGCTTCAAATTTTGTATATAATTCAAAATGCCTGTTTATACATGCTATTGCTGTATTGCCAATTTTAAGAAAAATTTTCATTTTATATCTTCTTTGTTAACCCTTCATATGCCATAAGCATTTATAGATGCAATTACATTCAAAATACCGTGACATGTGGGGATGGTTTCTGTTTTGGACGTGTGGCAGTTAACTGGTTAATATAAGGTTAACTGGTTAATATAATGAAACCCACATGAAAAGAGTGTTATTTTTTCATTGACAATGGTTAAATGTAATACCTATTTCTAAGCCTGTAACTATTCATTTTGCAATGTTTCAGCATTCAAAACCAAGGATTCTACGTCTTTGAAGAATAATCCTAAGAACTCCCTGATAAATGCTTTATTACAATGTTCATGTATATACTTACTATGAAATTATTTACTAACGCCAGCAACTGCTGTCTCAAGGTTCAGGCTGGAGAGTTAACATTTGTGCAGATACCACTGGGACGATTCCAGGGATCACCAGGCGAGCACCTCCCACAGCTTCCCACGGGAGTCCCTCCTCTACCCCGGGACCAAGCAACCACTACCCCCTCCCAACCTGCTCTGTCGTTGCTTCTGTAGTTGCAGCACCATCATGGCCACCAGTCTGGGCCCAGGTCCTTGCCCGGCCACCTGGGGACCCTGTGGAGTCCCAGACAGTCCTTGGGCCAACTGCTCAGCACCCACATCACCCACCGCTATGCCCGTTGGCACATGTCCTCATATCCACACGTTACCACCGCCTAGCATATCTCTGCCACTCACACACAGGATCCATTGTCCCATCAAACCTCAGTTACAAAACACAGAATAAAGATAAAGTTATTAAGAATCTTAAGGCAGTGACAACAGAGCATGAAATCAAGCTTGGAAGCCCTCTGAGTGCAGGGCCCTGGGCTGCTGCACAGTTCACCAGCCCGTGAGGCTGGCCCTGCCCTAAGCCTTCCAGGGGAGAAAGAGAGGCAGGGAGGATGAGACGGGGATGAATAACCATGACAAATCCTTTGGACAGGGGTCCCAGCATCTCATGGTTTCTCAAACTCTAACTCCTGGGTCACAGTATCCATGCTCTCACCACGCCTCTTCTGCCACACCCAGCACATTCCGTCCTGCGGGAGTCACTGTCTAGACGTGGGAACCACACTGCAATGTGGCAGGGACTGAGCTATGCAGGCTCCACCTCTTCAAAGTGATGGAGCGAAGGTGCGGCCATGGTCACCCGGCTAAAGAACACACTTTCCAGCCGCTTTGCCGTCAGGGGTGGCCATGCTACTAAATTCTCCACAACGTAATACAAGAAGATTCGTCTACTTTGCCTGCGTGAAAGGGACTTGCTACCCTACGCTTCCTCTCTCTGCCCTCCCACAGCTAGAGCAGAGAGAGGACTCGGCCAGCTTCCATGATACAGTAAGGGCTTTGGTCTAGGGCAGTGGTTGGCAAACTCATTAGTCAACAGAGCCAAATATCAACAGTACGATAGAAATTTCTTTGGAGAGCCAAATTTTTTAAACTTTAACTTCTTCTAATGCCACTTCCAGGCCGTGGTATTTTGTGGAAGAGCTACACTCAAGGGGCCAAAGAGCCGCATGTGGCTCGCGAGCCACAGTTTGCCGACCACGGGTCTAGGGCATGGTGAAGTAAAATAAATAAATAAATATGCCCTACCCAGTTTGGCTCAGTGGATAGAGCATCGGCCTGCGGACTGAAGGGTCCCAGGTTCGATTCCAGTCAAGGGCACATGCCTGGGTTGTGGGCTCGATCCCCAGTGGGGTCGTGCAGGAGTCAGCCAATCAATGACTCTCTCTCATCATTGATGTGTCTATCTCTCTCTCCCTCTTCCTTCCTCTCTGAAACCAATAAAAATATATTTAAAAATAAAATAAAAATGGATAGAACCTAAGTCTTGGGTGACTTCCTAGGGCAAGCCTGACTTAGCAAACTGGAAACTTCATCTTGGATCCATTGCCTGTCAGAGAAACACAATGTTACTTTCTTTAAGCCACTGTATTCCAGGGTCTCTCCTGTTCCCGCCTGTTAGTTTTTCTATAGCTAACCCAATCGGTGTGACCATGGGGAGGTTTCATTCCCATTGTCCATCTGTGACTACAGGGAGATCTGAGAATGAAGTTACATCCCTGGAATGAAAGTCAGGACCCAGGAAGAAGGTGGGTCCGTCACGTGTCCCAGTGACTACTCTGGATGGACCTTCCCACAGAAACATTCATTGACACACATCAGCTATGAGCCTAAGAGGCTTTGGGAATGCACGCCAGCCTAGAGATGGAAGCACAACATTGCTTCAGAGAGAAATATATTTCATGTTTAAATTAACTAATTTGCAAATCTATCTTTGAAATACAGCCAATGGATTGGCTGCCGGCTGCCTGTAATTCTGTAGTGACTATTGACAATACATGCAAACTATGCGGCACGATATCTCATACCAAGGGAGCTCTGGTTAAATTTGATTTCTTTGTTATTAATGACCTAATTAAACTGACATAATGTAGGCAGCAAAACCAAGAAGGACTTTATTTTGAGGAAGTATACTGCCTCAGGCTTGCGGGATCGGTGGCCCACAACCTCTCCCTCCCCTGACCCCACACACAGCGGTATGAGGGATATATTAGTTAAATGTCCTCAAACCTCACAGCTACCACAAACAGTTATAGCACATTTTTCTGCAAATAAACTGCACAAACCATCAGCTCAAAAAATGTGTGAGATATTAAAATATTCACCAAAGCAGACAGTTAGAAGTGATGAGTTAGAAATCCAGCATGGAAGGAAATGACTGTCCATCAGAAAGGACAAACCAGAACTCTAGTACAAGAGAGAAACATGAAAGGAGGAGCCACCAAACCCACTCCCCTCGCCACCCTCACACCCCTGGCCTTAGAAGAAATAAGTTCATTTTCTTCTGCAAGATTAACCTTACAGTCGATAATACACAATGGATCGGGGCAAGATGGTTTTTTAAAACTGAGAAAGCAAATGGGCTGCTACTTTGAAAAAAAAAAAGGAAAACAATCAAACTTTCTTTAAAGCCATAGGGAATAAAAAGAGATAATGGAAAAATCTTAAAACTTAATTAGGTGTGGAGAAAATCTGGGAAGAGGTGAAACCGGGAAGTCAGACTTTTAATTAGTCACTTATCTCTAGATCACTCCTTTAAGAGCGCGAACAGTGAATAAGACCGGAACAAAGAAAGCAAGATGAACCAGGTGAGAATCTGGAGAGAGATTGCTTAACTAATCTGGACTTGGCCATGTTTCCTTTGTTCAGCACTTTTAAGGAAGGGAACATTCCACATAGCAAAGACAAATCAAATAACTGAAGTGTGTTTTTAACATTTTTAATATGTTCATAATCTTATTAGAGTTTTGTGAAACAGAACACTTGTTCTCCACTTTCTTAAACCAAGTGTGCTGCTTTTTCACATTCCCTTGCTGTCTTTATGATGAGCGGCAAGAGCATCCCCATGCTACCTCCCGGGAGGTTCCTGGAGCAAGTTCACCCCTGTGCTGAACTGCCTAGGACTGCTTGCCTTGTAGTGTGTATCACTCTTGCCTGTTATACGCAGTCTCAACAGTCACCATCTCTACTGCTGTAGAGAGAGCTGCAACAAGAGTTCTATCCATCTCCATCTCCAATTTGTTTGCCATTAAGAATAGAGATCTGGATATTTTTCCTTACATGTCCAGGACCATTAATTTTTCTAGAATATTCGCTTATTTCACCTAGCCAATTTAAATTAGTCTGAGAACTTGACTACTATTTTACTGTCAGATTTAATACTCTAACAACAAACTTATTTTACCCTGCAAATATTAATGGGAAGGATTATATCCTATAAGTAAATTACATCTAGAAAATTTTTACTTTAGAAAATTAACTTTCATTTGTAATGCTAACAGCAAGACACCCATGAAAAACACACATGGTGTCAAAACAAGCCAAAGGAAAATCGTTTGGGCAAAAAATGAAAAAGGATCCCAAGTCAAATTTGTGGAAAAGATTTCTTTATTAACTTTTGGTTGAGAATATGTTTGTATATTTTCAGAAAACAACTCTAAGACCATGTGGATTCCTGCAACAGAGAGGAATTGACAGGACTGCTCCAGCCATGAAGACAGAAAAGAAACAGTCCAGAGATGGAAGACGCTGATGACGCCTTGCCATACTAGAAGTCAGCAGCTGTGTGTCGCAGCAGGTTGCTCAGGACCAAACCAGAGAGGGTCAGACCTGTGTTACCACCATTTGTCCACCATCCAGAACTGAAATATCATTGCTGACATGTACACATAAGGAACCGTTTGACATTGAAATTGGGACTCAAAAGAACTGTTGGCCCAGAAGGAAACTCACTACAGACTGATTCATTTGCCTCTCAGCATAACCAATATTGCTTGTCTCATTTTCAGTTCTTATAAGTGTATTTCTAGTATCACATAATCTCACTCATCTAGGGGAAATAATGAACAACATAAACTGATGAACAAAAACAGACCCAGAGACAGGAAAGCATCAATCAGACTGTCAAACTGCAGAGGGAACATAGGGGAGGGTGGGGATAAGGGGGAGAGATCAACCAAAGGACTTGTATGCATGCATATAAGCCTAACCAGTGGTCACAGACAATAGGGGTTAGGGGCATGTGTGGGGAGGGGTTTGGGATGGGAATGGGGGGATGAGGACAAATATGTGATACCTTAATCAATAAAGAAATTAAAAAAAATAAAATTGGTTGCTCTTCTTCTTCAAAAAAAGAAAAAGAATAGAGATCTGTGAAACCTCCCCAACAACACTAGTTTTCAGATTTGTTTCCAACGTAAAAGTGTGCAGGCTATGAAAGAGGACCTCAGGAAATGTTTTTAATGACAGAATGAACACCTGGTTGTTAATTTCTTTTGTTTTTTTAAAATCATTGATTGTATTCTGAATAATTTAGGTGGCAGCCTCTGGATAATTGCTACCATATAGTCAAATGACTGAACTAAAATAGAGACAGCAAATGAAAAGAAACTGTCGCTATAGTGGAAAGAGCATAGAACTTGACCATTAAAACCGGGTTCAAGTCCCAGCTCCTCTGGCTGTATGAACATCACACCCACTATGCAGAGGTATTTTGAAGGTTAAAGAGATCAAGTAAAGTACCTGACTCCATACTTGGCACAATAAAGCTCATACAGGCGAGCTATGCTATTATTTTTACATCATTGAATATTTAGTGGAAATTTGGGTATATATGGTAATATACTCAAAAAGGTATTATTATTGCAAAGCCAAAATTTAATCTGTAAGAAAAAAATCAACTTTAAGTTGTTTTAGGTAAAATCAGGTTAATTAGATTTCCTGAATCTTAAAGCTGGAAGAGACTGGCATTCACACAGTCCTGCCTCCCCTTTCTATAGATCAGGAAATTAAGACCAAAGAGTCAACATGATTGGCCAAAGTCACAAAGCTAATTAGAATGCAGTAGCATGACCAGGAAGGACCCAGGTTTCCCAGTGTCCAATACAGTGCTTTTCAGAAAATATGAATTAATCTAGAGCAGAGGTTGACAAACTTTTTCTATAAAGGGCCAGATAGTAAATTTTTTAGGCTTTGCAATGCATATAATCTTTGTTGCAACTATTCAGCCATGCCATTGTAGAACAAGAGCAGCCACAGAAAATACATCCATGAACAAGCATTGTGTTTCAATAAAACTTCATAAAAATGGCGGCAAACTGCATTTGGCTCATGAGCCATACATAGTTTACTGGCACCTGATCCAGAACAATTTGACGAACTTTTTAACTAAAAGAAAATGATGTGTATAATTTCAAATCAACAAATCTATTATCAATACAGTAAACTGGATGGCAATAAGAAAACTTATAAAAGTGATTATATATATGTTCTAAATGGTGCTATTATGACTAATATTTTTATTTTAAAAAAATATTTGTATTGATTTCAGAGAGGAAGGGAGAAGGAGAGAAAGATAGAAACATCAATGATAAGAGAGAATCATTGATCAGCTGCCTCCTGCACGCCCCCTACTGGGAATGGAGCCTGCAACCCAGGCATGTGTGCTGACCCGGAATTGAACCCTGACCTCCTGATTCATAAGCTCATGCTCAACCACTGAGCCACACTGGCTGGGCAGTGACTAATATTTTTTTTTTGGCAGTGACTAATATTTTTAAATGATGTTTGATAATCCTCGCCTCAAGATCATTATGTTCCTCATTAGTAATTGTGATAATGCAAGAAAGAAGAAGAGGATCCTTAAGGAAGGAATTTTAAATTATCTCGGCTATATAAGAAGAGTAAAGAAACTAAGGTAGTAGTAACATTAAGTTGATTTCAGTTAGAATAACTAAAACACAAAACACTAAGGGAAAAAACAACCACAAAGTACTCTAAGCTAAAGGAATAAGCAAATATTGCCATCAAAACCTACTGACAACCATAAACTGAAAAAACCATCTCCCCCAGGAAACATCCTTAATTTCAGAAGCAAAGAGGATGATCATGGAACCAGGAATAATCTACCAGAAGTAAGAACACACCAAAAGTGTATCCGGCTTGATGATACCAAGTCCCATGATCAGAATTTTCATAATATTCTCCAAACACACAAAGAGAGATCTCATGGAGATAGATGCCCAAATGCCTTTTCTTCTCCACTAAGGACTAGTGCAAAGAAACTCTCCCGCTGCAATATGAAGCAGAGACAAATCTCCTGCTCCTAGGCATATGACAGATTGGAATGGGTTTGCCAAGGAATATTGCTTAAGCTCCCTCCAGGGAGCCTTTGAGAGGAGACTAAAACTTTGCAACTGCTTGGCATGAGGGACCCTCCCCGAAGAGGAAGGGAAGCAGCCGAAGACTTTTCAACATCTGAATTTTAAGGAAGCTATTCAAATTGTCATTTGACATACTCAATTGAACTAAATGTATACTCTATTTTCCCTAATGTTTATGCTGTTCCCTAGTAGTAAATTGGTTATTTAAAAAAGCACATCTACCCTTGGAGGCACTAAAGAGTAAGCCAATGATATATGATGAGAATGCGGTTCATTACACTGTGCCAACTTGCTCCCAACATCTGTTCACTTAATGTAATGGCTCATTCAGAGTATTCAGTGCTTCGTGCAAACAACTGTGATATTCCAATATTTGATTTATCCTTGAGCTTTTATGCACCCAAACTTTGGTTTCACGGCATGGTTTTGGAAGAAGAAAGGCATAAAGTGAAGCTGCATCAATGGGCAAGAGACTGAGTTGTAACTATAAAAGTTTTATGGATTCAACTTCTGCAATTCAAAGGGCTCTGAGTCAATATGATGTTATGAGCCAAGAGACATTTAAACACTTTTGTTCTCTGTCAGAAACACAATTAAAGCTGTTGTCTGAGAATTTTAGTCCATTGTAATTTCTTATACTTTTATTCATATATATGCTTTATAAGCATATAAATTGGATATATTTTATAAATATATTTCTATACAGGTGTTTTATAAATTTATAATTACATAAAAATATAAAAAGTGCTTTTTTATTCATGTATATTCACTTGCAATGCAGTTATAATTTATGGCTAAGTACAGCTATTAGGAATGCTTCAGTTTTTCAATATAGATAATAGGCAATTTATTCCTGTGCATCAACTTAAAAAAGAAGGCTTTAAGCATCACACAGAAATGTTAATGCTTGACAAATATTACTAAAAAGCATAAGAAAGTGAAGCCACTTTCACACTTGCTATAAATGAAATGTTAACTGTAAGAATAATGTGCTGGAAAATATGTAGAGAGAATTTATTCATTACAATGGAAGGCAGAGAAGTACCTATTAGTTGTAACTGACATTGTAAACAAAATCCCTATAGAAATAATACTGAAAATAAGAACTAAAGTCCACTATGTAAATGTAAATTGGCAAGACCAGAAAGATGCCTGGCCTTTGAACAAGAAAGGTAGTGTTTAATCTGCTTAAACATTTTGTGTGGAAACCGAGAAAGCTGAGACCTATGGATTTTTCTCATTTATTTTCCATTGTAACATCCCTCAGGGTTTTTCACAGCAACAACAATGGCTCTAAATAAGCAACTCAGGCATGCAAAAACAGCACAGCTTCAATTTTACCAGGTGGTAGAAAATGTTCCTTCTCACCCCCAGCTCTGACCAGGTCACCCCTCCCAGCCAGTGGCTCACCATTGTTCTCCTTACCAAATGTAGACCCCTCTTCTCAGTTCAAAGGCCCCTTCCAGTTTTCCCAACTTTCATTTCCTCCCTAACCAGCTGTATTCTTCCAACCAGGAAGTCCTTCCTCTGTCCTTTCTTCCAGGGCCCCGAACCTTCACCACTACCTCTTCCATGCACAGCCCTGTGAGAGCTGCACTGTCAACAATGAACTTCTCTCAAGCCTGAACTTGCTAGGTTAAATGACCAATTGCTTTTATTTGCTTGTTTTTCTTTTTAAATCTAATGGCATTTGCCCTGTACAAAAGAGATTATCAAATGGGACCAAAACCCCAGTAACAAACTTGTAGAGTATTTTATTTATTCATTTTTAAAATCCTCATCCAAGGATTTGTTTGTTCTTTAAAACTGATTTTTAGAGAGTTAGGGAGATAGATAGATATGTGATAGATAGATGAAAGAAAGAAAGATAGATAGATAGATAGATAGATAGATAGATAGATAGATAATAGATAGATGATAGATAGATAGATAGATAGATAGATAGATAGATAGATAGATAATAGATAGATAGATAGATAGATAGATGATAGATAGATAGATAGATAGATAGACAGATAGATAGATAGATAGATAATAGATAGATAGATAGATAGATAGATGATAGATAGATAGATAGATAGATAGACAGATAGATAGATAGATAGATAATAGATAGATAGATAGATAGATAGATAGATAGATAGATGATAGATAGATAGATAGACAGATAGATAGATAGATAGATAATAGATAGATAGATAGATAGATAGATAATAGATAGATAGATAGATAGATAGATAGATGATAGATAGATAGATAGATAGATAGATAGATAAATAGGTAGGTAGATAGATAGATAGATAGATAGATAGATAGACAGATAGATGATAGATAGATGATAGGAAGATAGCCTCCCTTATGTGCCTTGACCAGGGATGGAACCCTAAACCTTTTGGTCTATGGGACAACACTTCAACCAACTCAGCAACCCGACCAGGGCTCTAGAATATTTTAAACATTCATGTTTAATCTATTACAACTATATAAGGCATGGTACATAATAAAAAATAAAGCACCTGCGATACGCTTAAATACAGGGAAATAAGAGACACTCTATTATGTTTTACGATTGCTGGTTGAAGGAATTTCAGTTGCTATAACTTCAAGGTGCATGCCAGGACTGGAAGGAATTGGGAAGGTTAGGCACACGATATGAGAGGAACAAAGTCCCAGTCAGCCCCATATCCCACCATGAAAGTGATAACTTGGCAATGAGATGAGAAGGAGGAACAGAGAGAGACATGATGAGGAGGGGAAAACCGGTTGGCACATGAGCACTATTCCAAATAGGAATAAAAACTAGACCAGAGCTCAGCCTGCCAGGCAGAACTGCCTTGGGGCATTGATTAGGTACCAAATGCCAAAATGAGCACACATTAGTGACATGAATCACCCTGATTAGCCTTAGTTTCTGCCAGTCTATTCTCTTCCCTGCAATAAACATTACTATTAGCTTGCTTATTTTGTGGCCATTAAAACTAATCCTAATGAGACTCTCAGTTGCAATGCAAAAGATTGGATTAATTTCATGCCCCTAAGATATTTTCTTCATTGCTAAGAGCACCTTCGTTCATTCTCTCAAAAATATACTGAATGTAAAGGTTATTTTGGCAGAAAATGGCCTAAAATAATGAGCCTTGGTTTCCTTGTCTGTAAAATAAGGATAATAGTATATTTCCATTAAGTTGTGTTGAAAATTAATGAGACAGATCTATAAAGCACTTAACACAGCAATGGACACCCAGCATGCATGCAATATATTGGCTATTACTTTTGTTATTGATATTACCATTACTATGAGAACCAGATGACATCTGTCATTGTAACCTAACTTGAGCTATAAACCAATAAAATCTAATCTTTAAACCATACAATGTTTATTTATGCACATCATCTATTTCCTATAAAATACAATGAATCACACTTTTTTCCAAACCCTTTTGATTCGCCTCTGTCTAGTCAGGTGCTGGCCTGGTTCATAATCAAATGGAGGAAAAACATGAAAGATCAAGGAAAAGTACTAAAGAAGATTTAGTATTCTTTAGTCTGTATTATAGTTAAAAGGTGCGTCTGCTGAGCCATTTCCAAAAACTTCTTCGGGTCTCAGAGGAGGACAGATGTCATTAAAACTGCTTTGCAGTCTTCCCTTTAAATGTCCTGAAGATTTGTCATTCTTTCTGTCTCCTTCCTTTGCACTTCACACCTACCCTCTGTAAGCTCATCCACGCTCCCTATTTCAGACCCAATATGTACGCTAATGACTCCCAAGCTCTTGTCCCCTCAGCTCCAATCTCTCCTGAGTTTCAGGTACCTACATCCGACTGACACACCAGAAAATGCCTGTGTCCAAATGGTGCTTTCTGCCAAACCCTTTTCCCCCTGTGGTCTCTACTTTGGTAAGTTGGTGCCACCAACACCTTATGCCTCTTCCCAACCAAACACCTGGTTGTCATCCTTCCTTCTACCCTTTCCTCTCCTCGTTGGATCAAAATTCTCCAATGTGTGAGTCCTTGGGAACACAGATTTTGTCTTGTTTGCTCCCGAATGCCCAGTGCCTGAAACAATACCCACACATAGTAGGCACTTCAGACCCAGCTGCTGTCCACATAGCACATAGTAGGCACTCCATACTCTTCTGCGGTCCCCATGAATGGCACAAAATGTGGCCCCATCGCTGCTGAATGAGGAGGGAATGTGCTTCTTCAAGCCAAATTCTCAGAAAACAAAAAGAACATTAAAAAGTTCCCTTTTCCTTAGATCTTTCTATTTGTTCTTCTAATCAAAGCTGTTAAGTAATGTGCAACAGTTTGGTTTTCTATCAGAAAAAGGTGCTCTTTGTTTTGTTACAATGTCAAAATGTTAATCCTCTGGCTGTTGAGTTTCAGAGTTAAGCAAGACATTTTCCGGCCTTCAGACTTGATCCTATAAAACTCTGTAAAAATCCTCTATTCAAAAGTTATACTTAGCAGGGAGTCTTCTGAAATCTAAATCGAGAAAATTGGAAACAGCTTAACAACCCCAAAGAATAATATTTCATAAAATGCTATAAAGTAAAAAGCCAGATCCCGTGGGGCCACTGGCTGGGTGCATCGACATTAACTCTTTCAGACCCTCAGGCTACTTAGTGGACAGAAGTAAGGTGTCAAATGTTCCGCAAGATTTTTGAGTGATTAACCTCACATTTCATCTAAAATGTTCTGTCATTTCCATTTGATTGATTTTAGTAAGACGGTATTCTAAAGCAGCAAATTGCAACTGGTGTACCACAAGAATTTTTTTTTAAAACATGTAATACCTGACTATTTAATCAGGGACACTAATCTCTTTTCCCTTAGATTGTCAAATAAAAAAATGACAACAGCGAACACAATAGCCATCTGGTGTGAATGAATCAAAATTATACCTTTTTGGTCAAATTGGAAAAAAAATATATTTATTGGTGCCACAGAATTTTAGTACTTAGTTTACTAGTATATGTGCCACAAGATGAAAACGGTTGAACATCACTCTTCTAAAGCACTTTCTTGCTCGGAAATATGTGACCTTGCATCTACTGTATGTCAAGTCTCCAGTCAATCAACTCGCATTGTTCTGATTCATAAAAATAGCAAAAATGTGCTACCAATAATGGAAATAAATAAAAGGCACATTCACGTCTGCATCTGCATTGGACTTGCAGAAAAAGAGCCTTCATGAAATAAACATATTTCCAGCCTTTTACTTTTATCCCTACTATTCTATACTGGCCACAACTGAACATGGCATGTTTTCTGCAGTTAGAAGAAGACTGTGAGCAGGCAGGCTTACTTTCAGTACAAAGTCTGTGCCTAAGCTGAGCTATGCATTTCTGACATCTTGTCCGAAGAGACCGAAAGCAAAGCTCCAAACTTCTTCTTACCAGGTCAGTACCAGCAGTGCTAAGCTAGAGGGCCGCTTTCAGGTCCTGCATTGAGATTTATTCAAACTACTCACCATGAAAAGAAAAATAGCAATATTCCCATGAAGAAGAAAAGAGAGAGAAGCCAACTGGGGCACGTGCAGGTAACCACTGCTTATCTAACCACAAATTACATGATTGATGAATGGAATTTGATACATATTTGTGTGTGTGTGTGTGTGTGTATATATGTGTGTGTATATATATATATATATATATATATATATATATATATATATATATAATCATGTCCTACTTACATACAGAAATGTTCCTGTATATGTACTTTTTGTATAAATAAATCCTTAACCTTCTATTATGGGCTTAATGTTATAACTCTAACCTGTAATCCATCCTAATTAAGTGCTTGTAAAGAATAATTTTTAAATAAGTAATCTTGTACACAGAACCACCATTTTGTGCTAATTTTGAATGCTATTACGTTGAATGTGCACAGGACTCCTCCTTCCTCCTTTTAAAATGTGTAGGCTGTTTTATAACAGTGACATCCTAGGTCTGCAAACTCAAACAGGCCCAGATTGAAACAGGTTCAAATCACAGCTCTGCCCAGTCCTACCTCTATAATCTAGAGCAAGTTACTAAAGCTACCAATTTTCTCATCTACAAAATGCGAAGTGTCTCAGTCAGTTTGGGCTGCTACAACAATACCATGGACCGAGTGGCTTAAACAACACACATTTATTTATTTATTTTAAATATATTGTATTGATTTCAGAGAGGAGGGGAGAGAGATAGAGAGATAGAAACATCAGTGATGAGAATCCTTGATCAGCTGCCTCCTCCATGCCCCCTACTGTGGATGGAGCCCATAACCCGGGCATATGCCCTGACCAGGAATCAAACCGTGACCTCTTGGATCATAGGTCGTAGCTCAACCACCGAGCAACACCGGCCAGACACAACAAACATTTATTGTTCATGGTCCTGGAGACTGAAAGTGAGAGATCAGGGTGCCAGCACAGTCAGGTTCTTAGTGAGGGCCTCTTTCTGGTTATGTCCTCACATGGCCTTCCTTGGCCCAGGCCACAGAGAGAGAGCAACCTCTCTCTAGTCCCTTTTCTATAAGGACACCAATCCCATCACGAGTATCTCACCTAAACCTAGTTACCTTATAAAGGCTCCACCTCCTAATAGCATTCTATGGGGCAGTGGTCGGCAAACTCATTAGTCAAAGAGCCAAATATCAACAGTACAACGATTGAAATTTCTTTTGAGAGCCAAATGTTTTAAACTTAAACTTCTTCTAACGCCACTTCTTCAAAATAGACTCGCCCAGGCCGTGGTATTTTGTGGAAGAGCCACACTCAAGGGGCCAAAAAGCCGCATGTGGCTCATGAGCCGCAGTTTGCCGACCACTGCTATGGGGAGTCAGGGTTTCAAGAGGTGAATTCTGGAGGGACGCAAACATGCAGCCCACAACAGGAAAAATAACCATAACCCTCACAGTGCTACCAGGGGAGTAAATAAGACGTCTCTAAAACCCTTAGCATGGCACTTAGTATATAAGAAATGTTCAGCATGTGCTATATATATCATCATTATTATTATCATAATATTATAATTGAACACTATTATTAAACACTATTACTTTATTATTTTTAAATTCTCTAACTGCCTTAACCATATTCACTAGAGAGAAGCTTAATTTAAAATTAATTGATCTTCCCTTCAGCAAAACCCAAATAGGATAAATTCAAAGAAAATTACATCTAGACACAAAATAATCCACCTAGTAGGGCTTATCCCAGGAACAAAAGGCTACTTCAGCATTTAGAAGGTAATACATGTAATCCAGAGGTTAACAAACCAAAGGTAAATCACACGATCAAGACAGTGGATGCAGAAAAAGCATTTGATAAAATTCAACATCTTTCATAATAAAAATCCTCAGGAACCCAGAAGAAAGATTAATTTAAGGGCTCACCTAAGTAGGTCAGCCCTACCCAGGTCACTCTGCCTTTTTTAATGTCAACTATGGCATACAATATTATCTACCCATGGGAGTGACTATCCCGTCATATTCACAGTTCATACCCAAATTCAAAGGTAGGGAGTCGTACAGGGTGAGGACACTAGGGTATGGGATCTTAGGGACATCTTAGAATTCTGTTTTCCGTAACAAGCAGTGAACAATAGAAAACCAATATTCTAAAAACAGTACATTTTACAATAGCTCTAAAGGTATCAAACAAAACGTGCACAATCTATGTAATCCTACATAATAAAGAGGTGATATGCAAATTGACCATCATGCCCTCGCACAAGATGGCCGCTCCCATGTGGTCACAAGATGGCTGCCACAAGATGGCCAGCAGGGGAGGGCAGTTGTGGGTGACCAGGCCCACAGGGGAGAGCAGTTGGGGGCAACCGGACCTGAAGAGGAGGGAGGGCAGTTGGGGGGGACCAAGCCTGCAGGGGAGGGCACTTAGGGGCATCCAGGCTGGCAGGGGAGGGCAGTTAAGTCAACCAGGCTGGCAGGAGGGGGCAGTTGGGGGTGACCAGGCCTGCAGGGGAGGGCAGTTGGGGGTGACCAGGCCTGCAGGGGAAAGCAGTTGGGGGCAACCAGGCCTGCAGGAGAGGGCAGTTGGGGGCAATTGGGCTGGCAAGGGAGCAGTTAGGCATTGATCAGGCTGGCAGGGGAGTGGTTAGGGGGTGATCAGGCTGGCAGGCAGAAGCAGTTAGGAGCAATCAGGCAGGCAGGCAGGTGAACGGTTGGGAGCCAGCAGTCCTGGATTGTGAGAGGGATGTCCAACTTCCGGTTTAGGCCCGATACCACAGGGATCATGCCTAAACCAGCAATTGGACATCCCCCAAGGGGTCCCAGATTGGAGAGGTTGCAGGCTGGGCTGAGGGACGTCCTCCCCCCCCTCCCCCCTGCCACCCAGTGCACTAATTTCGTGCACCATGTCTCTAGTGGAAATTATAAAATGCTGATAAGAGAACCAAGGTAGACATAATAAATAAGAAGATAAACCTCGTTCATGATTTAAAAGATTCCATATATTTTAAGATATCAAATTGACATCTCCTTAAATGGATCTACACCACAATACCAATCAAAATCTCTGCAGGATTTTTTTATTAGCTGATTCTACAATTTATATAAAAAGTTAAACTATTAGAACTAAAAAATGAATTTTGAGCAAGATCACTGTTGAAAAACTCAACTACCAGATGTTAAGACTTAATATAAAGGTATAATAATTAAGTCAAAGTGGTTTTGGTTCAGGCATAGACAGTCACTAGAACAAAATAAAGAACTCAGAAATAGACCCACATGAATATGCTTGATTAATTCTTGACAAAGGCACAAAAGCAATTTAATGGGAAAAGAATACTCTTTTCAACAACTGGTCCTAGAAAAAGTGGAAATCCATGCAAAAAGAAAAAAATACCACTTAACCTATACCTCCAACCTTACGCCAAAAGTAACTCACCATGATCATAATAAAATAAAACTATATTTATTTTATATAATTCTTGGGAGAGCCCTAGCCAGTTTTTCTCAGTGGTTAGAGTGTTGGCCTACAGAGTGAAGGGTCCCAGGTTTGATTACAGTCAAGGGCATGTACCTTGGTTGTGGGCTTTATCACTGGGGGTGCCTGTGGAAGGAAACCAATCAATGTGTCTTTTTCTCCTTTCCTTCCACTCTCTCTAAAAAGCAATGGAAAAATATCCTCAGGTGAGAATTAAAAACAACAAAAAAGTCTTGGGTGAAATTAAAGGAGAAAGTCTTTCTGCAAATCAGTAAGGTAAAGAGTTTTTATGATACAAAAGCATGTTTCATACAGGACAAAATTAATCATTTGGACTTGATCAAAATTAAAAACATTTGTTCTGTGAAAGACAAGGTACACACTGGGAGAAAATATTTCCAAATTACGTAACAAAGGACTTACATTCAGAATATATAAAGAATTCTCAAAACTCAGCAATAAGAAATCAAACAACCCAAGAAAAAAAATGAGCAAATGAACAGACATTTTATTAAAGAAGATATGCAATCACAAATACACATGTTAAAAGATGCTCATCATTAGTCACTGGAGAAATGCAAAACTACAATGAGATACCACTACACATCTATTAGAATGACTAATACAAACAACAAAAATCAACCTGACAATACCTAGTGTAGATGAGATTATGGAGCAACTGGAACTCATATACCTTGTTGATGGGAAAGCAAAATAATACAGCCATTCTAAAAAAACAATTTGGCAGTTTTAAATGAAATAATATATCCTTACCAATCTAAGTATTTAGCATAGATAAATTTGCTTACAAAAACAGTAAGTGCATATTTAGCAACTAGAGGCCCAGTGCACGACATTCATGCATTGGGGGAGGGTGCGGGGGCAGGGGAGGAAGGGGGGTCCCTCAGCCTGGCTTGCACTCTCTTGCAGTCCAGGACCCCTTGGGGGATGTCTGCCTGCCGGCTTAGGCCCACTCCCCAAGGGGTCCTTAGCACTGCCTCAGAGGCTGGAGAGGCTCCCGCCACTGCCACTGCACCAGCCATGAGCTCGGCTTCTGGCTGAGCAGAGCTCCCCCTGTGGGGTGCACTGACCACCAGGGAGCAGCTCCTGCATTTAGCGTCTGCCCCTGGTGGTCAGTGAGCATCATAGTGATTGGTTTTTTGGCTGTTTGGTCAATTTGCATATTAGGATTTTATTATATAGGATAATTGTCATAATTGCCCCAAACTGAAAACAAAAAATGTCCTTCAACAAATGAATGAATAAATTGTTGTATATGCAGGCAATGGAATACTACTAAACAGTAAAAAGATGAAAACCATTGACACAAATAAAAGTATTTTGCTAAATGAAAGAAGGCAGCCTCAGAAGGTAATGCATTATTGATTCTGTGTACAGTATATGACATTGTGGAAAAGCCTGGTGGTTCTAGGTTTGGCGAGCAGGACAGTGGTTTCCAGGGGTTGAGTGGATATGTGGGTTTGACTACAAAGGACAACATCAGGACTGTTCTATATCCTGATTATGTTGGTGGTTACATAAATCTCTGTTAGAATTCATAGAACTACACACAAGAAAACTGAATTTTATTGTATAACCTAAGAAGTAAAAATTAAACAAATAAAAGTAATATTCTTATCATGAGACCACATATTAACCCACTAATATAAACTGAAAAATAAAAGCATCCTATTTCTGGCAGAGAGTAACTAGTTTGGCCAATTATTTTGACATTGAAAACTGACTTTTACCAATCAGGTAAATTCCATAAAACTGAATGAATTAAACTCACAGCTCAGCGTTTTGATACAAATATTTAAAGCACATCATGATGTGCAAAGCTTCTTATCAAAACCGTTATATTCACAGAGGTTAATTGAAATCAATATTTGTTTTCCCAATTCTATCTGCATATGTAGGATTAACCAAAGTGCCTCGAAGTAAAAGAATAATACATGGACATTTGATAAATCCTGGAAAAGGCTCAGAAATTGAGACCCTGGGAACTAATGACGGAACAACGAATCCATGTCCAAGTAAGGTCCTTTCCAGCCCTGTGCTTCCAAAAATGAAAGGCGAATCTAACCAAGCTGTCATCTAATCATTGAAAATAATTTTTAATGGCAGATTATTACTATGTAACTTTTGACAATAAACTGCAAAGTTGTTCAACATAATTGAATGTTGTTATTACAATAAAACTCCTTCTATTAACTAAATTATGTGAATAAGTTTTCAAAGCACCACAATCTAGAAGACAAAAAATCAGAGTAGAATTAATGCCAACCCCTATTGTGTTCTACACAACCAATTTTTTTAACTCTTTTTTTTTTATTGTTTTAAGTATTACAAATAGTAGTACATATGTCTCCTTTTTCTTTCCCCCATTGACCTCCCCCTGACCTCCCCTACCCCCCAGTACATGCCTTCACCTTCCCGCCCTCCCCCTCCACCCCAGTGTCTTGTATCCATTGGTTGTGCTTATGTGCATGCGTACAAGTCCTTCGGTTGGTCTCTTACAGCCCCCCTCGCCCAACCTCCCCTGCCTTCCCAATGTAGTTTGACAGTCTGTTCAATACACAACCAATTTTTTAAAAATCTGACATAATATAACAAGATGAATTTCCAAAAATGTCACACTTAAGTTCAGTAATTATTTATAAAAACTTATAATAGATTTAAATCACAATTTTTATGAGAAATTAATAAAAAATTATTGACACGCTAAGTCTCATGAGTGAGGAGAAAATATTAAGTAATAATTTTCATTTTAATATATGGCTTTGTTTTAGAGATAGGGTGATAAAAATAATTATGAGCATTAAAAAGAGATTACACCCCTAACCGGTTTGGCTCAGTGGATAGAGCATCGGCCTGCGGACTGAAAGGTCACAGGTTTGATTCTGGTCAAGGGCATGTACCTTGCTTGCTGGCACATCACCAGTAGGAGGTGTGCAGGAGGTGGCTGATCGATGTTTCTCTCTCATCGATGTTTCTAACTCTCTATCCCTCTCCCTTCCTCTCTGTAAAAAATCAATAAAAAATATATTTTTTTTTAAAGAAAAGAGATTACACCATAATTTAATTCTGTGGGAGAAGGGGAACAGAAATCAGAGTTCAGAGAGAAAGAGGCACTATGTAAAATTTGCTGAATTTTAAAAGAAGAGATTATAATATTTTAATGTTGGTGAGTAGCAAGTCACCATGGAATTTAAATTCCATTCGACAGATTTAAAAGAGTAATATAAACTTTCACTTTAAAATGTCAATTATTATAATATCCTTTAAATTTTATTCTTTGTCACTCTACATTTGTCATTTAAAATGTTTAGATATTAACTTAAAACTGTGCAAGAGGGATATAATTTTGCTAAGTCCTTTTAGAGTTACACAAGCAAACATATTTAGAAGACCACAGCTCTAAAATACTATGTTACACTGCCTCCTCAAAAAGAATTTAGTTCATTTTGTTTAAATGTGTGCAGGACTTAAGGCACAAAATAAACATATGGATTGAGCAGATAAAAATGAAGACTGAAATTATTTCCCAATTGCTGAGCTTAATAAAATTGAAATGATGAAAGTCACAATGCTACTTGGCATAATGAAGCTGCAATTTCAGAAGCAATTCACAGATTTTGATGCCATGGCTCTAAGTCACATTTTGGTTTCAGTGGGCGGCCCAGAGTTTAGAGTTCAAACTCTAGGATGCAGGAATTACTAAGCGATTGCCACATCACTGTAGCTCACTTTCAAAGAAAACTGGTTGAGCTTAAGGATCTATATCCTCCAAAAAGACATAAGTAGCACCCTATCTTGGGAATTTTTGGAGACAAATATGAAGCTTTGAACTAAGCTAATATTTCCATTATATGGGTGGGGGGGGGGGCGGGAAACCAGTCATTTTTTTCAACTATCTGATTCTGTAAACATGTATCGGCTATGATTAAATTGACCACCATGCGAGATATAAAGCTGGATGTAGAATGAAAATAGATGTTTTAAATTGTTCAGAGTGTGAAAAATCACCCTTCCTGTTGGAGTGATCAATCTGATTTTTGACCAAAATAGGCTTAGAGCTATGTGCTTATGATTATATATATTGAAAAAAAATCAGACTTTTGCTTTGTAGCTAAAAATTCCTGTATTTAATCATATAATCTATAAGATCACAATTGTGGATTTCTAATTGCAAGGCACGATTTTGAACAAAATGTAGATGCCACTGGTCTCCATCCACTGAACAAAATAACACTCTGTAAGAATCATAGGGGTCAACCTATGATCTTTGGCTTCTGAGCTATCAACCTCTCTAAGCCATGCAGCTGACTTGTAAGGGGAGTGAGAAGAATGAACGCAGGTGTGGAAAGAAACCCTCCTATTTCTGGTTTAGGAACCACTGTGTGACCTCAAGCAAAGCAACATTTGGCAGAGAACAAAAACCTAATCTCAAATGATCTATAAATAAGACTTCTGAGCCCAAAGAGAACAGGTAGTATTTAGGCTCCACAAGAAATCTATTTTGCTTGGCACTGCTTGTTTTTGCTGGGTAAGTGGCACAGTGAGATCAAAACAAGACTGCGGTTCTCACAGAAAAACAGTGGAAATCCACAAGATGAGATTTCTCATGGCTCACAGATTGAAAAAAGGTGTTAGTGGCTTGAAATGATTTTTTAAAAACTTCACAGCAAAATGAAACTCAAGTACCAGACGAGTTGATCATGAAGTTTATTAAGAATTCTTCCATGTACTTAGCTGTGTCACTAACCAAATAACAATAGTAACGTAGCTGTTGCTGGTATAGCTTCTCTTCCTTCTCTTTGGCCACTCTCCCTCACGTGCCTGTGTTACACCCCTCCCGACAGGTGCTTCAAAGCACTGAGAGTGGATGTAATTTTCCCACTGGGGGCAGAGTATGGCAGGCCGATGGAGCAGAGTAGCTGGAACCTAGAGGGCCTGAAGGAAAATATTAAGGGAGAACTTAGAGAGGTAACGGGGGCCAGGTAATGTAAGGCAGAAGGTCTATGTTGCATAGCTCCTGGAGGAAGTATTTACATGGATTCCTGTGTGATTGATGCTCTCCCAGAGTGGTGCGATGCAACAGCCCTAGGGAGGGCCCTGAAGGTTGTAAAGATGGTGGCTTTTATATTGACTGAGATGGTAACCTATAGAAAACATGGAGGAGGAAGACGTGAACATCCAAGAGAGCAATAGGATCTAGAGTAGCAAAAAACATTTTGCTGCTGTGTGGAGAATAGCCTGCAAGGGCATAGGAAGGCTTCAAAGAACTTAATAAAGGCTGGAGGGACAATCCACACTGGAGTCCAGGTGACCTGCTTGGACCAGGTAGTGGCTGTGAAGGTGGTGAGCAATAGTTGGATTATGTGTATATTTGACAATGGACTCAATAGAACTTGCTGACAGATCAGATATGGTGTAGTTCCATTTGTTTATTCTTCCTTTTGTTCCCTTGACTGAGAAGATATATCGGAAAAAAAATACTGCTACGAGAAAATTCCGAGACTTCACTGCCTACATTTTTCTAGAATTTTCATGGTTTCGAGTCTTATATTTTCCCTTTTCCAGTTCCTGGTAAACTTCCTGGTACATAGAATATGCTTCTAAATGTCTTCTGAATAGAACCATTTACATTTGCATAGTGCATTAGGGCTGCCAAAATTCTTTCAAATACATTAGCTCATTTAGCCCACATCACAGTTCTACCACCCAGGGATTATTACTTCTATTCTACAGTTGAGGAAAGAGAGGTTAAAAGGGTTTAAGAAACTTGCTCAGGACCACACAGTTATTAAGTAAAATAGTCAGAGCTTGAATACAAGCCTTCAGATCTAAGTTTGGTGCCCTTAAAAGAAGCATCCACATATGGAAGAAAAAAATGTTTTTGTAATTTAATTTTTAATAATTTAAAATCATAAATATAGGAAAATTTGAAGTTCTAGGAAAAGCTCATTTTAGTCAATGATTTATTGTAATGAAAAGGACATGGCTAGTTTTTAGTAACTCCATGATGCTATATCTATAATCATCTATCTCCGGCAAAACAATGACTCTAAGTATCTCAAAGAAATAGTATTACACAATTTCTCCCAAATCAACCGCACTCAAATAGGAGAAATTCAGACTATGCATTTTACCAATATCCTGAAACTACGATTTTGCTGTTAATGCACTGAAGTGGTTGCTATCGGCAACCAGAGCTGGCAAAGCAAATAAGATACCAGGAAAGGAAAAGGAAAATGAAGGAATAAATAGCCAAAGTTGCTTCATGACAGGGGGCATCTCTTTAGCAACAGAGAAATACCATTTAAAAACTACTTTCCATATAGAATTTCAGACAAGGTAGAGTACAGGATTAGTCAGGAAGTTGAGAATGATTGATGGACCTTGACCTTTTGCTCCCTGTGTTCTCACAACTCAACTCTGGAAACACACACTAATGTTTATTTTAAAGCCTCTGAAGAACAGTTCCCACAGCATTATCACTTTAGCACATCATTTACTTCACAAGACTCAGCATCAACATGAGATGGAAAGGATGAGATGACTGTGTATCAATCTATCTGAGAACAAAATGTCTTTGGAGTTATGACTGATTTAAAAGATGCTCAGAGAAGATGAATTGAATTTACAGAGCTGTGCATTGGAAAAAGCAGCTGTTACAAGTTGTGAGTTTTGGCTCAATTCAATCTGAAAAGATATTTTGAAAGTTCATGTGAGAAGGGGCTATAACAGAGGGTAGTGTTCTAGAATTAATAATCCAATCAGGATGGTCCTGCCCAGGATGGTGGACTAGTGGGCAGATGATACAGCCCAGAGAGCTGGATTTAAAAATAACCTGGGAGTGACCTCCCTGAACCTCTCAGTTTTCTAATGTATGAAATGAAGATGAATTATCAGGGATTTGTTCTGGAAGCCAAGTGAGCTTACAGCTGTGAAAGCACTTTGGAAAGGAGAAGGGGGTCCATAATATAAAGGGGGTTTACTGTTTTCTTGGGGCCAATGATTTCACAAGTGGGAAGTAGAAGATGGGAGTGAACTTTTAGTCATCACTCATTTCATAGGCTAAGTAGGAACCTGACCCCCAGTACAAGTTCACAGTGTAGAATGCCTGCACCAGACCACCTTCTCTCTTCCTCTTTGTCAAATGGGATTCTTTCCCTTTTCAAAAATTCAGAATTCCTTTTGTAATGAACTCCACTGACATTTAACCTGTGTTGCTTTATAGTTTCTGTGGGACGTCGGAGTTACAGTTCTTTTTACATTGTTTCTCACATATGGGTGTGCCAGATTAGGTTCAACATTCCTACAGGAAGGAAGTGTGGTCAGTAGTAGTAGTAGTCGTAGTAGTACTTTGCAAAACAGAGTGCTGTGCCAGACCAAGGTTCCTCAAAAGCAGCACTAGTGATATTTGGGGCCACATAATTTTTTGCAGCAGGGGCTGAACTGTGCATTGGTAGTTTATAGCACCATAGTAGGTTTCTACTCACTACATGCCATGGCAACTCCTTCTGTCCCCAGAGTTGTGACAACAAAAACGTCTATAGACATTGCCAAGTGTTCCCAGGTAGGGGCTACAAAATCATCCCTTGTTGAGAACTACCACACTGGAAGGGTATAAATTAATTTTATGAATACTGTAATTACTTCTATTTCTTCAGGTTTCCTGGTTTCATTCTCTGGACAGAGTAGGTACTCAATTAATATTCACTGAATAAATGAAAAAAAAAAATGAGAAAAGAACTTCATGGGTTATAGTTATAAGTGGCCCTACAGCATAAACCCTTATATGATTATGACTATATTCTATGATAAGTACTTTTCTAGTTAGCATAGAGTATATTCTTAGTGCATAAACATATTTTAATAACTATGTGTGTGCTAGAAATTATAATTTTATATACACACAAAGATCATAACTAACAGTAGCTTTATCCCTAGCACACATATATGAACATATATATGATGGCTAGCATCCTGGTGGAATTAATCCTGCATGGAAAAATATTATAACCAATAATTCTAAAAAGACTATGACAAGTAGAGAATCTGAGATGAATGTACTTAGGAAATTTCTATTTTCTTTAAACACAAGTTTTCAAATATAAATGGATCATCAATCTTTTCCAAGATCAGAAGATTTATAATATCTTCTGATATTTGGAGAACCCATATTAATTGGCATTTCAGCTTGAGCTACTAAGGACTATGAATGTTATTTTGATTTTCAAAAACGATTACTTTTTGACTATCAGTGTTAAAGAACACTGATGACATTTTCATTTTCACATTGACTCCGTGGATTTTTAAGTGCTCTATCAACATGCTACATTGTCCAAACGACCACTGATAAAGCGTTCTTACCAAAAGAGAGGCAAATGCAGATGGACGACAAGAGATTTGAGAGACTTCTCTTTCAGATATAAACATTCACTCATCCCTCTGATGGCTTGTTGCTATCTACCATCTTGTGGAGGGACTCCTAATTTAGCAGCAGACCTCTACTAAAGACTGTGCTAAAAAGAAATAAAACAAACTTCTATTGTTGGCTACAATGTAGTAACTTGTGGCAGGTCAATACCCTCACCGTAAAACCAGAAGAGCCAGACAAAACACAAGAAACATCAATTTAAAGGCATCTGGCCGCTGGGGAGACTAGTAAGAGGTGAGTGGCTGAGACCTCAGAGAGAAGATGACCACAGGAAAAACAGCCGAGGTTCTGCAATGCTCTTCATCTTACGGAACTTGCTGATTCTTGCCGTGGTGCTAGAAACTGAGAATCTGGACATTGGGCCACTGCAGAGAGGTAAAGAAGTCAGCAGAGCTTTGGCAATCCCACAGGGGTAGAGAGACCAAAATTAGCATTTTAGTGCTGCCAAAAAGAAAATTGGGTATTGAGGGGTCAGAAAAGCAGTGAGAAAGGAGACACAGACAAGTGGGCCATGGGAAGGATTTCCCTTTAACGCATTTAAGGATTTCCTCTCAAGGCATATGCCACAAAGAACAGGAAGCTAAATTAAAAAAATAAATGAATAAATAAATGAATAAATAAATAAATGAATAAATGAATGAATGAATGAATGAATGAATGAATAAATGAATGAATGAATGAATGAATGAATGAATAAATGAATGAATAAATGAATGAATAAATGAATAAATGAATGAATGAATGAATGAATGAATAAATGAATAAATAAATGAATAAATAAATAAATGAATGAATAAATAAATGAATGAATGAATGAATGAATAAATAAATAAATGAATGAATAAATGAATGAATGAATGAATGAATAAATGAATGAATGAATGAATGAATAAATGAATAAATAAATGAATAAATAAATAAATGAATGAATAAATAAATGAATGAATGAATGAATAAATAAATGAATAAATGAATAAATAAATGAATGAATGAATAAATAAATAAATAAATAAATAAATGAATAAATAAATGAATGAATGAATAAATAAATAAATGAATGAATAAATAAATAAATGAATGAATGAATGAATGAATGAATGAATGAATAAATAAATAAATGAATAAATAAATAAATAAGGGAAAAATAAATCGATGGGAACGTATCCCCGGGTGAGGATTAACAACAACAAAGGTCCATCCCAGCTCTAAAACCTATGAAATACGTTGTCCAATGATTAAAGAGAAAATCTATGAATAGGTTATGGGTAACAGTGAGAATAACACAAAATAAAGTGACTATAATTTATCAAAGAAAAAGAAGAAGAAGAAGCTAAAGAGCTCAGCAGAAACCCTCTGCAAAGCGCAGCGGAAATTCCAGCGATCCTGTTGTCCTCAGAAGAAAAACATGAGCATTTGGAACCGCCCACGGGGGCGCGGAGGGCAGCAGATGTCTCAGTGTCTCAGTGGGGCCCTCTGAAGAAGCGCCGCCTCAGCATGGAAACAAGACAAAAGAGGTACATGGAGTCGTATTCACATGCCTTATAAACACAGCAAAATCAGCTCAGTCTCAGACTGGATCAGATCTGTTCACACTCTACGTGCCCACCATTCAGGAGAGAATGTGTTTCCCCCGTTGTCAGCCAACAGCCTCTAGCCCATGCTTCAAGCTCTGCCTCAGCTGCAGAGAGCCGCCTCACCCAAGGCGCTCCCTTCCCACGAAGCACCACAGCCAGTGACTGAGTGAGGGGGTATACAGTTATGCCCAGCTTAACAACAGGATACGGTCTCAGAAATGCGTCGTTAGGCAACTTCATCCTCGTGTGAACATCGTACCTGGACAGTACAGCCTGCTGCACACCTCGGCTACATGGAATAGCCTATTGCTTCTAGACTACAAATCTGTACAGCATGTGCCTGTACAAACAACATGAGATTAAATCAAGCACAAGAGAAAGTGATGCAAGCAAGAGACATGGTAAACACGAGATGTCTGAGGCTGCTGCTGGAGTAACTTGGCACACTGGTTTACAGCAAACATCCTATATAATAAAAGGCTAATATGCAAATTGTCCCCTCAACTGGGAGTTAGACCGGGAGTTGGACCAGGGGGTGGGGCCGGCCCACCAACCACCCATGGCCTCTCCCCCAGGCTGGCCTGGCCTGATCAGCTCCGATTGGGGCAGGCTGACTGGACCCCACTAGTGCACAAATTCATGCACTGGTCCTCTATTTCTTTATAAGTAGAAACTGTACACTCTAAAATAATAATAAAAAGTATAGTATAGCAAATACATAAAGCAGTTACACATAGTTCATTTATTATCAGCAGAAAACCTCTGCAAAGCGCAGCAGAAATTCCAGCAATCCTGTTGTCCTCAGAAGAATCCTGTTGGCAGGGTGCACAAAATTCATGCACATTAAAAGGGAATTAGAGGAAATATTTTAATAAAGCTATTTGCCCTTTCTCTATAATAGAAGTGTCAGAGATGAAAGAAAATTAGTAAAATGTATATGAAAATGTTCCTCCTGTCAAAGTCTGGGGCAAGCCATTGGACCCAGAGTCAAGTCCCCACCCACCCATGTGCACCTCGAAATCGCGCAAGACCCAGACCCAGCCGGCTCCACCCCCATTGGGTGAGATTCAGACCTGGCCGGCCCCACCCCCGTCAAGCCCCACCTGGTGGGGGGTACAACCTCAGGTCCCCTGGCCGGGCACTGTGCAGGAGGTGCAGCCTCAGGCCCCCAGTCAAGCTCCGCCAGGCAAGGGGTGCAGCCTCAGGTCCCCCGGCCTGGTGATGGGGCGGAGGGTGTGCCTTGAGGTCCCCCATCAAGCCCTGACAGGCGGGGGGGCACAGCCTGAGGTCCCCCATCAAGCCCTGCTGGGCAGGGGGGCGTGGCCTGAGGTTCCCTGGCCCGGTGCCACACAGCCTCAGGTCCCTGCTGATTGCTCCTTATGGGAACCCCGCCTCCACTGTGGGCGCAGCCATCTTGTGTTATGGGAACCCCGCCTCCACTGTGGTCACAGCCATCTTGTGACAGTGTAAGGGTCAATTTGCATATTGCCTCTTTATTATATAGGATTGTATGTGCTATTCTTTTGTACAAAAAAGAAGTGCAGTATGTTTGTTTATAGCAGCATCACCACAAACATGTGATTAATGCACTGACATGATGCTATGATGGTTATAGGCAATAGGAATTTTTAGCTGCATTAAGTCTTACGGGATCATGGTTGTATATGAGGTCCGTTGTTGACCAAAGCATCATTATGTGGCACAACCCTGTAAAGACCCAGCTATCCTGGCCCAACATGGAACAGCTCTCCCAGGCCATGTATGCCTCACAGCTCCCATGGATTTAGCTGAGGCTTTTATGGGCCTAGGTCTTATTTTAACATGTCCCTCTGCACAATCCTGCTCTCTCTCTCTCCTTTACCTAAAATACCCTGTACACCACACTCCATCTCAGTGACTGCTTCTGGAAACCTCAACCTGTGACAGTCCCAGGAGTGGTCCAAGAAAGGAGGTGATGTATGGGGTTCTTGATCTGGATCACGTGTTGGGATGGTAGTGAAGTTAACAGCATTGATGGTTAAGTGGCGATAGACATTCCCTGGCATCAGGAGGTGGTTCAATTTTTAAAACCCTCAACAGAGGTGAATTGGAATAGTATGCCTGTGGAAAGGAATGCACTGAATGGGCTAACTTACCAAGTGTTTGAGACGTACTGAAGAATAGTAACTATAAGGATAATGGATTGGATAGCTTACTGCTGAGAATCAATATACTAGAAAAAGGTAACTCAAAGCTACAGGCAACTGCAACTCAAGTGTGAAAGCCAAGTAACTTAGAAAGAGGCTCCTATATACGAGAGCAGGAGCGTCTAGAAAGCTGAGGATGCCCTAGCCGGTTTGGCTCACTGGATAAAGTGTCGACCTGTAGACTAAAGGGTCCCAGGTTCTATTCTGGTCAAGGGCACATGCCCGGGTTGTAGGCTCTATCCCCAGTGGAGAGCATGCAGGATGCAACGAATCAATGATTCTCTCTCATCATTGATGTTTCTATCTCTCTCTCCCTCTCTCTTCCTCTCTGAAATCAATAAAAATATGTTTTAAAAAAATAGAAAGCTGAGGACCAGAAGTGATCAATAATGTAGACCCATTAAAAGTAAGACCTTCTATTCCATCATAGGCACCAAGAAGAGGGAGAAAAGGGAAGCCACAGAGTGGGAACTCTTCACAATACGTATATTCCACAGACTGCATATCCAGAATGCATAAAGAAGTATAAGTCGAGGACAAAGGCAGACTACCCAATGAAAAAATGGGCAAAATATTTGGACACACACTTTGCAAAAAGAGATATTCAAATAAAAAATTTGTGAAAATTCAATTAAATTTATCAGGAAATACAACTTAAAACCACAAAGAGATACAATACTATTACCAGAATTGCCAAAATGAAAAAGACAGGTAATACTAAGTGTTGGGGAAGATTTCGAGCCACTGCCATTTTCACACATAGCTCATAGGAGTGTAAATTGCTACAACCACTTTAAAAACTCTTTTGCTGAACAAATACATAGCCAATCAAAGACATGAGCAAGAATACAGTAATCATAGTATCACTATTCATAATAGCCAGAAAAAACTCAAATGTCCATCAACAAGAAAAATGCATTGTGATATAACAACGAGAATGAGTAAACCACAACAACGAGAATGAGTAAACCACAAGAAGATGAAAACATAATGGATCTCTTAAACATAATGTTGAGCAAAGGTGGCTAGATACAAAAGGAGGACATACTTTAGGACTCCGTTGATACCAAGTTAAGAAATAGGCAGAACTACCTAACATGCTGGAAATCAGGGGAGAGGCCCTTTTGGGAGGGTGAGGTTACCAGGAGAGGGCTCAGAGTGTTTCTGGGGTGCTGATCATAGTCTCTTTCTTGATCTGGATGTGGATTACACAGGTCTGGTCACTGTGATAACAGTTATTGCACTGTACACATTATTTGTATGCACCCTTGTATGAAAGGCATAGTTCAATTACAACTGTTAATGCAACGAAACTCAGACACCTACCTTGCTTTCCTTTTTCCTGCTCTGGTGAGAAGCAAATCCTGCTGATGTTGCTGCTTTCGGTTTGGTTTCTAAACTGGGAGCATTTGAGGAAATTGGGCCAGGAGGCATTCACCATCCCCAGGACTGACTCGCAGCCCTCTTTTGCAGCCTCACAGAAGGACCGACAGGGCAGGAGTCCATGACTAGAAGAAAAGAGAAAAGTGAAAATTAACGTTTTTATAGACTGCTTCTCAAAATAAGAATGAAATTAAAGTTGGCCATGAGGGCTGTAATAGTAACTTAATTTACATTCACTATGTCAACAACTTAAATTCCTACATTCAGTCCTCTAACGAGAGTGTCAGACATCCTAATGTTCTGGTCCTAGAGGGAATAAGCTAGTTCCATAATACATCATCGCTCTCCTGTAGAAGCACTGACTCTCCCAGTATTTTTCTTCTTAGATTTGAGGTGTTAACATAAACCTGTCAATCCAAAAGGAGCTCTACTTAATGTCAAAAGGAGTCAATTAACCTGGAAATAAAGGCCCCCAAATTGGAAAGGCAGAAGTAGGTCACAAAATAGGGTCATCTCATTTCTGAGAAAGTCGAAGTATCTCTGAGAGGCAGAGAGAAATTCCAAGTATCTCTGAGAGGCAGAGAGAAAGCTGTTCCTTAATTTCCACTGCCTCCCTGGAGAAGACACATAAAGACAACTCGGTTATTTACTTGTGGCAACTCAGTTATTTACTTGCAGTTATAAGCAATGCATTTATCGACAGTTTATAAAGTTACTTATCATCTCAGATTTCTATTTTGTCTTCTGCAAATAGGAAAATGCAGACAACTGTCTATTAATGGTGAGAGAAGTGATGCCCGGAGCTTGCCTGTGTTCACCTGATTTGCCATCAAACGCTCTGGCTCCAACGCTCAGTGTCTGGGAACTAGGAAGCTACAGAGCCAAGCCCCTGGGTTTGTTCTCTTAGAGGCCCAGGTGGCTTTTTCTATTTTGCAGCTACACACTGCATCTCTCACCCTGGCTGTGAGCATTTCAAATGATTTTTTTTAGAAAAAACTGGGAAAGAAAATATACATGTCAGTCAAAGCAAAGCACACACTTCACCAATGTAGTGTCACTAACATGTTTCAGAGCCACACAATATTAGATCTGTAAGAAACCTTAAACAACACCTCGTTCAAACCCTTCATTGGAGACAGGACCTGATTCTGGGACCGACTAAAGGTCACATAGCTTCTTAATGGAAGAACTGGGAAGAGAATCCAGATGTTTCTACTTTCAGTCCACACTCTATCTACTCTCCTATATTGTCTATGCTCATATAAGGACCCAATAATTGGGCTTTAAGAGATCCTTGATCAAACAGGATCTCTCTTGGGAGAGAGATCTTTTATATATAAAAATGTGGAAAAGGGGTACTCAGCAATTTCCTTCAGATACGAATGCTTTGGACCTCATAATCTGAAGGTTAGAAACTTGTGTTAAAACTGAATAGCTTTATTTTAATTAATTTGAGAAAGAGAGAGAGATGTTATTCCACCTAGTTATGCATTCATTGGTTGATTCTTGTATGTGCCCTGACCAGGGATTGAGCCTACAACCTTGGCATATCAGAACCAATTGAGCTACCCAGACAGGGCCAAAACTGAATATCTTTTAGAGTCCTGATATTCACATAGCTGTCTATCTACATTCATATGTCATTAAATTTGTTAGTGAAGATGTAGAACAATGGGTTTTGCACTTGAAAGATTAGGCTTAAGGCACAAAACATGTTGACCTGCTCCGGGCAAGTATCTTGGTGTAAAAAGAATACCTGACTGCCATCCAGGAAATATATTAGGTATTTATAGGACTAAGAAAGTATCGCTTAAATAACACTTTCTATCTCATTCCAGAGAAGTTAGAGACTATATTTTCTCAACTAAAACATGGTTGAGGAAGGTGGAGAACATAGAATTCCTGTGCACTAGCTTACACGTTGCTAGACTCTCTTCTGAGTGCTTCCTGTGCATTGACACCTTCATTTCTCACTACAGCTCTAAGTGCTAAGTGCCAGTACTATCATCCCTAATACCCAAATAAGGAAACTGAAGCACAGGAAAAACAAGAGACTTGGCCAAGGTCACTGAGGGAGTGAGTGTCAGAGCCAGGATTCAAACCCTGGCAGACTGACCCCGGACCCACTCTATTAACTACTCTACTACATGTCCGTTCTTACTCCAGGAATGTGTGTTCCAAAGCACAACTCAAGGGCACTTAGGAACTTGATAGGTACTTTCGGAGTGTACCAGCCATATACACGGAGACTGGGTTCTCCTTCACTCTACAAACTCCTAGTGTTTGCCAAAGGGGCCAAGGATCACAAGGGAAGGAGAAAGTTAAATATCTCTCCTTTCCAGGTGTGAGATAGCCCATCATAAAACTACAAGACCAGCAAGGCTTGACTTCGGCATTTTTTCCTTTGCCTTTGACTCCCTGACCCAGGTCCCAGTCTCTGATATCATCCGGACCCCACACAAGCACCCCACCTAGACAGCCATCTCCACCAGAACATTACTGGCTCTTAAATATTTTCTTTCTTTCCTGCAATCAAAACTGCATTCCCCAAGTGAGCAGATTGCAATTGGGCTTTCAAGGAACGCTGACGATAACACAGAGTAGTTTATAATAACAGATGGACACTTAACCGTCCCAAAGGTGTCTGCATCATTAGAAGACTTGCTAGAGCAAAGGAATCTCTAATTAATGGCATTTCAGATGCCATTTACAAGAGGGAAAGATTCATCCAACACTAGGGAGGGGGAGATCACTGCAAAGCTAACTTTCGAGGCTCAACTCTCCCAGGTGGTTCCTGGACCTTCTCTCACCTCTGAGCCCACATATGTTTGGATCACGCCACATTTTTTCTCGGAATCCTCTACAGTGAGAGCAATGAAGTTTCATGCAGGAACCCAGCAGACTGCTTTCTGTTCTAAAGCTGTCCTAACTCCTAAGCTGACATTCTCATTGACTTTTCCTAGGGACACTTTCCGCAAGAAAGGGTAAGTCCGCCACCCTGTAACTTTCACACGGCCACTCCTCACTGATCTTGTGCCAACAGTTCACCCACACCAAGACTCAGTTTCCTCAATTGAAAAGTGAGAGGTTTGGAAGAGCTGAGTTTATACGGTGCTTTTTATCACTAACATTTCATACATCAAAATGTATCCCTTAACACAGTGCTTCTCAGAGGAGCAGCGATAACCCCACCAGTTTTGCTAAATTTCAAAAAGTAATAGACTTTTTTTTTCCCCTCAAAAATTTGTTCTGGGAATATACAGAGACATTAAGATACCATTAGGCCTCCAATTCTAAAAATGGGTTCTAAGATAAATGTCTAGAGTGTTTCCAAATTGCTCTAAGAAGTGTAACCAACAGAGGCCATAAGCTTTAAATTGCTGGACCAGGACCTGTGAAACAGTGAGAGAGTATTAATAACCAGCAGCCCTTTCGAACAGTGAGCAAAATGAGGAGCCATTTGCTCTGATTTGGCATGGCATTCAACTGCCCACGAGGAGCTGAAGTATTTTGCTTTCATCACATGGAGCAGTGGGTGAGCTAGACCACACTATTTTGGAACATAAGTGCCTATATCCAAGCAACAAGCAGACTGACATCTGAAAACAGTGCTCAGCGCGGGCAGGGGTCGGATCTGGCTATCAGAACACTATTTTAGAAGTGGTGAATATTTTAAACTGATGTGTGAAGTGCACTTGGTGTCATGCAAAAGTCTTTAACACATTTCAACTAAAGTTTAAGCAGGAAATAGTTATTATATGAGTAATTATACTATATAACAGTGGTTCTCAACCTTTGTAATGCCACAACCCTTTAAGACAGTTCCTCATGTTGTGGTGACCCCCAACCATAAAATTATTTTCGTTGCTACTTCATAACTGTAATTTTGCTACTGTGATGAATCGTAATGTAAATATCTGTGTTTTCCGATGGTCTTAGGTGACGCTGCTAGCGGTTCTCAGCCTGTGGCTTGCGACCCACAGGGTGGAGAGCCGCTGCTGTAGAGCCTAAGTTACTATGACTCCAGCCCAGTGTTCCAAAATGCTTCACCCAGCTGGCCACTCTTTACAAATATGAGCCACAGGTAACACAGGGACATACATCCACGAATGACACAGGAACATGCATTCATCACTGCTGCTAGGAAACACAAACAAGCAACAGATGGCCTGTTCACTCTGGGGTGGACCAACACCACCAGCTTTCCGCATCAGCACATTCTGGTGGTCTGAAGACACCTCATAAGATGGGGTAGAAGAGTGGTAGGAAAGAGGTTCCCTGGACACGGAGGTAGAAACGTGGTCAAGGGAATGTCTGAATATGTCATTGTCTCACATCTGAAGAGAAATAATGTGAAAAGTCAAGGCATTTTGGGGTCACGTTGGTCTGAAACTCTTTAAAAACCAGGACTGTGTATTAGTTTTCAGTTGGAATAGCCATGGTTCCAGCAGGAAAGAAATGACCTGCTGGAGTAGGCCCCCTGCAGAGCCCTCCAAGAAAGGGCCACCTATGAAAGTGCTGGCAGGGTTAGTGCAGTATGCTGGGACGGGTTGCTGTTAGCACCCCAGATTTAAGGGACAAAGGGGATGGCAGTTACTGGAACATACAGAGAGCTACATGGGAAAGGCTGCCAGATAGGAGCCATAGCCTCCCAAGGGGAATGCAAGGAACCAGGGTAATCTGGCCACGAAGAAACTAGGGGATCACTAACCAACTTGACTCTCTTCTTACACTCTGATGTCCTGTTGGTGGTTCGCATGGGCTGAGCCCCACAGAAAGCAAAAAAAAAAAAAAAAAAAAGTAGCCATTGAGAACCTGTGAGATGGAGGGAGGTGGAAATGGATATGGAGAAGTAATTCGCATGCGTCACACCTAGCAGGAGCTCAGCAAATACTGGTAAAGGGATAAAATGTAGTGGTGTGCTATAAATTGTTAAACTCTTGTTAGCTTGAAATCTTTGCTGTGAAATTCACCACAGAAATAAGCAAATGCTACAAATGACAGTTTTTTGGTGTTGTTTTTTTTTGTTTTTTTTTCAGGGAGCCAGTTTATCATTGCACCACTGGCATGAATGTATAAACCATGGCACCTCCCACAGAGGAAAGCTGGTTTTCTCTCCACTGAAAGGAACATTACTGTCTTGCACTTCGTGAACCAGATCCAGACAATATTAACTCGTTATCTCCCAGCACCACCACTCCTTTGACATGCCTAATTTTGTTGGTGGTAGTACCGTCTACCAAGTCCTCAAGTCCCAAAACCTTTGCCTCACCCTCAACCCCACCATTTATGTGTAATTAATCATGAGGTACCGCTAATTTTACATCTTCAAATCTAATTGTTCTCTCCCCATTTTATGTTCTAGTAAAATTAAAGTAGTTGTAGTTTCCCTAATATATAATAGGCCGAGGCTGTTACTCTACCTGAAATGCCTTCTTTTCCCACCTTTTCCACATAATAAACATCTATTCATCCTCTAAAACCCAAGTTAGCTGTTACCACCTCTCTGGAAGCAGCCATTTCTAACAAAGCCAGATGAAAAGAGCTCTTCCTTCCTGTCTGTGTTACCCCGCACCTTGTAAGCTGTTCACATTGTACAGCCATTTAAATGTGTTTGTGTCTGGTTCCCTATTATTAGGGAATCTCTCTAAGGCAAACTGTGTGCTCTTCATCTCTACATCTCTCGCATCAAACTATGTGCCTGGCACATTGTAGGTGCTAGTACGTGCTTGATAGGAGAATAAATAAACTGATAAGTTTCTGATATGCTTTTTGAATGAGCTGATGTCAGAAGCTGAGAGGTAGTTCGCTCCCAAACTCCACAAGACCCTCTACCCTCCCTTATGTCTACCCCCCAACACTCACATCCTTGCCAACAGCATCTGCATCTACTTGCAGGACTGATTCCGTCAGGCCCTCTTTCCCACCTAGGTCAGTTACCACAGAACATTCAGAGTATCCAGGTCTCCCTCACCTCCTAGATCCCTCTGTCCTGAGGGGTCAAATGTAATCTACTCGGTGAGGTTTTCCTGAACAGCACTCTGCTTAAAATTGCATCTCTTGCCACCAGACGCCCATTCTCCCCAAGCTTTCCTGCTGGATATTTTCCATTGCCCTTACCACTATTCGGTCTATGTTATTTATTTGCTATTGATTTATCTGCTTATTGTCTGTCTCTTTCCAGTATGGCATAAGCTCCATGAGGTCAAGGGTTCTTGTCTGCTTTGTTTGCTGCTGTATCCCTAGTATGTACAGTCAGCACTCCATAAATATTTATGGGAGAAATGAATGAATTACAGTCAAAGGACAATGTGTTGGCCTGCTTAGAATAAAGCAATCCGTAGCAAAGTCAGGAGCAGAGCCATCACCACCAACTCCCAATGTAATCGGTCTGTACAGGAGCTCACGCCGTCCCTGCTCACCTGATCCCCGCCCTTCATGTCAGCGAATGCTACACATGCTGTTCAGTCTTGAAATAATTCCCATGTCAGAGAAAAATGTCAGTAAAATTGCTATGGTTGAAAGTCTTTAATTAAATGTCTCAGTTGGAGGCCAAGAGCAGGGTGTCACCCTTAAGACAGAAACTCGAGGAAATACCACCAGATAAACACAGCTTAAATTAAGATGGGTCTGAATAATGTAAAACCACACAACCACCCTTGAAAGAGAATATAAATTCTATGCCCTTCTAACCAACATGAACCTGATTCTCATTAATACTTGGCATACTTACCAGGGCCCACAGGGTAGAGGATTAACAAATCACTAAAGAAACTTGCAATTGCTTAATTATTTTTGCAGCTGTTTTGATTTTTGTACATCATGAAATAACACCTTCAATACAGATCTTTGAATGAATTGAATCACAAGTATTAAATCTAAATTCTAGCCACATCCCACATAATACCAAAGAATTATTGAGGTGAAAAGTCTACATACTAATTCACGGAGCTCGATGAAATACGTGTGCTTGAGACACTGTCAGTGATATGACAAGGCATTTTCAGAAAGACTTGAGCCCATGGCATGATTCTCTAGCTTTACATCTTTTGTAAAATAAAAGTTACAGGAGTTATCTGACTCTATTACCCACACAGGGAGCCATTTTGGGGTCATAAAATGGAACCTTACTTATCATTGATATTTTATATAAAATGACAAAAAGCATTTTCAACTTGTGTTGCCTGAGGTTGAATAAGGTTGAAAAGGAAACTGGGATACCACCGACCACCTGAACAGCCGGGTGGCCAGCACTGCTGTGGCTGAAAGACTGCTGCTGCCCCGCCAGGTGGCTTGGTTGGTTGGGGCATCGTCCTTACAACAAAAGGCTGGGGGTTCATTCCCCTGTCAGGTGGTACAGGAGGCAACCAATCGATGTTTCTCTTTCACATTGATATTTCTCTCTCACTCTCTCATCAATAAACACACCCTCTGGTGAGGATTAAAAATAATAATAATAAAAGACTGCTATTTCTAGGTCTACAGGTAAAACCAGGAAGTAAGCCACAAAGGACTTTCAGAATAGTTAGTTGGTAATAGCAGCAAAGCATATCTTTTTTCTTTGCCTACTGATGTATATAATTTTTTTAAAAATTATGATTATAAAAAAATGTAATGCTATAATGTTTGCATTTATTTGTGACACCATGGAGTTCTTGGGACATAGGTAAAATCTTAATAAAAGAAAGTAATAGTATGTAATTATTCTCCATTTAGAAAAAATAATAAAAAAGCTTAGGCTGACTATATAATTCCTGAATTCTTCAAAGAAATGTTTTAAATCAAATTATATTTTCCAAGTGCTTTTTAGATGATTTGGGGGCTACATTTACATGGGAGATTGCTGTCTTATAAAATAACATATTTAAGAACACAGTAAGCCTTCTAAATTACATTACAGGAAGGCAATTTTGTTACTTTTTTACTAAAACATTATCAAAAAATTCAATTCAAAAATAGTGTAGCAATATAACAATATGCAGCAGTAGAAATTCTGAGGATTAATTGGATGGTGAGGGAGAGGCTTTATAATTCTTAAAGCTTTGAAAATTCATTCCAATAACAACTTAGACACCCATTTGGACTATTCAGCTAGAGGCCATCTCAGTATTATGGGCATCCTTGGGGATATGATGGAGTCACAACAGGAACACCAAATCAATTGTGTGTTTGAAATGATGGGAAACTTGTACAGTAACTTTAAGTAATGAGAGCTGGAGTGCAGGATCCTTTTTCTAGGAAACTCAGCTGCTTCTGAAAAGCTGCCTAGGGCATTGATAGGAAATGAACAAATTGTGCCTTCCAAAAAAGAAATTTTAAACATCTCTTGTTTCTTTTAACATTTTTCTTCTTCTTCTCTAGTGGCTGAAACAAAAATATGCCTAGCACTCTTAGTTACCTACTGGGAGGTTAGCAAAAGCAAAAGCTGAAAAGATGAACTAAGGCAAATGGAAGATAGTAACATAGCAGAGTTCCAATCTTGATTTATTACCAGAATTTTTAAATCAAAACTCACAGAATTAGGTGTGAGAAGCAGGGTGACAGGGGACAAATCTTGACAGATCAGAAGGTCTATTTTCAACCACAAATTGTTGAGCTCTGAGCACCAGCCAAGGTGCCTGAGACACCAATGTGTTTCGAGCAGATGCACCTCTCCAACGTGATACACTCTAAACACTTAACGTTTCTTTAGGAAAGAACCTGAGAGTCAAATAGAGAGAAAGAGGGTTTGGGCGGCACTGTCTCAATCAGCAAATCCCACGTGGCAAAACAGAAGTCCTGCAGTAAATGCAGCCCCTCCTTTCTGAAGGCAGTTAGGTGACCATCTGTCATTACTAGATACTCTCCATGGGTGTCAACACAGCCCATCACAAAGCCCCACTGGATTCGCTCACTACTATTCCCAATGCAAATATAAAGCATCCTTCGGAAAAGGGATGGCAAATTTAATATTTTTTTAAGTCATCATCCAAGGACGTTTTTTCATTGATTCTAGAGAAAGAAGAAGGGAAAGGGAGGGGGTGAGAAAGAGGGAGGCAGAGAGAGAGAGAGAGAGACATCGATCAGTTGACTCCCACACACACCACAACCATCAGACCTGCAACCTGGATATGTGCCCTGTCCAGGAATCAAACCCGAGACTCTTCAGTGCAGGGAACAATGTTCTAACCAACTGAGCACACTGGCCCGGGCTAATCTTTTTCCTCCATAAGTTTTTATAACTCCTCAATCAAGTGCATGGGCCATCATGAATGGACTGGCCCTGAATTGAACAGAAAATTAATTTACTGAAATAAGCTGGATTCCTTGCTGAAATGTCTCCAGTAAGTTCTCATTAGTCGGTTTAAATACCTCCAGTGATAATATCTCATCATTTCCTGAGACAATTCCATATGTAGACAAATTTAGTATCCATAAGTGCTTACTTCAGTTGAATGAGAATTTAGTTCTCATTGAGTTTCAATTATTGGTTCTATCTTTGCCCTGTGGGAGCCTACAGAAAAGGTGTGCCCCCTCTTCCGGGCCATGGCCCAGAAAGCCGAGGACAGCCATGGTGCGTCCCGGGCTTTACACCGCCAGGCCCCTCAGTCGTGCTTCACAGGAACAGACGTTGAATTGTGATCCTGGTCATTATTCCCTAGACATTTTATAATAGTTGTGTTTCTGCTCTTTAAACCTGAAGTCTAAGATTTTCAGCTACTGTTGACCTAACCTCTTTTTAACCGAGTGCGTAGTAGTCAATATTAGAAACAGAGCGCTGAGCCCCAGCCAGTCCTCAGGAATAATTTAGTGCTTCCTCATCTATGAGATGCAGGATTTCATGCTTGAAGAGAGCAAGTGCCTATGTTTTAGCGGGTTGTTCTGCCAGCTGAAGCTCACTCAGAACGAAGCTAAATCGTTTCTGGGAATATCATGTAACACCATCTAAAACTGTAATTCATTTTATATGTAGAAAATTTGATTGAGACATGAACTTTCAGGAGCATATCAATTATACTAAGCCATGTACAACGATAGTAGATATACTTTGAACTCCCATTTACCTAAATATTTAGAAGGCCTCCTTCAATGAAGACTTTATTTATTCATCCATTCCTACAAAAATTTATTGAGCGCCTACTACATGTTGGGCACTGTTCTGAACACTGGGGATAGCATGATGTACAAAGTCAAGTTCTCTGCCACTGTGGAGCTTATTAAGTAAGAGAGATGACAAACACGGAAGCAAAAATGGATACAGTCAGGCTTTAGTGAAAGATAACAGGAGGACCACTGAGGGTGGTCATAGAAGGTTTCTCTGCAGAGCTGTCTGTTGAGCAGAGGGCTTAGTGTGAAGGGATAGATCCTTAAAGGCAAAGGGAACAGCGGGTACAATTGAAATGAGAAAGAAGTTGGCATTTTTGAGAAGTAGAAAGGTCAGTGCAGCTGGGGCAAGGCTGATGACACTAGAGGAGCAAGGAAGGCTTCCAAACCATGGCAAGGAGTTTAGCTTGTAACGTATGTCGAATGCAAAGCCCTAGAAGGAGGAGAGGCAGGGGAATGGCATCATGTAGTGTGTGGGGGAGGTTAACCCTTACCCAAGATCATGTTTTTATTGATTTGAGAGAGAGAGAGGAAGGGCGAGGGGGGAGATAGAGAAACACATAAACGTCATCAGTTGCCTCCTGTACACACCCTGACTGGAGATCGAACCCACAACCCGGGTATGTGCCTTTCAATATATGGGATGATGCTCCAACCAGTGGAGCCACACTGCCCAATGCTAATTTGCATTTTTGAATTATCGCTTTGGCACCTAAGTAGAAAATTAATTCGTCGGTGGGAAGTGTGAGAAAAATATGAAAATCTTGCATTTCTGAAAGAGCTGATGAAGTTTGTACCCTCCCAGAAACTCATATGCCATTTTTGAGGACCCCACCAATAATAGTGCTTATCGTTTATGAGCACTTTGTATAAATCATTGTTTAATGAACACAAACTCTATGAAGTGGGTTTTATCAGTATCATTACAGAGATGAGGAAACTGTCGGTTAGCAAGGCTAACGAAAGGTCCTATAATTGACAACTAGTGGAGCTATAGTTTGAATCAGGTCTCACCTGGCCCCAATCTTTCCAGTGCATTCTCTGCAATTGCCAGATAAATTCTCTAAACGCCAATGAGCATCCTTACTTGGGGAAAAGTAGAGTGCTTTTGATCCTCATAACAATCCTACATGGATTGAGTACAGCACAGAGATACAACCTTTAACCTCTAGTCATCTAGCTATATACAATTTTTTTATTTATTTCCACAGACATTAAGAATTTCTGCTAAGGAGCTAGTGGCAAAGCAACACCCCCACGGGGGGGAATCAATAGCAAAACGTCAAGTGTTCAATGCTAAGGCCTCTTTTCATGGGCAGTTTCTCTGCAAAGTGTTAGATGTGAGTTGGGTTTGGGTGACAGCAAGCGGCAGGTCTCCCCAGTGTCCTCTAGAAGCAAAGTCCAGGCTGGACCTTCCAGGCCAAATTAACCCTCTCCAAACTTTGACCAAGATATGGGCCTGTTATTAACAAGGTGGAAAAGGGTGCAGCAAAAACAAGGGGCTGCAGTGCCTGCTTCCTCTTTCAAATGCAGGGAGACCTCCAGTGCCTTGTGTATCCAGTCATCTAGACACTTGCTCTTCTGGACCAGGAATTGTGAATTTCTCCCTAGCTGCCTACTGACATTTCTACCATATTTCTTCTAACCCACATATTTTTAGTGTTACCCAAATGATTTATCAGCTAAATCCTATATTTTGAGGTACATTTCACTGAATCCATATAAATTATATTCCACTTCAATTAGCCTGGGTTATATAGTCCATGACACACACACTGATTAAATGCAACCTAGTCTAAAATAGACACTGTTTGCCCAGCTGGTGTGGTTCAGTGGTTGAGTGCCGGCCTATGAACCAGGAGGTCATGGTTTGATTCCCAGTCAGGGCACATGCCCAGGTTGCGGGTTCAATCCCCAGTAGAGGACCTGCAGGAGGCAGCCAGTCAGTGATTTTTGCTCATCATTGATGTTTCTATCTCTCCCTGTCCCTTCCTCTGAAATCAATAAAAATATATTTTAAAAAATAAAATAAAGTAGACACTGTTCAAATTCATTATGTAATGTAGTTTTTTAATTTAATAAATCTTTATTGTTCAGATTATTACAATTGTTCCTCTTTTTTCCCACATAGCTCCCCTCCACCCGGTTCCCACTCCACCCTCTGCCCTTACCACGCCCTCACTGTCCTCATCCATAGGTATATGATTTTTGTCCAGTCTCTTCCCGCACCCCTCCACCCCTTACCCCCAAGAATTGTCAGTCCACTCCCTTTCTATACCCCTGATTCTATAATATTCACCAGTTTATTCTGATCATCAGATTTTTTTTATTCACTTGATTTTATTTTATTGATTTTTTTGTTTAAAATATTACATATATTAGTACATATATCTCCTTTTTTTCCCCCATTGAACTCCCCCCAGCCTCCCCTACCCCCTGTCACATGCCCTCATCCCACCCCCCCCCCCACCCCCAGTGTCTTGTGTCCATTGGTGTGCTTATATGCATGCATACAAGTCCTTTGGTTGATCTAATTCCCTCCCTCCCCAACACTCCCCAGACTTCCCACGGTAATTTGACAGTCTGTTCGGTGCTTTACTGCCTCTGTATCTATCGTCTTATTCATCAGGTCATAATGTTCTTTATTTTCCATAAATGAGTGAGATCATGTGGTGTTTTTCTTTCATTGCCTGGCTTATTTCACTTAACATAATGCTCTCCAGGTCCATCCATGCTGCTGCAAATGGTAAGAATTCCTTCTTTTTTATAGCAGTGTAGTATTCCATTGTGTAGATGTACCATAGTTTTCTAATCCACTCATCTGCTGATGGGCCTTTAGGCTGTTTCCAAATCTTAGCTATGGTGAATTGTGTTGCTATGAACATAGGGGTGCATATATCCTTTCTGATTGGTATTTCTAGTTTCCTGGGATATAATCCTAGAAGTGGGATTACTGGGTCAAATGGGAGCTCCATTTTTAGTTTTTTGAGGAAACTCCATAGTGTTCTCCACAGTGGACTCAGCAGTCTGCATTCCCACGAGCAGTGAAGAAGGGTTCCTTTTTCCCCGCATCCTCACCAGCACTTGTCCTTTGTTGATTTGTTGATAGTTGCCATTTTGACAGGTGTGAGATGGTACCTCATTGTCATTTTGATTTGCATCTCTAGGATAATTAGTGACTGAGCATGTTTTCATATATTTCTTGGCCTTCCTTCTGTCTTCTTTTGAAAAGATTCTATTCAGGTCCGTTGCTCATTTTTTTATTGGATCATTAATCTTCCTTTTATTAAGTTGTAGGTGTTCCCTGTAAATGTTGGATTTTAAACCTTTATCAGTGATAACATTTGCAAATATGTTCTCCCATACAGTGGGCTTTCTTGTTGTTTTGTTGATGGTTTCTTTTGCTGTGCAAAAGCTTTTTATTTTGATGTAGTCCCATTTGTTTATTTTCTCTTTAGCTTCCATTGTCCGAGGAGCGGTATCGGTGAAGAAATTACTTCGGCATATGGCTGAGATTTCTCTGTCTGTAGATTCCTATAGTATTTTTATGGTTTCCCATCTTATGTTTAAGTCCTGTATCCATTTTGAGTTAATTTTTGTGTATGGTGTAAGTTGGTGGTCTAGTTTCATTTTTTTACACCTGTCCAATTTTCCCAACACCATTTATTGAAGAGACTGTCTTGACTCCATTGTATGTTCATGCCTCCTTTGTCAAATATTAATTGAGCATAGTGGTTTGGCTCAATATCTGGATTCTCTATTCTATTCCATTGGTCTATATGTCTGTTCTTGTTCCAGTACCAGGCTGTTTTGAGAATAACTTGCAGTACAGCTTGAAATCTGGTATTGAGATCCCACCTACTTTGTTCTTCTTTCTCAGGATTGCTGTGGCTATTCGGGTTCTTTTTTTATTCCAGATGAATTTTTGGAAAGTTCTTTCTAGGTCTGTGAAATATGCCGTTGGTATTTTAATGGGGAGTACATTGAATCTATAGATTGCTTTGGGTAGTATGGACATTTTAATGATGTTGATTCTACCAATCCATGAACATAGTATGTTCTTCCATCTGTTTATGTCTTCCTCTATATCTTTTTTCAGTGTCCTGTAGTTTTCCATGTATAAGTCTTTTACCTCCTTAGTTGAGTTTATTCCTAGGTATCTTAATTTTTTTGGTGTGATGGTAAATGCGATTGCTTTTTCAGTCTCTCTTTCTGTAAGTTCACTATTGGTGTATAGAAATGCCATAGATTTCTTGGTGTTAATTTTGTATCCTGCTATGTTGCCAAATTCATTTATTAAGTCTATTAGTTTTTTGATGGAGTCTTTCTGGTTTTTATGTACAATATCATGTCATCTGCAAATAAGGACAGCTTTATTTCTTCTTTTCCAATTTGGACACCATTAATTTCTTCTTCTTGTCTAATTGCAATGGCTAATACTTCCAGTACTATGTCAAACAGGAGTGGTGAGAGTGGGCATCCCTGTCTTGTTCCTGTTCTTAGGGAAAATGGTTTTAGTTTTTGCCCATTGAGTATGATGTTAGCTGTGGGTTTATCATATATGGCTTTTATTGTGTTGAGGTATGATCGTTCTATTCCCACCTTGTTGAAAGTTTTTATCAAGAAAGGGTGTTGGATTTTGTCAAATGCTTTCTCTGCATCAATTGATATGACTATGTGATTAATAACTCTCAGTTTGTTTATGTGATATATCACGTTTATTAATTTGCGGATATTGTACCATCCTTGCATTCCTGGGATAAATCCTACTTGGCCCTGGTGTATGATCTTTCTGATGTAGTGCTGGATCCAATTTGCTAGAATTGTGTTGACAATTTTGGCATCTATGTTCATGAGGAATATTGGCCTGTAATTCTCTTTCATTGTGTTGTCTTTATCTGGTTTTGGTATTAGGGTGATGCTGGCTTCATAGAATGAGCTTGGAAGTGTTCCTTCCTCTTGAAGTTTTTGGAATAGTCTGAGGAGGATAGGTTTTAGTTCTTCCTTGAATGTTTGGTAAAACTCCTCTGTGAAGCCATCTGGCCCTGGCTTTTGTTTGCTGGAAGCTTTTTGATGACTGCTTTCATTTCTTCCATAGTTATTGGCCTATTGAGATGTTTAGATTCTTCCTGATTGAGTTTTGGAAGGTTATGTTTTTCTAGGAATATGTCCATTTCCTCCAGGTTGTCCAGTTTGTTGGAATAGAGTTGTTCATAGTATTTTTTAACAATCCTTTGTATTTTGTTGTGGTCTGTTGTTATTTCTCCTCTTTCATTTCTGATTTTGTTCATTTGGGTCCTCTCTCTTTGCTTCTTGGTGAGCCTGGCTAGAGGTTCATCAATCTTGTTTATCCTTTCAAAGAACCAGCTCTTGGTTTTGTTGATCTTTTGTGTTGTTTTTTTTGCTCTCAGTGTCATTTATCTCCACTCTGATCTTTATTATTTCCTTCCTTCTGCTTACACTGGGCTTTTCTTGTTGCTCTCTTTCTAACTTTTTGAGTTGTAGGGTTAGGTAACTTATTGCCACTATTTCTTGTTTTTTGCAGTAGGCTTGTAGAGCTATGAACTTCCCTCTCAAGACTGCTTTTGTTGTGTCCCATAGATCTTGGATTGTTGTATTTTCATTGTCATTTGTTGCCATGATGTTTTTTATTTCTTCCTTGATCTCTCTGGTAACCCAGTCATTGTTTAATAGCATGCTGTTTAGTCTCCATGTGTTTGATTTTTTTTGGATTGTTTTTATTGTAGTTGATTTCCAGTTTTATGCCGCTGTGATCTGAGAAGATGCTTGAAAAGGTTCTATCTTCTTGAATTTGAAAAGACTTTGCCTATGATCCAACATATGATCTATCTTTGAAAATGACCCATGTGCACTTGAGAAAAATGTATATTCTATGGCTTTTGGGTGAAATGTTCTGAAGATATCAATGAATTCCATCTGGTCTAGTGAGTCATTTAGGACTGATGTTTCTTTGCTGATTTTTTGTTTAGAGGATTTGTCCAATGGTGATAGTGGGGTATTAAAGTCTCCTACTATGATTGTATTGCTTTCAATCCCTCCCTTGATATCCTCCAGGAGTTTTGTTGTTTTTTTTTTATGTATTTGGGTGCTCCTGTATTGGGTGAGTATATGTTTACCAGAGTTATTTCTTCTTGTTGGGTTGCTCCCTTCAGTATTATGAAGTCCTTCCTTATCTCTTGTTATGTCCTTCACTTTGAGATCTAATTTGTCAGATATAAGTATTGCTACCCCAACTTTTTTTTTCATTTCCACTTGCCTGAAAAACCATTTTCCATCCCTTCACCCTCAGCTCTATGCATCTTTTTTTCTGAGGTGGGTTTCTTATAGACAGCAGATATATGGGTCATGTTTTCTTTCTTTTTTTCTTTTAAAATATATTTTATTGATTTTCTTACAGAGAGGAAGAAAGAGGGATAGAGTTAGAAACATCGATGGGACAGAAACATCGATCAGCTGCCTCTTGCACACTGCCTACTGGGAATGTGCCCGCAACCAAGGTACATGCCCTTGACCAGAATCGAACCTAGGACCCTTCAGTCTGCAGGCCGATGCTCTATCCACTGAGCCAAACCGGTCAGGGCTGGATGGTGTTTCCTTATCCAATCTGTTACCCAATGTCTTTTGATTGGTGCATTTAATCCATTTACATTTAAAGTTATTATTGATAGGTGCTTATTTGACACCATTTTTATGCTTTACCCGTGTGTTCCTTCTTCACTTCCTATATTCTCTTCATTTTTGATTCACTTGTTGATAGATATGTATTTGTTGTTCATAATTTTTATCTTACCTTTTTCTTCTTCTTCCTTTTCTTAAAGAATACCTTTTAGCATTTCATATAACACTGGTTTGGTGGTGATGAACTCTTTTAACTTTTTCTTATCTGTGAAGGTCTTTATCTGCCCTTCAATTCTGAATGATAGCTTTGCTGGGTAGAGTAATCTTGGTTGTAAGTTCTTGCTATTCATCACTTTGAATATTTCTTGCCACTCCCATCTGGCCTGCATAGTTTCTATTGAGAAATCAGCTGACAGTCATATGGGTGCTCCTTTGTAGGTAACTAACTGTTTTTCTCTTGCTGCTTTTAATATTCTCTCTTTATCTTTTGCTCTTGGCATTTTAATTATGATGTGTCTTGGTGTGGTCCTCTTTGGATTCCTTTTGTTTGGGGTTCTGTGTGCTTCCTGGACTTGTAAGTCTATTTCTTTCACCAGGTGGAGGAAGTTTTCTGTCATTATTTCTTCAAATAGGTTTTCAGTATCTTGCTCTCTCTCTTCTTCTGGCACCCCCATAATTTGGATGTTGGTACACTTGAAGTTGTCCCAGAGACTCCTTACACTATCTTCATATTTTTGGGTTCTTTTTTCTTTTTGCTTTTTCGGTTGGGTGTTTTTTGCTTCTTGGTATTTCAAATCTTTGACTAGATTCTTGCGATCCTCTAGTCTGCTGTTAGATCTCTGTATAATATTTTCTACAGTGTATGCTTAATTTCTAGTTGGTCCTTTTTCATAACCTCGAGAATCTCACTAAATTTATCAGACTTTTCTAGAAAATTCTTGAAAAACCTTATAACCGTGGTTTTGAACTTTATATCCAGTTGTCTCATTTCCTTCATTTCTTTCATTTGTGAACTTTTTCTTTGTCTCCACATTTTGGCTGCTTCCCTGAGTTGATAGAGTGGCTTTGTGTGCTAGGTGTCCTATAGTGCCCAGTGGCTCAGCCTGCCCAGTTACCTGAGGTAGACACTCTCGTGCACCCCTTTGTGGGCTGTGGGCACAGTCTTGTAGTAGTTAAGCCTTGATTGTTGTTGATATCACTGGGAGGAATTGACCTCCAGGCCAATTGGCTGTGAGGATCAGCTGTGTCTACAATGGGAGAACTTCTGTGCTGGAGACACCTTTATGAGACAAGACTTGCAAAAGCCTTGTTCTCAGCTTGGATCAGGTGGAGTCTCAAGGCGGAGCAGGCAGCATTGGTTTCCCATCAGCCCTGCCCTAATAGGCCCCTGTGTCTCAGTGTCCCATGGTAATCACTGCAAGCACCTCTGAGAGAAAGCCACATTAGAGTTCCGCCCGCAGCCAGACAGTCCAGTTTCTCCCTGAATGAGTCTGGGTCCCCAAAGTCTCGCCCGGAACTGGAGTTCAGTGCAGTCTGGAGCTTTTGTCTCCTTCCCACTTGAGAAAGCCAGCTGAGTACTCAGTTGCCCGCCCTCTCCGTGTGTGCACCTCAGTACCTCTGCCTTCCGTAGTTCCTCTAAGTCTCAGTGTGCTTTTCTCTTTCCTAACAGTCCAGTTTCACCCCATATGAGTCTGGGTCCCCGGAGTCTCACCTGAAATTGGAGTTCAGAGCAGTCGGGAGTTTTTGTCTCCCTCCCACTTGAGAAATCCCGCCGCGCTCTCAGTTGCCAGTCCTCTCCACGTGCGCACGTCTCAGTACCTCTGCCTCCTGCAGCTCCTGTGAGTCTCAGTGTGCTTTTCTCTTTCCTTCTAGTTGTAGAATTTCCACTCAGCCAGCCTTCCTGTAGTTCTAGATGATGTCCGTTTTGTCTTTTTAGTTGTAGTTTTGAAATTGTTTTGTGAGGCAGCAGTTTAGGTGTTTACCTATGCCACCATCTTGGTTTCTCCTCATTATGTAATGTAGTTTTAATGAGTATCTGAGGTCTCAAAGGAATCAAGTTAAAAACTCTATCACTTACATATCCCACTAAATCTTTTTAACTTAAATTTTAAATGTTATTTAAGTAGCTATTTTCTCTAGGATAGAATATAAGCAATTCTCTGTTATTTGAAAAGCAGAGAAAATTAGTGTAAATGTATGCCCAATAGTGTAATATAAGAAAAATATGTTTGACCTCATAATTATTTTCCATAATCTGTTTTACTTTTCTCAAACTTATTTTGCTTATTAAGTTTAGCTTGCAGGTTCCATGGACATCATAATGATAGTAGGAAGCAATGGCCTAAAAGTGTAATTATAAAACTAAATATGATGATAAGTGTAATAAAAAATAGCATGAGTCCCCAAAGGATACCTGAAAACTGACTATAAATTATCATCCTATCTAATAAAAGAGTAATATGCATATTGACCATCACTTCAACACATAAGATGGCTGCCCCCATGTGGTCAAAGATGGCTGCCCCATGTGGACACAAGATGGCCAGCAGGGGAAGGCAGTTGGGCGGGACCAGGTCTGCAAGGGAGGGCAGTTGGGGGTGATCAAGCTTTCAGGGGAGGGCAGTTAGGGGCAAACAGGCTGTCAGGGGAGCAGTTAGGCACCAATCAGGCTGGCAGGGGTGTGGTTAGGGGGTGATCAGGCTGGTAGGCAGAAGCGGTTAGGGGCAATCAGGAAGGCAGGCAGACAAGCAGTTGGGAGCCAGCAGTCCTGGATTGTGAGAGGGATGTCTGACTGCCCATTTAGGCCCGATCCTACCGGGGTCCCAGATTGGAAAGGGTGCAGGCTGGGCTGAGGGACAACATCCCCCCATGCACAAATTTCGTGCACCGGGCCTCTAGTCCATTATAACACAAAATGGAAAACTCACATGAGAGCATTTCTCAGGACAAACCAGGTCAGGGGAAAAACAAATCTTACCTAAGAGTGCCCTAAAGACTGTGAGAGCTTAATGAGAATTTTGCAACTAATCTTATTAAGAGCAGAAATTGAATTACAATAAGAATGATCAAAATGAAATGAGTCTCCTAGCAGCCAAATGCATTCTCTTTCATTGTCCTGTTTATGCACACACATGAGTCCAGAGGAAAATAAAGCGAAAACAATTGAAATTATGGATAAATGAAACTAGAATTCAGCTCCAGCAGCCCAGAGTATTCTACCTAATTTTCTTTTAATCCATATAGTATTCTACGTCCCCCACCCCCACCCCTGCCAATCCTTCCATACTTGGCATGTGTTATAAATAATTTTTGTGCTTTCAATTTCATCAGTACTCCCCCTTCTTTTCAATCCACTATTTGGTAACTACTGCTGACACTACTGAGCTGTCTCTAAAAGTCAGGCACTATTCCAAACTCTCTGTCATTTAAAGTTCACATGAACTTTGTAAAATAAATACAACTAATATCCCATTTAGAGATGAAAAGGCTGAGGCATGTGCCTCCATATCCTGCTTTCTCAGCCACTGTGTGGTCAATGGTGGCCCCCAAGAGATATGTCCATGTCCGGCCTCTGGAACATTGAATGTGACCTATTTGGAAAAAGGGTCATTAAAGGTGTAATTAAGTTAAGGACCTTGAGAAGATGAGATCATATTAGGTTGTCAAGATGGGCCCTCCATCCAATGACCAGTGCCCTCGTAAGAGACAGAACAGAAGACACAAACACCGAAGAGGGGGCCATGTGAAGATGAAGGGAGAGACATGGCCGCAAGTCAAAGAGGGCCTGAAACCACCAGAAGCTGGCAAGGGAAGGAAATGAGCGCGCGCGCGCACACACACACACACACACACACACACACACACACACACACACACTCCTGCCGACACCCTCCACCAATCCCTGGAGGTTGACATGGCTCTGCCAGATCTTGGACTTTTAGCTTTTAGAAAAGTGAGAGAATGAGTGTCTGTTGTTGAAGCCACCCAGCTGTAGTGATTTGTTCAGACAGCTCTAGGAGACCAATACTGACACCCTTCTAGGAGCATAAGGGGCCTCCTTGCTCCCATGCGTAGTTTCACTCCTGGGAAAGACCTAACAGAGCTTCTCTCTCTTTACCCTGAAGACACCCTCTGCAGATGGTGTCTTCCCAGCAACACTTTCCTGAATGCTGTGTCTGCTAATGGTTCTTTACTTACTGCTACGGTTCAGAACCTACTGTTTCTGTTCTACCAAGTTTCTATTCTATGGCCATGCAGGCTTTTTCCAGTTCAAATAAAAAAATGGCTTTCCCTATTGAAAGCGTAGTTTATACACTAACTAAATTAGTACAAATAACATGCAATCTATTTGCGCTTGAAGACGCGATTCATTCTAACATTACTATTCTGAAAACTTCCTAACATTTCCATTCAGGTAATAATTGTGATTATTATTTTAACACATGCTTTAAAAATGGATACTTAGTATTTCAAATATTCCCTGACATACTCTTCATTGACTTACTCTTCCTGGAAATCATTTCTAATCCTAGTTGATACTGTGCTAGGGCAGTCTCTGTCCTTCTGTATCTATCCTCCCCCTCCTTGCCCTGGTCTGAGTTCCAGTGTTGACCATGAAAACCACCCCGCATTTCACCCAGACCTGACTTAGACGATGAGATATGGGACTTTTGAGCTGATGAGATTTTTAGTCATATCTATTGAGTTCCCATTAATTGCATGCCCTTTCCCAATGGTTTCTGGTGCGTTCAGCTGGTGGGAGGCCCCGGTAGATGGAAGGGCACGTGGAAAGTGAGGTCAGGGTATTCATTCCTTTCCTCTTCCCGCAGCACTGAAGGGCTGGCTGTGGCCATGGCCCTCTGGTTGGGGGTCGTACCACTTGGCCTGTCAGGAGACCCCCCCCCCCCCCACCATTCCTGTAACTCTCTCCAGGTGCTGTCCACCCTCTTCCCCCTGTTGTGGGACCTGGTGCCTCCCATCACTTATTTGTTCTCTGAAGCCTAACAACACCTTCATAAATAGTCCCTTCAATAAACTCTTTTCCATCACCCCTTTGAGGATACTGTGTGTCTTCTACCAGACCCTCACTGACATAGCTATCGAGTATCCCAGCAGATGGCATCAATCTAACATACTGAATAATTTCTTCCCATAGATAAAATTATTCCAAGTTTTCAAAACATTTCTTGTTTAAAAGATTTACAACTGGCTGTGACTAGTGTGGGTTATTTTTTTCTCCTTTAACAACAACAACAAAAATGTGGTAACGTGGGAGAATTCTGTGCCTCTCAGGCACTTCTGCCACAGCTGACGCTTATCACTGAATGAGATTTTGTTTCCAAAATACCTGTCATCACCATCATTGACGCACTCGGGGAAGGCAAGGCTACAGCCAAAAAGCATGATATGTTGATAGCAACTGAGGCGGTGGAGGTACATGAAGAATTTGAGGAACTTCTCCATTTCCATGTTTTTGACAATTGAGGAGAGAGGTGTTAGCGTGGTGTGGTAGGGCAGCATCTGACATTGGCTGTGGGTGATGTTCATGCAGGCACCTAGGAAGTCAAGATAATTACATTTAGGAGCAGACACATCAGAATTACACATTTACAAACTCATTTTATATGAAAGGTTAACGTGTTAATAAGATAAAATATATTCTACTAGAGGCCTGATGCACGAAATTCGTGTAAGCGTAAGCTTTCCTTCCCCCGGCTGCTGGCACCGGTTTCCCTCTGGCACCCGGGACCCGGGCTTCCCTCGGAGCCCCAGCTTCGTCCTGAAGGAAATCCGGTCTAATTAAGCATATTACACTTTTATTATTATAGATTAGTAAGAATGATTATAGATATACAATCAGACGTATATAATGTACATACATATAGGACTGGGGGATGCACGCACATGCAGATGTGTGACAATGAAATCAAGCTACTTCTATTCACAGAGGAAGAGCATCTGTGTCCTGGGCAAATGTGTGGAAAAAATACACTCACATGCAGCTGGTGGGCATAGAAATGGGCAATCGTTCTGGATCACAGCTGGGCAGAGCAATATGTATAAATCTTTGAAATGGGCATATCATTTGACACTGTAATATCATTTTTAAAAAAATTATCCTAAGGCAATAATTGTGATTTTGAACATGGATTTACCTACAGGAATCTTCATCATTATAGAATTTTACATTTTTAAAAGATATAAATCACCTCAACATTCAATGAAGGGGATTGGTTTAAAATATTATGGAACAAACAACAGATTACTTAACTTAGATATATGAAAGATGCTTTAAAAGATTATTTAATCACATGGAATGGTGCTTATAATGTAACACATACAAATAACAAGTCACAAAACAATTTGTATACTATGGTCCTGTTTTTACAAACACGGGATTATACGAGGATTTCCAATCCTGACTATGTTAACAGTTCAAGCTCAGCCCAGAACCTCTGCTTTCATTTCCTCATGGCTGTCTTTTCTCCTGGGCACTGCCACCTGCACATCCTTTCCTTCTCCCTCATGCCATAAATTTGCATGGTTGGTCTAATATAGGTCAAAATATTAATAGGAGACCATTATATTTTTCTTTGTTACGTTCTTCTGTATTCTCTTATTGATTTATATAAAGTTTTATTATTTTGTAAAAAATAATTGAAACTTTGGTTATTGTTTAAGCAGGCTACTATTTAAAAGAATCTTCAGGCTTTGAAAATGAAGTGGAAATATTAATTTTAATTATGTTGCATGTAGCAAGAACAGAAAGAAGTTCAACAAGAAAGGGAACATCTCTTCTAATCACTGTGCAATTCCTAGTCAAAGAAATGGAGAGAAAAATCTTTCTAAGCCTGCGTTCAACTTCATTTTAATAAAGATAATGTTTTAAAAAAATAAGACTGCATCTCCAGTAAAATGGCCAGACTAACCTTTGATCTATAATACAGAATAAACACACCCTACCGCAGGTTTCCCACCCCCTTTTCTGCTTCATTCATTCAGATAGATCACCTCAAATGTCTCTCCATCCTCTTCTCTAGTCTACTTCTAGAGAAGTCTCATATCTCTTATAAAACTCTCTGAAAGCCACCCAAGCCCTACAGAAGTAATTCCTCCAAATTACCAGAGTGTAACCATTAGCTCAAAGACTCTTACACTTCACAAAAAGACACAATTCCTCATATATATATATATATATATATATATATATATATATATATATATGCATATTTGCCTAAGCGACCATCGCAACAGAACAGGTGACCAAACAGGCTGTGTGGGGTGACCAGGCCGGCAGGGGGTTAGCGAGGGACAACCAAACGATTGAGCAGCAGGCTGTATGGGGCTACCAGGCCAGCAGAGGGGGGCAGTGAGGGATGATCAGGCCAGTGGGGGAGCATTTGGGGGCGACCAGGCTGGCGAGGGGCGGGGGCAGTAAGGGGTGATCAGGCAGGCAGGTGAAAAGTTAGGAGCCAGTGGTCCCGAATTATGAGAGGGATGTCTGACTCCCGGATTGTGAGAGGGATGTCCGACTGCCAGCAGTCAGACATCCCCTGAGGGGTCCCGGATTGGAGAGGGTACAGGCTGGGCTGAGGGGACCTCCCCCCATGCACGAATTTCGTGCACCAGGCCTCCAGTTGTTATATAATTCTAGAGGCCCGGTGCAGGAAAATTCATGCACTGGAGGGGGGGGTCCCTCAGCCCAGCCTGCCCCCTGTCACCAGTCCAGGAGCCCTCATGGGCAGGAGGCGACCCGGCGATCAGGGGAAGGTGACGCCCCATCACACCTCTGCTGCTGCTGCTGCCAGCAGCACAAGCTTTGGCCGGCCCTGGTTACCTGAGCCTTGGGCGGCCCTGGGTGGCTGGGCAGCCGCCATCCAAAGCCTGCCTGCACCTCGAGCCGGCCCTGGGCAGGTGGGCAGCCACTATCCGAGGCTTGCCTGTGCCTCAAGCTGGCCCTGGGTGGCTGGGGGGCTGAGGGGGCTGGGCACCGCCATCTTGTGGCTGTGGGCACCACCATCTTTGAGGGTGTGGCAGTCAATTAGCATATTCCCTCTTTATTAGATAGGCTATATTGATCACCCAAAATACACTGTGCTCAGTGGGGCATGATCACAATATGATTTCCACTTTGAAAGGGAACCAGTGTCATTCAGAACTTCTCTGTATGCTAGACCCTAGTATAGACATAGCAAAATAAATTAAAAAATAAATAAGTGCACAACACTTTTTTTTTTTTGGACCTAATCAAAATCAAAGTACAAAATGGGAATGAAAGGAAAGAGACAAAGAAAAATCCAAATTAATATTTGCAGACAGAACACAAACAGACACATATATACATGAGTTCAGCTTTGCATGAGTGCTGAGGTAAAGAGTTCTGGGCAAGTTTTATGAATATGACATGTAAGTCACTTAGTAAGGGAAGTTAAAACACAATTCAGTGTGGGAGCAATTATACTAATAGACGGGGAGAATGCGTAGATGGGAGACTTCAAAATGACACAGTTGTATGCATGGTGCTATAAGCCAAAGTGTTTGCTTATAAGAGTTGAGAACAAAATTTTCTCCATCAAAAACATGAAATCATTTATGGAAACTTCAGTGTTAAGAAAACATTTATTGAAAACAAACCTTATGCCAGGCATCAAAACAGTTACTCAAATTCTCATTCATGGTTGTTCCATTTTCACAACCCAGTTAAGTGACATCACATATACTAGTATATTATACATGAGGAAACAATTTCAGAAAGACTAAGATATCTGCCCAATAGTCAACAGCTATTATGTGGAAATTCCAGATCTTCAAACCTATGCCTTCTGAGTAACCTCTCTTTGGAGTCAACTCAAATGAAAAGAGGGTTATTATGTTAAAAAATTATTAGAGAAGATAATTCCTAATGGCCAATGAAAAATAGGCTAAAAAGCATATAATAGTATATCACAAAGTCTATATTTATATTCGTAGATATTATACTCATGTATACTGACCATATGCTATAATTTATTTTATATTACACTAGAGACCCAGTGCATGAAATTTATGCACCGGGGGGGGGGGTCCTTAGTCCAGCTTGCACCCTCTCCAATCTGGGACCCCTCGGGGGATGTCCCTGTGGGATCGGGCCTAAGCTGGCAGTCGGACATCCCTCTCACAATCCGGGACTGCTGGCTCCTAACCACTTGCCTGCCTGCCTGCCTGATTGCCCCTAACCGCTTCTGCCTGCTAGCCTGATCGCCCCCTAACCGCTACCCTGCCAGCTCCTAACAGCTTCCCTGCTGGCCCAATCACCCCTAACTGCCCTCCCCTGCCAGCCTGGTCTCCCCCAACTGCCTTCCCCAGCTGGCCTGGTTGCCCCCAACTGCCCTACCCTGCTGGCCTGGTCGGCCCTAACTGCCATCCCCTGCCGGCCATCTTGTGGTGGCCATCTTGTGGTGGCCATCTTGTGATGACTTGAGGGTGGCCATCTTTATGACAATGTGGAGACAGCCATCTTGTGACAATATGGGGTGGCCATCTTGTGATGACGTGAGGGTGTCACGTGAGGGTGTAAAGGGCCACCTAGGCTTTTAATAGTATAGATTATTTTCTTTTAGGGGTCACCAACTTTGGAACTTATGTGCTTGATGATGAACCACTTTTGAAGCAATGAGATGACCAAAAGGCTCATTCCCCTTACTTAGCCAAAGAAAATACTGGATATTGAGAGATCATTTGAAAAATACAAGATAGGGAAGAAAATCGCATTTTGGTGGAATATACTATGCTCAAGACAGTGAGTTTCACAAAAGAAAAAAAAGAATGTGAACTGTAATAGAAAAAAATTTTAAATGATATTTTCCTAATAGCAAATTTCCTTAGGAAATCAGAACCTACACTCAGTAAAGTATAAAATAATAGTGTATAACCTTAAAAATAAGTCTCAAAATACTTGGTATAGACATAAATAGTAATGCTTCAAAATTTTTCTAAAGAACTGTCAGATTATAAAATATATTCTTAATAATATAATACATATTATCTTGTTATAAGTTAAGAAACTAAGTATGTCATAGATAGGTATGTAGATAAGTAAAAATGGATGGATGCATGGATGTACAGATGGACGGATGGACAGGTGAACAGACAGACGGGTAGATAAAAAGACAGCAGGCAGACAGATAAGAAGTGATTTGCAGTAGGACACAGCAATAGAAGTAGACTGATACATAGCCCTCCATCTCATGACAACCACTACACTAGAGCTGTTAATAGCACAGCAAACGCTGAAGGAATTCAAAGGAACAAGAATTTAATGTAGAGTGAACAATTAGGGAAAATGTAAGAAAGAGGAATAACTTATTTTGATGGTTAAAAGATACATAAATAAGGTCTGGATTGGCAGAAGGGATAAAAAGGGTACATAGTAGTGTTAGAGAAAAATTAACTACAAAGGCTGAGATTCATAATTGCCTGTGACAAATAAAGATTGAAAAGCTTGATTCTGGGCAGAATAGTTCAACAAATTTAGCCAAGAACATGCTCATAGCCAAGAGATATAAAAGAGAATTATTCTTTAAGACTCTTGACTTCAATATTGCACAATGGCTTGAATATAAATTTTTATATTCAAGCCATTGTGCAAATAAATTTTCTATCATCCCTCCTGCCTCCACATTCGTGGCAAATATTATTTTTTTCCTAGAATGTTCCACTGTCTTTGAAACATGTGATTCTAGTGGTATGCTTGTGTACACTTGCACCAGGGGCACTCCGTTTTCATAAGCCAGCTACATGCTGTGGACCATTCAGTCGTTTCTCTGTGGGGAAAAGGAAGGGCACTTTTGGAAATTGATTCATTTATTATTGCTATTCCATCTAACTTGGGTAGAGAAAAGAGGGAAAAATCTATTTTTCTTCTCTGAGAATTTACTAGTGAATCTAATAGAAATTAAAAGTCAGGGATGCCATACAAGAACATGTAAAAAGATTCAAAAAATATAATTCATCATAGTTTATACAGACATCATTACTCAATTTGAGTGTCTTCTCTTTAAGTTACTTCAAGTTGTGCAGTGGGAAGGAAAGGTTAGAAAGAGATCTGAAGACCAAAACAGCCTCTTAATGCAATGTATTTCTGGTGAAACAGAAATATTCTTATTAGATCCTCAATTCTAAAACAACATTACTAGTAAGACATCATTTAATAACAATTAAATAATAAATTTTCAGAGTATTCTTTGATTATATGACATGTTCCAATATGAGAAAAAAATAAAATATGAAAAAAAGTGCTGCTTGGAGTTGAGATTAGTTATTGAATTTTTTCTTTAGTTTCCTTAAACTGACTCCATAGTTTCTAGACTAAACTCAGGCTTTCTCTATTCAGATCACATTGCTAATGTTTCTAGATACTAGTTAGGAAGGAAAGATGGTCTGTTGTAGAGTTTTCCTTATGTTCATTTAGAAACTATGATAAATTCTGTGTGTGTGTTTTTCTACTCCTGAGATTAGGTAATGTGGAGTTAAAAAGTCTTATTTTTATGTGTTTTTTTAAGGCAAAATTAACTTCACAATTGATGGTTGGTTTTTCTAAAGTAATACACACTCAATCAAAGGTCCTGAGCAGCTGACCTTAAAATGATGACACCTATGGCCAGTCTTATTTAGCAAATCACTTTGGTAGTGGTTAAGGAAAAAAACAACTGCTGATTCACTTACTACACATTTCTACACCAAGTCATTACATTAATGGTTTTTACAACACTCACATTCTCTGTTATCCCTTAATTACAAATAATTTCATTGTCCATCAGTGCAATATATTCACTATGTGTATTTGATTTTGACTTTCATAGAATTTATTTCAATAGTGGGCTCTTTTAAAAATCCCTTGAAATCAAATAAAAAATTGTTTTTAAATAAAAGCAAGACTACCTAAATCACCATTATATCACATAATAGTGTTATTTGACAGGAAAGAGCTCAAATTAAAATAATGAAATATCAACTTTCTAAAGCATGTTGCTATATTTTTTCTAATAACCTAACAAGAAACCTTGGTAACCTTGCTGACTTCCTATGGACGATGCACATTTAATTGAAAGGCTACTAGTAAGAATTCCATTGCACAAGGAAGCAATATTTTATCAGAACACAGCTGATCTGCCCTAATTTACCTAAATTGACTCATTTAACTGAATTGCTTTACGGGAATCCCTTGTGGAGCCTTCTACATTTGTTTTTCTTCTAGATCTCGAGAATCCGACGGGGTTGAAAAGAGCAGATCTCTGTACAGCCCTTTTCAGTGGTCTGGGAAGAAATCTGTGGCTTTCTTCACTCGTTTTCCTTTTTCATTTCTCTCATCCAGTCTGTCATCGGGTTTGTTGCTGCTTCCCACATGATAACCTTTATTCCCTCCTCTTTAGTTTAAATCCTAGCCTTTTTCTGGTTGTGTGTACTATTTGGAGCCTTCTCACATTCACCACTTTTATCTGCATATTTTTGTCCTTAATATCACCAAACAGCTATAATGCCCCAGGCACTGTTCTCTCCCTTCCACATGCATGAGCCCTTTTGCCCTCCCTGCAAGTTACTACTAAACAGCTGAGGAAACAGTTTAAGTAATTTTCTGCAAGACTCACACAGCTAGTGAATGCTAAAGCTGGAATTCACCTCCAGTCATCCCCTCCAAAACCCAAGTCTCTTTCCTCCAAAAGCTGCCCCAGAACCCAAATCTGATCGTTATCTTCTCACCTGGGTTTATACCACCATGGCTGGGGCTCCATGTGTTCATTCAACAAATATTTATTGAGCTCCTACTCTGTATCAAGCATTGCTCTATGTCCAGAGCAAATGATACCAATCAAAACAGAGCCCCTCCTTTGTGGAGCTTATAGTCCAGGGTGGGACAACAGAAAACAAAGAAACAAGCAAAAATGCTGTTTGGCATTGTTACACATAGTCATAATCCTAATGCTCAATCAGCAAGAATAAAGAAAGCAGATATGCCTCCTTACGGAAAGACTAACATCACAATGAATCTATTATTAGGATAAATGAAGGACTGTTCGTTTTGAGGGCTATTAGAATTGCTCCTCTAAGAAATAAATGAGAACTAAATATGTAAGAGGCATGAATATGATAAAATTCAGATGCTAAGAAGAAAGGTGACCCACTTTTTAATTTTTTAATAATTCATACTCATGCTTCAGCATTTTGCTTGTTGCATCCTGTCTTCATTGTTCCTGTTATAATATTTAACTTGTCACCATCTCCTATTTACTGGGGATTCATTCACAGCCATCAAAAGGAAGCAACTATCTTCTCCCACCAGATCCATCATGGCAGCTCATTGCCCTGCAGGGTCCGGAGCCCCTGCAGAGGCCTGAGCCAGAGAACCAACCTTCTGGGGGGAAGCTAAAGTTCCCATAAGCACCCACCCGAAGGGCTCCCCGTCTCTTTGTAACATTATCCTGCTTCGTTTTCAGGGTAGCATGAGGACGACCCGATAGGCGCTTGTTTGCTTATTTGTTTATTCCCAGTGTATCCCATATCAGAGCAGAGACTTTGTCACTAGAACACACTGGGAAACCAAACAGTAGACACCCAGTAGCTATTCCCTGGACAAATGAGGAGATGAAATGGAATAAAGTCTCCACACTGAAAGGTTTCTTATGAAACAAGATGGAAGTAGATGTGAGAAAGCCAGTGTGTCTGAGACCTGAGGGACTAATGACGGCTAACATTGGTACTATTTTTTTTAATTTCTTTATTGATTAAGGTGTTACATATGTGTCCTTATTCCCCCATTACCCCCCTAACCCTCCCCCCCATTCATGCCCTCACCCCCCTGTTGTCTGTGTCCATTGGTTAGGCTTATATGTATGCATACAAGTCCTTTGGTTGATCTCTCCGCCTTACCCCACCCTCCCCTACCTTCCCTCTGAGGTTTTTGATCATCTATTCCCTGGAGTGTCCCAGTCACAGGGAGTCATCCCATCCTGCTCCCTCCACATATTGACTCCTGCTGTGGACTCCCCTGGACCATCGTGCAGCAGTGGAAAGCACTAGAGGAGGAGCTGCCCTGCCTTTCACTAAGAGGTACACGTTCTGCAATATGAGTGACTCTGCTCCCCCTGCTGCACTTCACATCCCATGACTATCCTGTGACTACCCATCGGTAGTTCTCAGTCCCCTCACCTCTTTCACCCAGGGAACTGGGAATATTTGGGGAACACTTCGTAAAAAAAAAAAAAAAAAAAAAAGGTCATTCGGGTGATTTTCATAACAGCTTGTAAGAGAGAAATAATTGTAATTGAATAGAATATAATGATTTGAAATTTGAGCTATTCACCTATATTTTTTGTAAGTAACTTTCATGTGTTTTAAATAAAAAATAAGAATAAAAAATAATTTTAAAAATAAAATGTGTATATTCTGTTATCCTTGCGCTCAGTTGCTTTTAGCACAAGACCTCACCATAAATAGAAAAAGAAGGAAAATGTGCTTACAAAGTATAAAGGCTTGAGAACATCGACTAGAAAGTCCTGTGCATGGGAATGCTGCAGAGGTCCGAGGAGAGTGGGGGTAGGAACAATGACTTCAGCTGACAAGAGTGGGAGCAAACACTTCAACTAACAAAGGGAAAGCTAAGGAACCCGGGAGGGAGAAAGAGAAGCCAGGAAGCCACACTGAGCCGGGTTCCAAACTCTGGCACCCACAAGGCTGTGTGACCTGGAGAAATTCCTTCACCTTTTAAACCTCCTAATCTGTAAAGTCCAAGTAATAATAATGTTAATCACAGGGCTGTGTGGACCAAATCTGTCAAAGGAGATAAAGAACTTAAGACAATGCCTTCACACTGCTGATGGTCAATGGATGTTTCAACAGCGTTGGTACCTTCAGCAAGAAAAATACACAATTCAGAGAGAGGATAGGATGAGGTAAATTTACTTTGCCGTAAAAGCTTAAATAAACCATTAGTATCTATTCAAGTTGTCTCTTAGTATAAAAGATATTTTAAATTTCATTCCTACTTACTGTTTTATAGTAAAATAAACCAATTTTAAGAAAAGGGAATAGATACAAGATCCTAGAGTGCCTTATGGGGGTGGGGATGTTTGCTAGATACTTTATAGACAGTGCTTTATCTAACCCTCCCACAGTCCTATGGAAATGCTGTTTTTATGCCCATTTTATAGATGATGAGACAGATTCAGTGAGGGTAAGAAAGGATTCAAGGTTACACACATTTTAAGTTGTAGAGTTGAAATTGATCCCATAGCCTATTTTTTTCCACTGTAATATTCTGTCAAAGGTACTATTCCATTTTAGAGACTACAAATTTACTTTAAACACTGTAAAATATTTTAATGAATCTTTTTTGATTCCAGCAATAGAGTTGTTTCTCCAAGATTGGTAAAAACTAAACTCTCTCAAAGAAATCAATGAATCTGCTATTAAAAATAGGTTGTCCATTCTCACAGAGGGACAATTGGGCTTGGGAATGCTGAGTGTCTATTCCTGGCTGCACTTCAAAGTCAACCCAGGTCAGAGTTACATCAGCAGAGTGGAAATAATGAAGTTCACTCTTTATTCTAGATAACTCACACGAAAAGTAACATTTCGCCAGAATGATTTCTGGGAAAAACGGATCTGAAAAGATATCATGTTCTTGGGAAGATCTGTAAGAGGGTTGCAGAGAGATAAGAAGGAACAGAAAGCTCAAGACAGGGCCTTCTCTGTGAGGATTCTTAACCAGCTCTGTGAATATCTTTGAATCCAAACATGGTAACTATTTTCTTTCTTATAAGAGAAATCAAGGAGACAAAAGTAAGACACATTTTCTTAGTGAGCCAATTGTAACATTTGTAATAAGTCTTTACATAGTCAAGGCATAGGAAAGCCAAAATAAAATAATAAAATCAGAAATAAAAATGTAAGTGCCTAGTGCAATGCACTGTAAATTAGCAGAATTAAGCAAGAGCTAACTACTCTTGCCAGAAGAAGCATAATGTTTGGGGATTAATATTTTCTATATATTTACATATATTCCAAACTTATTTTTAATGCAACCTCAAGTCTCTTGGTAAAGTCTTTTGCCAACTTTCAAGTTTTCACATCCTACACATATATATGTATATGTCACTCTCTCCTTTCATTCATATACACATATCCATACCACTTGATTCTAAGATGATCAAATGATAGCTAAAGTCTCATAACCTGATATAATTCATTCATTCAACAAATATGTAGTCTGGCAATGTTGTAACATAGTGAAAGGTCAATATTTTATTGTAGATTAATTATTCACATTCCATAGAACTAAATATGTCAATTGACACATTCTTATTAGTCATTTTTCATTAATTTTAAAAGAACTACACATCTTTTCCCATATAATCATCTATCCTAGAATTATGATTGATTGGTTGATTGAGTAATAAGAATAATTCAAATTTGTATGGCATTTCCAAGTTTGTAAAACATCTTTCTCATACATAGTATGGTGATTCCACACTTTGTTTCAAATCCTGTCTTTATCATTCTAAACTTATGTGGCCTCTGACAAGTCACCAAATTTCTCTGTTTATCTGTTTCCTGTCTACAAAATGAGGATAATAATATCTGTGTTATAGGGTTATTGTGAGGATTAAATGATTTTTACACAATGCCTATTGTTAGCACATACAATGTATTGTATGTTAGCACATACAATATATATACAATATATATATAAACCAGAGGCCCAGTGCACAAAAATCGTGCACTCTGTGATGTGGGGTCCCTCAGCCTGACCTGTGACCTCTCACAGTCTGGCAGCCCTTGGTGGATGTCCAACTGACTGCTTAGGCCTGCTCTCCGCAGTCGGACATCCTTAGCACTGCTGTGGGGGTGGGAGAGGCTCCCACCACTGCTGCTGCACTCGCCAGCCGTGAGCCTGCCTTCTGGCTGAGTGGCACTCCCCCTGTGGGTGCACACTGACCACAAAGAGGCAGCTCTTGCATTGAGTGTCTGCCCCCTGGTGGTCAGTGTGTGTCATAGTGAACAGTCATTCCACCTTCAGGCCGAGACTGGCACTTCGACATCCCCCAAGGGGTCCCGGATTGCAAGAGGGCACAGGCCAGGCCGAGGAACCCCACTGGTGCACAACTGGGGATGGAGAGGAGAGGGACATGGGAGGTTGGCAAGCTGGAGAGGGATCGCAGGAGGGCTCCAGGGCATGTCTGGCCCATCTCACTGGGTTCTGATTGGCCGGAACCCAGCAGCAAGCTAACCTACCAGTCAGAGCATCCACCTCCTGGTGGTCAGTGCATATCATAACAACTGGTATACGGGTCAACTGTCTGACCCCTGGTGGTCAGTGCACAACCTAACAAGTGGTTGAGCAACCTTAGCATATCATTAGCATATTATGCTTTGATTGGTTAAATGGCCAACCTGACAGCCAGACACTTACATATTAGGCTTTTGTTATATAGGAAGCCTAAGCGACCCTTCAACGATTAGCTATGACGTGTATTGACCACCAGGGGGCAGATGCTCAATGCACAGGCACGGAAACATGGAACAGACTGATGAATCTCAGAGGGAAAGAAGGGGAGGGGAGTGGGAAGAGATTAACCAAAGATCTTATATGCATACTAGAGGCCCAGTCCACAGATTCGTGCACAGGTGGGGGTCCCTCAGCTTGGCCTGAAGGGATCGGGCCGATACTGGTAGTCTGACATCCCCTGAGGGGTCCCAGATTGTGAAAGGGAGCAGGCCAGGCCGAGGGACCCAACTAGTGCACTAATCCACGCATCAGGCCTCTAGTAAACTATAACAGTTTTTGCTGCAATTGTCTCATTTGTGACTCACAAAAACTCTTTTAAGTAGACATGAGAGATACTTGTGACCCTGTTATGAAGGTAGGAAAAGTGAAGCAGAGACAGTAACATTTCATTCTGCCTCTTTCCTCAGAATTCCATGAAGAATTCTTGGCAGAGGGAATAATGACTAATACATGGAGGATCAAAATTCAAAGTTTCATTAATTAGTTTTGCTTATTTGCAAAATAAAACACTGCTGGGGATTACATTAAAAATATTCACTAAGTGTTTAAAAACATTATTTATTGAGGAAATATTTATTAAATCTCTATTCAATGAATTCACTGGGCTTGATGCTATGGAATTTAAAAATAAGAATTTGAAATCAGACCACAATTTATTATTTAGTCAAAGTGTTCTTTCATATATATGAAAATTCTTTTTTATGTGCCAGCTATGGTAAAAATAAAGTCTATAATGATAAGAGTATAACAATGACTTAATAGCACATCATGCACTTTGAGGGCAGGGTTTACCGTAAAATCACCACCTCATTTGTGGTCAGTTTTCAACCTCGCTGCTCACAAAGGCAACAATATTTCATGAGGCCTTCCATCCTTCTGTAGTTTTATTGGGAATCTCTTTTTAAGTTTGGTGACAGCCAAGGATTAAGTATTGAGAAATGAAGGACAGGGCAGACCTAAATGGGAAGGTATGTTGCCTCAGCTAGTTATTGTGGTTTTTCTCCAGCTGTGAACCTGTGAAACTAGGGAAGTTGATGCCAAATTAGGATGGTGGGACAGGCATAGAATAGACAGTCCCATTCCAGAAGGGGCAATGGGAACAAAGGAAGGGTTGATGGGTCCCTTCTTGGACAATGATGATGCTTGCTGTGTCCTCCCACCCTTCTCCCCCACACATAACCTTCTTCTCTGCCTCTCATGAATGGCTGTAACGTGGTCACTTGGCCAATCCCCAAACTCTAGAACAAGCAAAGAGTTTTGACTTAGGTCTTTATTTCTTTCCCATGGCAACCCTCACAGATTATTTATTCTTAAAATATTTTGTTGACTCTAAAGGACACACGATATGATAACACAGTCACTGTGGCTTACCAGCCACCAGGCCATCATATATCAGTCTCCAGAAAGTCACATGCTAAGGCCTTTGTCCAGTGCACACTTGTAAACATATAACCTAAGCAGACACAAACTCTCTGTGCTTGATTACCTAATAAACAATGGAAGAACTGGAAAATAATTCCAAAGAGAGAATTGTAGAACACTAGACCTTCCATTTCCTGAGGTAATAAAATTCTCATTAATTCTTATAAAAGCAGTGTTGGCCTTGCCATAAAATTGAAATGTAAAGGCTCTGCTCAGTTTACCTAAGTTATCTGTAATGATCTAAGACAATTATATTGTAGGTAAGTTTTTAAATCTAAGAAAGAGACAGCGCAATCTGTTTAAAAAATGGAAACTCAGTTTTACTTTTATAATTTTAAATAAAACTTTATGATAGATTATATTTTCTTTCATCTCAACCTTTCTTACAGAATTTCTCAAGTTATAAATAACACTAGAGGCCCAGTGCATGAAATTCGTGCACGGGGGGGCCGGGGGGAAGGGGTGTCCCTCTCCAGCCTGCACCCTCTCCAATCCCTCTCACAATCCAGGACTGCTGGCTCCCAACTGCTCACCTGCCTGCCTGCCTGATTGCCCCTAACAGCTTCTGCCTGCCAGCCCGATCACCCCCTAACCATTCCCCTTGCCAGCCTGATCGATGCCTAACTGCTCCCCTGCTGGCCTGTTGCCCCTAACTGCCCTCCCCTGCCAGCCTGGTCACCCCCAACTGCCCTCCCCTGTCGGCCTGGTTCCCCCCAACTGCCCTCCCATGCAAGCCTGGTTTCCCCCAACTTTCCTCCCCTGCAGGCCTGGTCCCTCCCAACTTTCCTCCCCTACAGGCCTGGTCGCCCCCAACTGCCCTCCCTTTTGGCCATCTTGTGGCAGCCATCTTGTGTGTTGAAGTTTGCATATTACCTCTGTATTATATAGGATGTTCATATCTCCCAGTAGTTACTTGGCTAGTTGGGGACTAGATTTCTATCTGACCCATCCTTAGAGTCTATATACACAGCCAAGGCCCAGAGCTTGGCACCCAGTAAATAGCAGATGATGAATGAATGACGCTTCCCAGAATATTAACCTAAGCTCTTTGAAATTGAAATGTCTTATATAGCTTAGAAGGGTCTATAAGTACCATAATGAGTTTACACCAATTAATATAATTATAAACAAGTACTGCAAGTCGCCAAGGCAAATATCGCATGCAAATATTCTGTTAATGATGCAAAGCAGCAAAATAGAACAATAAAATACATCAACACTAAGAGGCAAGGAATGGTTTGCATCAACTGTGAATTGATGCAAAGCGTTTGGCTTGGAAAACCTACTACGATCCTCATTTCATCTACAAGGAAGGCAAAAGGCATATTCTCTAAAGGCACAAGCAACAGCCAACAGGCTCCCATTGAGGCGTCTTTTGCTCTCAACACAAAATTGTACAAAGACCAAAACCCTGAGAGAGTCAGCAAATTGAAATGATTCAAGCAAAAGAATACGTTCCATGCCAATTTTCTTTCAGAACCAGAGAGTAAAGTAAATCACAGATTTTTTAAATTTTTATCTGAGAATTTGGCTTTTAAAACATTGTTCTTATCCTTGAATGTGATTGGGAATGTTTTGGCAATGCTATTATCAGCATGCTACTGTTTTGTGTTTTTCTCTCTGAATGTATCAAGGGTCTTGGCGCTGTTCTTCCTGAAAAGGAAACTGTGATAGTGAATCTGGAGAGAAAACATTTGAGCCACAGGCCTTTGTGGACATGACTATTTAACTCTGACTCTCATTAGCTACAGTAATATGTTACAGGCACATTACCTTTGGGGGCACATGTCACCTGTATAATATTGCAGGCTTCATTTCAGAAAGAGGGTCAGGCAGTCCTGCCCAGAAACCTTTGAGGAGGGAGGGATGGGATTGTAGCCAAAGGAGAATGACAGGCACCGCTCCATTACCCTTTTCAAAAGCCCAGCTCTGCAAATAAGTGAGTTTGTTCTCTCTGGGAGAAACCCAGTACATCCCAGGGATGGAGTCATCTAAAGATGGAATGAGGAGGAAGGAAAGGAGAGTGGGGAGAAAAAAGAGCAGGAAAGAGTCCATTCCTACATTTGAATTTCCTTTCTCCCTTCCAAGAAATCTACAGATCTTTACTAGAATGCTACCAGGCTAACCAGACACGCACGCAACAGTTACTTAAAGGCTCCACTTGTTCTTGCTTAGATGTTGAGGTTAGCCAGAAGCCAAAGTCTGAATCTCAAACTGTTCCTTAAACCTGAAGAATATGATTTAATTGGAGAGGACAACCAACGGGGCTTGATCATTCGGGTCTAACGCTGGTGTCCAGCAAAGTACATAAGGGTCATCGCTACAGTAAATTTTGGAGCAGCAAATTCTTTTTTTTTTATGTATTTAAATTTTTAATTTTATTTATTGACTTTAGACAGAGAGAGGAAGGGAGAGAGAGACAGAGAGAGAAAGAAACACTGACTTGTTCCACTTATGTATGGATTCCTTGGTTGTTTCTTATATGTGGATTGAACCCACAACCTTATAACCAACTGAGCTACCCAGCCAGAGCCAGAAAATTCTTAATGAAACAGCTTAGTCAGGACTCAGACTCTCTCAGGTGCCAAATAATAATAATAATAACAATAATAATAAACTTTTCCTCTAGAATATGTGTTCTTAATCATAACCCAAAAGCCCTAATGGCCTATAAATAGAATTTTTGTGAAAAACCTAGATCAGAGATAAATAGCATCTCTATTTCCATTAACCTCTAACTGAAATTTAGCATACTTAAATTATCAATGAAGGCAACAAACAGAAAAATAAATTAGAAATCACAGCTATTTTCCTATCAACATGAAGTTGTTACAAACATTTCAAAATATTTACATCCATTGCTGTTACAAAATTAGTGATTGACTTACTGCTAGACATAATTATTTCTAGATCATGTATTACTATATCATGAATGGATATTTCTAATATTTTTATAACAAAATTTTAATAAATTTGCCTTCCTTTGTGATTCTGTTATTTATTTACTTTAAGCACCAAAACATTATTGTGAGAAGACACCTACAGACTTCCCCAGATTGCTCAAGGAGTCCTTGGCACAAAAAAATTAGACTCTGCCATTTCTGGGAATGTGACACAAACACTGGGAACTTCAGTTCCTTAAAGCAATATTTCGAAAGCTGGAGAATTGCACAGACTTTTTCACAGGAAGGAAGGTATGCAGATATACAGAAAATTAGATATAAACCCCTTCCTGCCTATAGAGGTAACACAGCTATGAAATTGGTATGTATACATCAAACAGAAACAAAATTACAAAACTACTAAAATTTAAATAAAAGATAGTAATGAGTTGATACTAACATGGTCCCGTTAAAGCATCAGACTCCTGAGGCACACGCTCTTCTGTGTTTGGGGAGCTTACACCACCACATAGCCCAGCTGAGGGAGTTGGTTACCATTTTTCTCTATTTGAACTGCCACGAAGGCGCCCCTTGTACCATATGCCAGTACATGCCTTGTTCTGCAACTGAGAAGAATATCTATTGACTCTGTCTCTATTCCTTTCTGGATAGCTGGCAAATGTCTATTGAAATACCATTACAGGCCCAAGATGGAGCCACTCTTGTCTGGGGAGCCAGGTCACCAAAGCGAAACTTGGATAACTTTCCTGCCCCTGTAACTGCTCTGCTTGACAGGAAACAGTACTCCCAGGCAGCTGATCTCCAAACGCCAAGCCACCTCCGGGCTCCGTGCTTATTTCCTTGTTCCTTCTTATCTAAAGCAAGGGTGACCATGTGGCCCCAGCCAACCAGGGGTTTTCTCTCTTTCTCTTCCTTGTTCTTTATTCTTTATCGTGCTAAAGCTTCCCGCCTTTAGTACGATAAAGGTGGAGTGGAAGGCAGGAAGCTGTTCACTTCATGAAATGTTAAAGCTTGTATCAGCAAATTGTTTCTTTGGTCACTTTTTTAACAGTCTAAGCAGTAGCAGCAACATAACCATAAATAGGAACTCAAATACAGGTACCAAAATTCCGTATCAATACTTGTTATAAGATGATGATCCAGGTAATTGAGAGTAGGCTTACATTAATTATTTTTTATTATCATTGAAATGAAAGCATACATTTAAGAAATTCTTATAGAGAATTCAAGGATCTGCCAGAATACATCTGAGGTCCCTCAGACCCCAAAAGGAGAAATACTGTCCAACAACATAACAGGAATGATAAAGATACAATTCACCCACCCACATGTACACATACCAGCACAGACTTCCACTCCAAAGCATATAATAATCTAGAAAGTAATCTATAGAGGGGGCTACATGACCCTGGGGCAGTAGAACTGATTGTTGAAACACATAATAAAAACATTTAGGGTTCCATTCAGAAACATGGAGAGGAGAATTCCCTGATTTCAAATGTCCTTGGGATTGTTGCCTAATGAATAGTAATCCAGGTAAAACAACACTTGCTCTGTTCCTCTTAGCTTCATATTCATGCAGCGCTTACTTTGAAGCTAATAGAAATGGCATGTTAACAACACAAAACTAGGAAGAAAGAATAATCTTAAGGTTTTAGATTGATGTGTAAGCTTTCTGCATTTAGTAAATCTGGGGTATGTGTTTAGAGCATTTTGATAGAGTGCTAATAAGTCACTACTATTTAGACAGCTTCATTGCCATGATCAAGTCATTTTATCTTCGGAAGAGAGATCACTGATAAAACAAAACAAAAATCACATACAAAACACTACAAACTTCATGTAAGGTAAATACCTTATATTGGGAGAACGGCTAAAGTAAAATAAATGATGGTGTAATGACAACATGGAATACTGTTCAGTCATTGCAACAACAAATTAGACACATTTACAGGAAGTACTCTTGAACAAGAAAACATTAGATAGAAAAATACATGTACTAAATGAGATCCCACTTATTGAAAAACAATGACAAATCATCTCTGCATGTATATTATTCTGTATACATATATGTGCATATATGTTTATATATAACTAGAGGCCTGATGCACAAAATTTGTGCACAGGTAGGGTCCCTAGGCCTGGCCAGTGATCAGGGCCAATCTGTGGGGCAACTGGCAGGACAATCAGGGGGCCCCTGCTGGCACCCACCGTGGCTGCCACAGGTCACTCCCTCTGCAGGGCGACTGGTGGGGCTATTGGGAGGGGCCCTCACTGGCACCTTCCTTGGCTGGCCTGGCGCCACCCATTCACCAGCCCCACCCCCTCCCACCACCACTGGCCAGGGCCCACAGGTTGGGGGCAACTCCTGCACTGAGCATCTGCCCCCTCATGGTCAGTGCATGTCATAACAACCAGTCATTCCACCATTCAGTCAATTTGCACATTAGGCTTTTATTATGTAGGACTAGAGGCCCAGTGCACAAAATTCGTGCACGGGAGGGGGGGCTGTCCCTCAACCAAGCCTGCACCCTTTCCAATCTGGGACCCCTTGAGGGATGTCTGACTTCCCATTTAGGCCCTATCCCACCAGGATCAGGCCTAAACGGGCGGTCGGACATCTCTCTCACAATCCAGGACTGCTGGTTCCCAACTGCTCACCTACCTCTGCCTGATTGCCCCTAACTGCCCTCCCCTGCCAGCCTGGTCAACATTAACTGCCCTCCCCTGCTGACCTGGTCCCCCTCAACTGCCCTCCACTGCAGGCCTGGTCCCCCTCAACTGCTCTCCCCTGCAGGCCTGCCACCCCCACCCCCCGACTGCTCTCCCGTGCAGTCCTGTTCCCCCCAACTGCCCTCCCCTGCTGACTAGTCTCCCCCAACTGCCCTCCCCTGCTGATCTGGTCTCCCCAACTGCCCTCCCCTGCAGGCCTGGTCCCCCAACTGCCATCCCCTGTAGGCCTGGGTCCACCCCAACTGCCCTCCTCTGCCAACCTGGTCACCCACAACTGCCCACAACTGCTCTCCCCTGCCAGCCATCTTGTGGCAGCCATCTTGTGTCCACATGGGGGCAGCCATCTTTGACCACATGGAGGTGGCCATCTTGTGTCTTGGAGTGATGGTCAATTTGCATATTACTCTTTTATTAGTATAGTATAAGTGAAAGAAATTCTAGGAACAAAACAGGCAGATTTAGGGAGTCTTAGGAATAAAGAGGGTCTATGGGGGAGGAATGCATAGGTGAGGGCTTAGAGCTGCCAGAAGGCATACATTCACAGAGGATAAAGAAGTCACAGAGTGTCAGGAAGAAGGAAACATACTTTCACAGAGGATAGAGAAATGTGGACAGATGCTGGAAAGAGGAAAACATATTTTCACGGGAGATAGAGGAATGTTGCAAGATAAGGGGGAGAGAAAAAGAGGGGCACCACCGTGGGTTTTGGATGTTGAAGCTAAATTCTGCAAAAGAGTGACCAATTAGGAAAGCACAGGGTCATAAAGTGGGGAAGGGGTCCAGTTAGAAGGGAGCATGAAGAGACAAAGAACTACAGCCTTTATAAACCTTAGAAAAAGGGGCTTAGTGGGTTACCCCCTGGGGAACCCCTCCCTACGTGGGAGTTTGTATTTGCTTCCAATAAATTTCCACACTTTTACTATGTATTCTTCAAAATTCATGAGGCAAGAACCTGCAAGGGGGAGATCCACTCCCTGAAACCCACATTTCACAAACATGGAAAAAACTATAAAATCATATACACTAGGTTGTCAACATGGGTTAACCGTGCACAATAGATAGGGTAATATGAGGCAAACAAAGGAGAAAGTGATTTATACAAAAAAAGGGGGAAAAATATTTCCATTTAAAATTAGTATATAATATAATCACATTTATGCATTATAAAAAGAAGAAAAATGAACTCCCAATGTTGTAGGAAATTTTAAAAGTTGGAGGGTAAAATCCTCCAAAATTTGTTCCTCCATAAAAGCAGTAAAAATACTGGGGGGCGGGGGAGGGGGATGCTAAAATCAAATCTTTTACAACTTTGGGACTTAACCAAAGGCTTGCATTTTTCATTATTCAAGAAAAATGTCTGGATCACAGTAAGAACTATGAGCTTTATGTAGCATTTTAAATTGCCCTATTGCCTTTCCCCTCTCTTCAGTTCTGTGACAGCCTTGCAACCAGGGTAACTATGAAAACTGGCAACTTAGGAGGCCATGGGGAGGGTAGAATGGATTTGACCTCCCAAAAAAAGCCATCCCCAGAGAATTGTCACCATTCAACCTATCTGGAAGCACCCGGGAAAGGGTTCATTCTCGGGGCTGGTCTCTATTTGACCTGACTAGGAGCTCTCTCTATGCAAACAGCTCTATCCCGAGGGCATTCATCAAACACAATCTGTGCCAATTGTTTAACATCACAACCACCCACAGCAAGAATCCCGGTGGGAAATAAGAGACGGACAAAAGCTTTGAGAGGAAAAACAGGAATGAGGTGTCCATAGGGGCCTCTGAAAAGCTCTGACACATGCCTTGGGATCTTCGAAGGCCAGGAGCAGGTGCAAGGCTGTACACATAACCAAGAAAGATAGGAGAGGCCGGTCACAAAAGCCACGTCTTGATGATGAGATGCCCTTTATAGGAAATGTTCAGAATGGCAAGTCCATAGAGACAAAAAGTAGATTCCTTTTGGACCCAAGCAGGGGAAAGTGAAAGGAAGGGGTAATGAATACGGCATTTCTTTCTGCAGTGATAAATATGTCCTAAAATATCTCTATCTAGAGAGCAGTCATGGTTGTGCAGCTCTGTGAATATATTTTTTAAATACTTAATTGTATATATTAAAAGGGTGAACTTTATGGTATGCTGACTTTATTTCAAAAAGCATTTTTTAAGTAAGTGAGATGTATAATGTATTTTCATCTGATATAAGAGATTTAGGAGCTGTGTACTAAAACCGAACACTTTAACCTTCCAGTGCCTTAACCCACCCTTGTCACTTTAATTCCTCATCAGTTTCTAGTCATTCTATTGTGTGCATGTGAGTTTTCACCCAAAAGCTCTAGATTGGCCAAGGAGTTTTTCTCTTTCCTTAAAATTCCATTTATGTTCAAATATTTATAAAATACATAAGGAATCAAAGTGAAAATAAAAACCCAAATACAGAATGCAAACTAGGGAAATCCCTTGCTGAAATATAGCATGAAAGCCAACTATGGGCCCTTTTTCCCCTTTCCATATTACAACTGGTTTTCCAAATGAAACTCCAGAAGTAACAGATGTCACGTACGCCTATTTCACATTCACAAAGCCCAGCTTTTCTGCACAGTGTAAAGTGGGGGGATTAGGGAAATTGTGGTTAAAACTTTACAAACTGCAATATTCTATGCTTTGGCATGATATTAAGGACCCCCCTGCCCCCCCCCTGCCCCCCCCCCTGCCCTTTCCATCATCCTCTCCTCCCAAGGAAATGTCTTAAGGAAAGGCTATTTCCTGATACCTTTTGCCAGGAGTTCTCCCTTTGGTTTTCTACCCAAGATATTTGTGAAGGACAGAATGTCTGGCTACTGTATTTTTGGACTGAAATGGACTTAAATAGCTTTTACATATGCCTGGAATTTAAAATGACATTTTCATTAGAGAATGATTGAAAACAGAAATAAGGCAAATTCTCTGCTAGGTGTTCATTCAGATACAAGGCATTAAATGATGCTTTAAACAGAATTGGTTAAATAAATACCAAGTGCAGAAGTGTGATTAGACATTACTAACAAAAAGCGATAAATCAGATACTACAGTTTTAAAATGATAGCAGTTTATTCACTCAACAATTATTTTTTGCGGATCACGGGATAGGCAGCAATAAACAAAACAGACTCCTCTTCTACTCTCTTGGAGCTTAAATTTGCTCAGTGTCCAGGTGGCGTGGCTCAGCAGTTAAGCATCCACCTACGAACCAGGAAATCACAGTTTGATCCCCTGTCCGGGCACATGCCTGGGTTGTGGGCTCGATCCCCAGTAGGGGGCATGTAGGAGGCAGCTAGTCAGTGATTCTCTCTCATCACTGATGTTTCTATCTCTCTCTTCTTCTCCTTCCTCTCTGATACCAATAAAAATACATACTTTTTTTAAAAATGTAGTCAGTTATGCTCCTGCCACTGCAAAAAAAGCAATGATATTGACTGAGGAAGCATAAAATAGTTGAAAGAGCGCTGGTCTAGGAGTCCCAAGATCTGAATCCTAATTCCATGTCTACCAATTGATTACTACACAAGTGACACGTAACTTAATTTCCCTAATCCTTAATTTTATATCTTGAAAACTGGTACATATTGCCTCACCAGTTAATTATAAGAACCACAGAGAAAATACGCACACATGTCCCGAAAACTACCAAAAACTCTAGAATAGCAGGGTAGCAATACTGCTGGAATGCATGAAAAATGACCAAACCCCTTGCAATAAACAATTTTAGTTAATATAGACCGTCTATTGAGGGTCCTGTAGTCAAACAGTAAAGCTCAGTTCGAACTATCAACACAATAACAACACAGAATGACACATATTCAAACGTTTCAGCCTTTCTCCATGTAATCATGCTCATGTTACCTGGACTTCCTTTACATGTCAACTTCCATTCATGTTCTCAGGCAATGTTCCAGCCACAGGAGGAAAAGAATGAGTCAAACAGACTCCCATCAAACTTCCAAACTGAGCAACAAGTACCATATGTTTCTTTACTCTTCAGGGTACAGGTCTGTCACCTCCACTGGAATCTCAACCAATAATGGAGCTTTCAAAATCGAGACAAATCCACTTCGTAAAAGAAAATAACAATGGCTCTAATTGCAACCACATTAACTGGACTGAGGTTTTGCTTAAATGACTTTTGCACTTCTGATGGAAAAATGCTGTCCTGAAGAATAATGAAGTGCTGAAGGCATGACCAAAATATTTAACAACAACAAAAAAAAACACCTCCAAATTAAACTCAGGAGGAACATACATGTTACTTGGCATCATTGGGGTTTGCCGTATCACTGTCAGGTAATGAACACAAACCTGTATGAATCACCGGTGAACACTGAGTCTAAGAAACAGCTCATGCCTACCGGTGCCTGGTGAAACAAGGGAGTCCAAACAGTCTGTCTCTTTGGAGGAATAGAATAATCCTGCTTTTCTTCAGACACTGGCAAACACGGACTGTAACAGCCAAGCGTCAGCTCAGTCCTTCCCTTCATGGCTCAGAATGAAAATCAGTCCTCTGTCCTGGCCCTCAGAGGTGATTTCCCTCGGTGGGTTTTCATGAAAGGGGGAGGAAGAAACAAGAAGATGACGGTGGCTGGTAGGGCTTGCTATCGCTTTCAATCACATGCCTTTGTTTTAGGAGGAAGAAAATAAGAATCAAGACAACTGCAGAGCCAGTCCTGACAGAGACGGCGCTGCCTGGGGCAGAGCCAAAGCTCTAGGGAACTTTCCACACAAATCCACTCCCATCCACACTGGAAGCTCAGTAACTTGACCAAAAAAAAACTGAGGGGTGTTGAGGAATAGAGTCACCTTCCAGAGAACATTGTCTGCCACCATCTCACTGACCCAATCTTCACTCTTTCCGTTTTCTCTCTCCCAGCTCTTTTACTGGAATAATTGACAAATCTCTCCAGTTGCCCTCAAGCAGAAGTTTCACACATGCCATGTTCCTCACGGTGTGATGACCTGTCAGTCACCAGCACGCACAGTACATTGCACAGTCAATAAAAGAGGGAGGAGAGTGACGTGAGGAAATAAGAACCCATGGACATGTCAAAGGCAAATGAGAGGGCGGGTAGCTCCTGTTAAATCACTTGGCGTTCTGTTACAGAACTGGGGTCTCTTGTACCTACAAGGCACCAATAACAAAATAAGTAACATTATTTAAGCATCTCAAAATAAGTAACTTAAAACTTCAAAAGAGAAGCACAAACTTTTAGAGGTGAACCCCCACAAAACCAGTACCACTGTATTGGGGCAAACACATTTTCATGCCTCAGAAATGTTGAATCACACGGTGCATCTTCATGACTCACTTATGTACTACCGGGGTGGCTGAGCTGAACAGTGCGCTCTGCTAGGCTTGCCGGGGAAATGAGTGGAGCTTTGCCTGTATGATCATTAAGTGACTGATTTATGAGCATCTGTTGCCACACTTGAAAATCCACCTGTGGGTTCCACAGACATTAAAGGGCACATGCATTCAGCACCTTCAGGCTTACTTGTGTTCCTGTGACCTTGGTCCCCTGGGAGAGAAGCATGGGTGGTCCAGGCAGGAACGTGTTGGTTGGGATGTGTAGTATATGTCACGGTGCTCTCAGGGTAAATTGTATTTGTCAGAAGAACATCAGGCACTTGAACTTCACTGTCAGTGGCTACAGGTTCACTCTCATTTGATTTCAAGTAAGCTTTTTGTAATGTTCCTGAAAGACAAAAATATGTACTTTTAACACATTACTAGAAGGATTCATTTTTAAACACATCTGAAGAAAATTCTAGATCTACTTTCCCAAGTCACATTCTACCCTGGCAAACACAAAGAGAAAGCTGATGGTTAGCACAGCTAATCGGTAGAGTTTCTCTTCTGCAAAACACATAACCCTGTGAAGAAACTATTGCTTCCTTACCTAGGTTTTCAGTGCCCAAAGAATTTAGGGCTATTCTCCCAGAGACTTGCCACAAATAAATAAAACCAGCATGGCTCAGTGGTTGAGCATTGACCCATGAACCAGGAGGTCACAGTTTGACGCCTGGTCGGGGCACATGCCCTGGGTTGCGTGCAGGAGGCAGCCAGTCAATAATTCTCTCTCATCATTGACCTCTCTCTTTCTCTCTCTGTCTCTCTCTCTCTTTCTCTCCCCTCCCCCTTCCTCTATGAATCAATAAAAATGTATTTTAAAACAACAACAAATGTGGTAAATCTTATAGTATTTCCTTCCTGCCTTCGCTTTCTCAATCTGTCCCATTATTTTATGCTGCTCAGCACCCAGGACACGTGTTCTCCATATCTCCATCTCCATCTCCACCAAAGGACACAGTAGTGCCTTCTTAGCCTTCTCCTTAGATCTCTTCGCATTTTACACTAAATTTCAGTGAACTATGCATAACAGAAAAATAAAAATAATAGGTCTCATATATTTACCAATAGAAAAAATATATCAAAAAAGTGAAATTCTAATTCCCACACAAAAAGAAGAAACTAAATTTTCTTCATTTTAATAATTACAAGAAATAAGAAATAGTCCTTAACTAACATTATCAACTGGACATTTTCTCAACCTATTCACTCACTGACAAAATAAAGAGTCAAACATGACTACTGGGGACCACCTCGCTTTGACTTCAGGCAGGAACTTTTGAAAAATTTGAAAGAGATCATGTATTTTTAACTCCGTTAAAATAGATAACAGACTGTTTCCAGAATATAGCACTGCAGTTCAGAATGCTGCTAAAATAAATGAATGTGATATTGATCCATTAGAGAAATACCCAGGGGACATTTTTTTTTCTAAAAACATTTACAGTGAATGCTCTAATTGGTTCTCACATTTCCAAACAGTTCCTGGGCCATTAAAAATAAAAGAAATATAAATAAAATGTTTAATATCAGTCTATGGAAAAAATTTCTCTACATGTGCTTGACACTTGGTAAACATTAACTACAAATCAAAATAGAAAAGCAGCTGTTTTCTGCCTAACTGAGGTCAACAGCTTCATCTGCCAAAGGATTCTAAATAAAACATCGGGTGTAAAGCTAAATCAGAACCATGCGGCGCAGGTAACACATTCTCCAAAATGTCCGTGTGATGATGAGTGAATTCAAATGCAGTAAGTGAAATGAAAGACTTCCTTTAACTGTTTTTAAAATGATTTAGAATTTATTCTGGATCAAAATAAACATGTGATACATTTGGTTACTACATAACATGCATTTCATTCATACAGAAAATTTTACTAATCAACTAGATATAATATTATTTTCATCCACTTGTTAGTTGCTCTCTTCTCTACTTGTTTTGGTATAAGGAGATTTTTCACATAACATGTTTCCACCAATGTGATTATAATGAATACATAATGTCCATGAAGTCAATTTACTTATCATGCTAACCCTATGGATCAGCACCCAGCTCTGTCAACACACTTTTAGCAAATGCCAGTTCCTCATAGTTATGTCCCTGAATAATTCACCTACTAATAAAAGGAGATCCTTACCGTATGAAACAACTGCAGTTGTTAACATTTTGTTTGTAATGACTAGCTTTATCAATAATATTTCTCTTATCTTTTTTACCTAACCACATTGGTGACTGGTAATAATATCTAGTTACTCTCAGATGTCCTTTGAAACTCTGACTTTCTTAGGAAACACTGACTTAAATAACTTTCTTTAAAAAAAAAAAAGCAGCTTTCTTACTCTTAAATTCTATGTATAAAGTGGCTTGGTAGAATAGAATGATAATACATTCTATAGCTAATGTTCCTAAAGTATGAGGGGGGGGGGGGGTAGAGAGAGAAGAGAGAAAGGAGGAAAGGAGCAGGAGGAGGAGGAGGAGGAGAATGAGAATGAAAATAAGAATAAGAATAAGAATAAGAATAAGAATAAGAATAAGAATAAGAGTAAGAATAAGAGTAAGAATAAGAATAAGAATAAGAGTAAGAATAAGAGTAAGAATAAGAGTAAGAGTAAGAATAAGAGTAAGAATAAGAGTAAGAATAAGAGTAAGAATAAGAAGGTGGCTAAGGGACCTGTATGTAAAAGCCTGAACTTACTAGACAATTTTGTTTCAAGCATCTCTAGAAACTGACCAACTCTCCACTTACAGTTGGTTGCCTATTATGTATTTTTTTTAAAATTAGAACTCAATAAGACTAAATACCTTCCAGTTAGTATAACATGATGAACTATAAAAATGCTGAGTTATTAGCTCAAAGTAGCGTGCTCATTCTTCCAGTGTTGCCCATCCTTTTCCGCATTCCTACTTTTATAGAGCTGTGGTTAGAATTACAGGCTCTACAGCTTGACCAGCTGGACTTAAGTCCCGTCTCTAGCACTTACAATCCTGAAACTTTGCACACACTCTCAACTGCCATAAAATAAGGAAAATAAAAGTACCTCCCTTTATGGGGCTGGTCGTTAGAATCAAACTGGTCAATACATACATAACTACCTGAAGCAGTTCACAGCACACAGTAAGCTCTCAATAACTGTTAGCCATTACTACACAATGGAAGTAAAATTTTCTTCCTTAGGGCTACCAATAAATACCATTTTCTTCCACCTTCAAAGCAAAATGGCTGAGGAAATTTTCAAAAGTGAATCACTTAACCCACTTTCGGAGTGAAATAATGGTGACTATTTCCTGTGAAAATATTAATAGAAAACCACATTGTATGGCTCAAAAGTGTTTCAGCTCTATTTAACAATGTTTAAGAAACTGTCTATAATTCCAGTAATAATAGCCAAGCTTTACTGATTATCTACAATGAATGGATTGAGCACTGTAATTGGCAAAATAATGCTGCCCCAGAGGTGGCCACAGCCTCAGCCTCAGAACCTGTGACTATGTTACCTTACACACCTTTACATGGCAAAAGCGATGTTGCAGCTGTCAATTAAAGAATATGAGGTGGAGAACCTCTCCTGGATTATTCAGGTGAGCCCAAGATTCTTACAAGCAGAAAAGGGAGGGGAGGTAGTGTGTGCCAGAGCCACACAGTGTGAGAAAGATTCAATGGGCCATTGCTCATTTTGAAGGAAGAAAGGAGCCACAAGCCAAGGAATGCAGGAAGCCTCTAAAAGCTGGGGGAAATAGGGAACAGAGTGTCTCCTAGAGCCTCAAAAGGAATGCAGTACAACCAACACGCTAATTTTAGCCCGGTGAGACCTATTTTGGGCTTCTCACCTCCTTATTCTAGGATAATTTGTGTTGTTTTAAGCTACCAAGGTTGTGATCGTTTATTATAGCAGCCACAGGAAACAAATACAAGCACCTTGCTCAGTGTCCTCACTCCAGCCATCTCCTGGGTTAGTCTCCCAAGAATCCTATGAAATATATATATATATATATATAAAACACTAATATGCAAATAGACCAAATGGCAGAACAACCAAACAACCAAGGGGGTGCGCACGGAACATGGCGGACATCCGCAGCAGGTGGCAGAGTGCGGAACATGGCAGGCGTCGGCCACAGTGGGATGGTGGAGTAGGTGAGCGGGGACACCAGACCAATGAGGGGCACTGGTTGCTGTCATCAGGGCAAGTCTCTGGTGGTTACTGAAAATTCTTTGCTCCCGCGTACCACGGTCCCACCCAGCGCTCACACCTGCTGCCAGCCCCGATCGCCCATGAGGGTTTCTCCACCTTCCTGTGCTCCTGAGGGCGATCGGGGCAGCAGATGCTGCTCACACCCGCTGCTGGCACCAGCCCCAATTGCTCTGCACTATCAGCAGGTGTGAGTGGCAGCGGGAGTGGGGCTGCCGGCAGACAGGGGATTGGGGCCACCATAGCCTCATGGCCCACGGTTCCTTTCAAGGTACACAAATTCGTGCACTGGGCTCCTAGTAGATTCTATAATTAACTCTTCTTCATAGAGTTTCAGAAAGAAGGAAACTGAAGCTTATAAGAGTTGTGTAACTTACCCAAAATTGAGTTGGGACACAACACATACACATACACCTACAGACACTTCTCACTTTGGACAAGGTACATACCTTAAAAAAAAAAATCAACCACCATATGCATGTAAACAAATTTATCTTCCTATTTCATGAGTTTGAAATGAATTCCTGTCTTTATATCTCTAGCCATGTGGTAACACATTTACTTTGCATTTTCTCTGTGCCAGAAACTTTGTATTTACTCTCTGCTGAGAACACAGAATCTAGAGAGAGGTACTTATCGTCAAGATGTTTATAGATTAGTTGAGGGAGACAGCCATGTCGTCTAAAAATACAAACCATGTTGCAAATGCTTTGAGAATGATATGCATAGGACAATCTGGTGACAAAAAATAGACAAGTAGCTGTCACTCCATTTTGGAAAGTCAGGAAAGGTTTCTTAGATGCTCAATGTGAATCTTAAAAGATGATTAGAGATTTTTTAAGTTTGAGCAAAGCATTTTCTGGGAGGAGGGAAGTGAGGTATGGTCATAGGGAATGGAGAAGTTTCTAGATAGAGCAAAGTAGGAAAGATATACAAAAGCCTACCAGCAAGTAATTAAACATGGCTAGCACACAGGGGACTGGCAAGAGAAAGGGAGAGGGAGTGGAAGCAAGACTGTAAAAGGGCAGTTCCTGTTAAAGGTTTGGAATTGATCTTGTTGGGATGGAGAACTTTTGAAGGATCTTAAATAGAGTGGAATGTTAGAATGAACACTCAGCAGCAAGTTGATGCCTGAAAGGAGTAAGTCTAGAGGATAGTTACAAGGCTACTGACAGTCCAAGTGAGAGAAGAGTAAGGCCCGACTCAAGACAAAAGCCATAAGAATAAACGAAACAACTGGGAGAAAGCTTGCCAAGGCAAAACTGTGAGAACATAAGGGAAAGAGCCAGAGGTCCCTTCAGGTTTCAGGTTTGAATTACTGGGTAAATGAAGGTACCCCCAAATATGATAGAGGTGGTGGTCATTAGTGCTGTCCATCAAATATTTTCCATTCTCTCCCATTGTACTAGGACACATGCTTGGGTTACATTCTCTGGCCTCATTCTCTTGTCTCTTACATCTTTGATGTTGGTCAAAGGATATAAACTTTCAGTTATGAGTTCTTGGGATCTAATGTACACCATGCTGATTGTAGATGATGATGATGATGATGATGATAATAATATACTTTAAAAAAAAGAATGAGCCTCCAGTGCTCTTTATCTTTCTCTCTGGCACAATAACTACAAAGGTTCAAGACGATGGCTTGTTCATCAATTTACTCCCTGACCCCAATGAGCAAAGCACATCCCTCACCCCCACCCCACTGCCATCTTGCAAAGGACATGTAGTATGAGTGTAAAATTAACCTTCATTGTTTTTAAGCCAGTAGGATGTTTGTTACACAGTATAGCATAGCCTACCCTGACTGTCACATTAGATAATAGAGAATGAAAAATAGAATTTGTAGGATCTTACTTTTGTTATTGTCCCTACTACAGGAACATCCTATCTAATAAAGATGGAATATGCAAATTGACCATAACTCCACAACAAATATGGTGGTGCCCACAGCCAATAAGGAGGGAATATGCAAATTGACATGACAAGGTGAGAGGCGGAAGGCAGCTCTGGCCGGAGCGAAGGCAGAAAGGTGGATCTGGCCAGAGCGAAGGCGGTGCCGGCAGCCAGGGGAAGGAAGGCCTATTCTTGCACGAATCTTCATGCATCAGGCCTCTAGTTAAGTATAAAATGCCTGTGAAACATTCCAGGAGAAAAGTCTAAATTGAGAGCAATCCAAACATTTCCTCCAGAATGCCTTGCCAGACTCCCCCACAAATATGTGTCTTTGTGTTCCCAGAGACACACTGCTTAGATCACATATACACTCAAGTGGAACTGTCTGTTTTTGTGTCTGTCTCCTTGAAGGTGGGTTTTTTATGCATGTCTGCATCTCAAGCACCCAACAGAATGCTTGGCACCAGGGTAGGTCTCAATAATACTTGTTGAGTATGAGTCATGAAGGAAGTCAGGGGAGTGGATGACATTGTCAAGAGGGGCATGGGTGGAAAGTGAGAAGAGCCCTTAGGACAGATACCTTAACATTTAATGGATAAGTAGAGGAAGATGAGCTTAAGGAGATGGAGAAAGAACAGAGGTAAAAGGAAAGTCAGAAGTGATCATTTGCAGGCCAAGCAGAAGAGCATTTCAAGAAAAAGGAGTAGTGAAAACTGAGCAAGACCATATCTGCATGTCTCACCTGAATGGAGAAAGTATTCCTAGCACCAACTAACAGGGAGCATGCTCAGTCTGACTTGATGTAAACAAACACAGAAAGAAGGCATAAAGACCTTCATTTTAAAGTCCTGTTCACATTGGTTTCAAATGCAGCAGGATAAAAAGACATTGGTGGCTTTGGTAAGGACAGAGTTGCCAGTATGAAAAGAAGAGAAAGAGGGGAAGGTCAGATTGCAGTAGGTTAAGACTGTATGAACATGCAGAAATCACCTGTGGGTCTTGTTAGAATGCCAATTCAGCAGGGGTGGGTGGGGCCCAAGATTTGATTATGCATTTCACAGACTCCCAAGTGGTACTGGTGCTGCTAGTCCATGGACCACATTTTGAGTACAAATTCTTTGGCTACTATTTCAAAATGCTTTAGACTTTAAGTATAACCTCAGGTCTTAGTTATATATATATATATATATATATACACACACACACACACACACACACACACACACACACATATATATATTCTCAAGTTTGAGAAGTCTGTGTTGATGAATCCGTACCAAAAGAGCCAGGATTATTAAAGGAGCTTGTAGTTCAATAAGGAATGTGGAGTCAGGTCATAAAGGATCATAAAGCATCTTAAATTTTGTGTGTAGAGAAATAAAAATCTGGGAGGTTTTCCATTTTAAGGTACTATTCAAAATACATTGTAAGCTAGGAAATTAAGATCTTTATAATTCCAAATCCTTGTAAAAAGCCACAAGCTGCTCAGCAATTTTCTAAGAGCAAAACTATATTTTATTTCAATGATCTTCATCCCATCTGGCATTTTCAAAGAGGAAAGTCACTTTTGTAGAGGACAATTTCTCTTGAGTTCAAGAAAAATGTACTGTTTACCATATTTCCTATACTCTCCATTATAACTTTTCTGTTTTCTTCATTTAAAAACAAAAATAAACAATTAACAGGTCACACATAGACTTTTCATAGTATTAAAAAAACTTGGAAGGTCACATTAGGCCATTCTTCATAAATTTATAGCTAAAACAAAGAAAATTAGTTTTCAATGTAGATGAGTAGAAGAGCCTTTAAAACAAAGTTTTCTGTAGCCTGGGCGGGGGGCGGGGGGGCGGGAAGGGGAGGGTGGTTAAGAGCATTCTAATGAGATGTTTTGGACCATAACTTTGGTGAAAATAAATGGAATAAACAATAGTTCGCAAAATTCTGTGCAGACCATCCCCCAAGTACCACATTTCTAAGACTCTTGTAATAAGCCCCCATTTTTCCCCTGCCACACGCTCTACTCATTCCCATCCTTTCTCCACACAGCTGCCAAAGGCACCTTTTTTTAACTTCAATTTTTATTTTTCAAGTAGAGTTTCCTTTCAATATTATATTGTACTAGAGGCCCAGTGCACAAAATTCGTGCGGGGGGGGGGGGGGGGCGGGGAGGGAATGTCTAATTTCCCAGCTTACAATGTATTTTGAATAGCACTTTAAAATGGAAAACCTCCCAGATCTTTATTTCTCTACACAAAGGCCACAGGATTCGGGCCTAAACCCGCAGTTGGACATCCCTCTCACAATCCAGGACCACTGACCACTGGCTCCTAACCGCTCACCTGCCTGCCTGCCTGATGGCCCTTAACTGCCTCTGCCTGCCTGCCTAATCACCCCTAACCCCCTCTGCCTGCCAGCCTGATCGCCCCTAACTGCTTCTGCCTTGGCCTCCACCACCATGGCTTTGTCTGGAAGGAGGACCAGACAACTGGAAGATGTCCAGTCAACCCGGTCTAATTAGCATATTAACCTTTTATTAGTATAGATTGGTTTTGGTTGTACAGCACAGTGGTTAGACAAGCATATACTTTACATAATGTTCCGCTGGCATTTCCAGTACCCACCTGACACCATACAAAGTTATCACAGTATTATTGACTATATTCCCTATTCTGTACTCTACATCCCTCTGACTGTTTTGTAACTTCCAATTTGTGCTTCTTAATCCCTCATCTCTTTGGGGAGGGGAGTTGGGGCATTTGGAACAAAGGCACCTTTTAAAAGCCCCAACCAGATCAATCATGTCACTCCCTTACTCCACCTTCATGGAGTTTATGTTGAAAGAGAAACACCCTCGGGGAAGGCTTCCCTCACCTGACTGGGTTCAGTCCCTTGTCATAAGCTCCCATAGTAACTGTCTCTTCCCACATAGGAGTTACCTCTGCTATAATTAATCAGTTGCGTGACTTTTGTTTCTCATGCCTTCCTCCCTCACTGCACCATGGAGTCTGTAAGAATAGGTTTTATTCCAGGTGCATCCAATGCCTGTAGCTCACTGACTTGCACATAACAGGCACTCAATAAATGTTTGTTAAAGGAATGATAGTATCACATTATATCCGCTATTGTACTTCAGTTATATGCATGCTTCTCAAAATAATTTTACTTCAATTACAAATAATATATATATTTATATATTTATATAATTTAGGGTAAGTATTAGTTCAGTGTCTGATAAAGTGCTCCATGGCATAAGCTGACTCTACACATGTAATGACAATACAACCTGCTGCCAGTTTACCTCTTATAAGAAATGAATTAACCTCTGAAAGTGACTCTCGGGTCTCAACATAAAGGTCATGGAAACCTTGTCATCACATTGCAAACACAGTAGTCAGTCACCTTTATCCTTTCTAGCAACTTTATTGGCAATTAAAATATACGGTGGCAATGGCTTGATTTATGGGGTTATGGGGTTGTAGATTATAGGATTACTATGGCAATGGGTCATAGTACAAAGGTATTATTATTATTATTATTATTATTATTATTATTATTATTATTTCTCACCAGAGGATATCTTTCCCTTTGCTTTTCAGAGAGAGTGGAAATGAGGGAGGGAAGGAGAGAGAGAGAGAAACATTGATGTGAGAGAGAAAACATCAACTGGTTGCCTCCTTAATTTGTCCTGACCAGGCCAGAAATTGAACCTGCAATCCAGGTACATGCCTTTGACTGCGAATCAAACCTGCAACCCTTTGGTGCTCAGGCCCACGCTCTAACCACTGAGTCACACAGGCCAGGACCAAAGGTTTTAATTTTTATGGATAGAGTTAAAATAAGATAAACACGTTTGAGTTCATTTTAAGTAAAATAAAACTACTCATTAAAATAATTATCTGATTTAATAATGTTTGTAAGTAAAAGCTAATTCTTTACTTTCATTATCAATTTTGTAATTTACAAAAACACTGACAATTATTTCATTTGACTTCCATAACAGTTCTGTGAAACAAATAAGGATTATAGTCCCCATTTCACAGAGAAGGTAAAGTATGGTACCTAAAGTCACACATCCAGTAAATGGGAGAGAATAAGACGCTAACCCAGACCTTTTCTGTCAAATTTTAAGCTCTTTCTCCTATATCATATGGTCCTTCAGTATTAGACTATAACTTAATAAATAAAAAACTATATATGATATTGTAGCTTTCTCACTCTTCAATTTTCCTTTCAAAGACCTTATTTTAGAATCCAAATCTTTGGGAATCATTCAGACCTCTCAGACTATCTGCCGATCTTAGAAATACCAAACTAAACTAAACATTTGTAGCTCCAACTCCAATTTAGGGATTGAAGTGAGGAACTATTTGTACTGCTCTCTTCTATAGCCTATTGCTGAAATAATTTCTCATAAAGTTCAACTCTTTTATCTTCAGAAGTTATTTTATTACCATCTTGACTATATGCATGACAGAAGCCCAAACAGACAAAATTGAATACACATAGAGCATCTGTGTTTGTTAGCATAGGGCTTTTATTACCTTTTTGTAATCGATAATCCTCTCACTATTATCTCTTTGACTTTTTAAGCTAGAGCTCTTTGATGCACAATTGGCATTCCAGCATCCCTTAGCAACCCTCATGGACCTAGAAATAGCTACAAAACTTTAAAAGACCAGGGAGTTGTAAACTCAAACAAAACAGAATGTTTTTAAAAGTAAGCAGAATTTAATGAGGTTTTTAAAAAAAAGATATAAAGTGATTTTATTGCTCATTACAACAAGCATATCAGTTATAAAATAGAAAATGTTTACTTGGGCAGATACTTCAATATATCTATATCAAACCAACTGGTACAGAACTACAAAAAGAATACTTTTGAAGATGTTTGAAAAACTTCTACTTTCTAAAGATCTCTAGATATAAAAGCCTAAGCGACCATTACAACCGGTCACTATGATGTGCACTGACCACTAGAGGGCAGACCCTTAACACAGGAGCTGCCCCCTGGCGGTCAGTGCACTCCCACAGCCAACCTCCCGTGGCTGGCCAACCTCCTGCGGTTCCTTCCCCCAGCCAAGCGGCCCCAATCGGCCCCGATCAGGATGGGGAATAGGCAAGACAGCCCCAATCAGCACCGATCACTGGCTGGGCCAAGGGACCTCACCTGTGCACGAATTTGTGCACCAGGCCTCTCGTATTTCAATAAAGCTGTAAAAAATATATTTAAATAAATAAATAATACCCACTTAAAGCACTGTTTTAATGACATCCTTCTTCTGCTCAGAGCCTAATACCCACAACATAGACATAAGCTGTATTTCATCGAGGTTAATTTACTTTATAAATTCTAAATGCATAACTTATAAATTGAGCAATAAAAATAATAGGTAGTTTGGGTGAAATAAAGTATTTTAAAATCATTGGTAGTGCAACTAGATCTGTATCATCTTGCTATTTATTTTTGTATTTTATTTGATTGCACATGTTCAAAAAAATTCTGATTCATAGCAATAAGTAGCTATCAATGGCAAGATTTTGAGTTGTTTTGTGTTTTTCTCCCCCAATAACTCACCTTTTAAACTTAGAATATTGTTCATTTAAAGAGAGATAACAAGATCCAAATACAAATCAGTAAATCTGTCAGCACAAATTACTTTGCTGCTGGTCTCTGCTTTGTTAAAAATTAATACGTAACATTGAGTTTGAGTGTACATTTGAGTTCATTTTTTTAAAAAAATAGAAATTTAAAGCAAATAATTGTGTAATCCTTGAGCCTTTTTCTCAGGACTTGTTTCTATGGAACAGATTTTGAAAACCAACTACCTGGGTGCTAAAGCCCATATTCCTTAGGACGGCATGTAAGATTTTATGTCATTTGCACTTTATCCATCAATCTAGCTGCATTTCCTACCAAAATTTCACCCTGTTTCACAAGTCCATCAGCATCTTTCATGGGTTATACTTTTACCCTTGCTTTTTTCTCAGCCAAATGTGACCCGTGTACTACTGCCTTCTAACCCGAATTTCTATTTTTATTCCAAAAGTTAAAATGTTAATGCCCCATGAAGCCTTGTAACTGTCCCCAAAAGCACCTTGTATATACCTCTGTCATCAACATGTGTTGCCTAGTGTGACAATCATTTCTTCCTCTCAACTGTGAGTTCCTGAGAAAGAAGGACTAATTTAAACATCCTTGAGTTCTCAGGGACTTTCAAAGTTTCTGCTACCTAGTAATCACTCCTTAAATGTATTGAATTGATCAATCCATTAATAATAGCCTATACAATAAAGAGGTGATATGAAAATTGACCTTCATGCTGTCACAAGATGGTGGCACGCACAGTGGAGGCTAGGTTCCCATAACACTAGATGGCTGTGCCCACATTGGAGGCAGGATTCCCATAATGAGTGATCAGCAGGGACCTGAGGCTGCATGGTGCCAGGCCAGGGCAGGGGACCTGAGGCTGCACCCCCCACCCGCCCAGTGGGGCTTGACAGAGGGCCTCAGGCCGTGACCCCAGCCCAACGGGGCTTGATGGGGGACCTGAGGCCATGCCCCCCACCCAGCAGGGCTTGACAGGGGACCCCAGTCCACACCCCTCGCCCCGGTGCCAGGCTGGGGGATCTGAGGCCATGCCCTCCACCCAGCAGGGCTTGATGGGGGTGGGGCTGGCCAGGTGTGGGTCTCACGCAATTTCGAGGCACACACGGATGGGTGGGGACTTGATTCTGGGGCATGCCCCAACTCTGACAGGAGGAAGATTTTCATATATATTTTAGTAATTTTCTTTCATCTCTGACACTTCTATTATAGAGAAAGGGCAAATAGCAGTATTAAAATATTTCCTCTAATTAATTCCATTTTAATGTGCATGAATTTTGTGCACCAGGCCACTAGTTAATAATAATTATAGAGTGACTATAGTGGATTTAAAACTGCAGATTTACCTAAGTTAGTCAACAGCTAACACTCTTATTGAGTTATTTTAGTTTATAAAAGTACTAAGTAGAAATCACTCTTATAAATCATGCTAATTTTAATTTTGACTTCATTTTAATAATGACAGCACTCACCAGCAAAGGAAAGCAGGATGACCAGCAGGACAATGAGAGCGCAGATACATGGAACCAGGACCAGCAGTAGGAAGCGGAGAACATTAGCAGTTGTCAGCTGCTGAGAGCAGCCATCACCCACAGCATCTTCCTCAGCTCCCAAGACCTAAAGCAAAAGAGAAATATGAACCCTGGCTGGTTTGGCTCAGTGGATAGAGTGTTGGTCTGTGGAATGAAGGGTCCTGGGTTCGATTCCAGTCAAGGGCACATGCCCAGGTTGCAGGCTTGATCCCCAGTAGGGGGCGTACAGGAGGCAGCCAATCAATGATTCTCTCTCATCATTGAGGTTTCTATCTCTCTTTCCCTCTACCTTCCTCTCTGAAATATATATATATATGTATAAATGTATATAAAGGTGATAATTCTAGTAAAAAAGAAAAAGAAACATGGCTTTAATATTACAAAGCAACTCAGTACATGGCATGAAGTTATAGAGCACAGCCACTATCCATTCAAAGCAGCAGCATTCCTAAAAGATTTTGCTGTGTGTACTTTAGGACATGAAATGAGGCTTAGTCACTGAATCACGCTAATAAATGAACAAATAACAGTACAACTGGTGGGGGGGGGGAGGATAGTAGGGTAATATCATGTAAGGAAAAATATCCTATAAGTAAATTACATCTAGAATATTTTTACTTTACAAAATTAATTTTCATTTGAAATGCTAACAGCAAGACGGCCATGAAAAACACACATGGTGTCTAAATAAGACAAAGGAAAAATGTTTGGGCAAAAATAAAAAGGATCCCAAATCAATTATATAGAAAAGATTCCTTTATTAACTTTTGGTTGAGAATATGTTTGTATATTTTCAAAAAACAACTCTAAGACCAGGTGGATTCCTGCAACAGAGAGGAATTGACAGGTCTGCTCCAACCACTAAGACAAGAGGAAAAAACAGTCCAGAGATGGAAGACGCTGACAACGCCTTGCCATGGGAGCAGTCAGCAGCTGTGCACCGCTGCAGGTTGCATAGGACCAAACCAGAGAGGGTCGGACCTGCATTGCCACCATGTGTCCACCATCCAGATATCATTGCTGACATGTACACATAAGGAACTGTTAGACATTGAAACAGGGACTCAGAACTGTTGGACATTGAAATTGGGACTCAAACATTTTTTTGTTTTGTTTTGTTTTGTTATTATGTTTATTTCTAGTCTGCAAAGGCAAAACTTTTTAGAGGAAAGAAATGGTGGGAAAAAGATACAGAGGCAAAGAAGCATTGAACAGACTGTCAAACTACATTGGGAAGACAGGGGTGGTTGGGCGAGGGGGGCTGTAAGAGACCAACCGAAGGACTTGTACACATGCATATAAGCACAACCAATGGATACAAGACACTGGGTGGGGGGGGTGGCGGGCAGGTGAAGGCATATACTAGGGGGTAGGGGAGGTCGCGGGGAGGTCACTGGGGGAAAAAAAGGGAGACATATGTACTACTATTTGTAATACTTAAAACAATAAAAAAAAAGAAGTAAGGAAATTCTGACATATGCTATAGCATGGATGAATCTTGAGGACATTATGCTAAGTAAAATGAGTCACAAGAAGGACAAAGACTCTGTGACTCCACTCCATGAGGTACTTAGAGTAGTCAAATTTATCAAGACAGAAAGTAGGATGATGATTTCCAGGGGCTGGGGCAGGAGGAAATGGGGAGTTGTTTAATGGGAGTAAAGTTCGTTTTGCAAGGTGAGTAGTGTTCCAGTGTGCAATAATGTGAATGTGTGTCACACTGTGGAACTGCACACTCTGCACACTTAAAAATAGTTAAGGTGGGGAATTTTATGTTCCAGTGTGCAATAATGTGAATGTGTGTCACACTGTGGAACTGCACACTCTGTACACTTAAAAATAGTTAAGGTGGGGAATTTTATGTTCCAGTGTGCAATAATGTGAATGTGTGTCACACTGTGGAACTGCACACTCTGCACACTTAAAAATAGTTAAGGTGGGGAATTTTATGTTCCAGTGTGCAATAATGTGAATGTGTGTCACACTGTGGAACTGCACACTTAAAAATAGTTAAGGTGGGGAATTTTATGTTTGTATATTTAACCACAATTAGAAATTTTTTTAAAAATTAAAAAATAAAAGGTCTCTGTGACCCATCTCTGTAAAAAAAACAAACAAAACAACAAAACAGTACAACCGCATTCAGGGAAGAGCAAATCATTTATTTCTGAAACGTTTTTCAGAAGTGCATGAACTTTTAATGATATTGCATCTTGATTTTTTTTAAAGCACATTTGCTAATTCGGTATTATTCCAAAGGGCCATAAATAACTATGGCAAGAACTCACGTTGGCCCAGAGCTATAAGCAAAGACTGCCTAGTACAGTGACAAGACATTGGTGAGTTGGTGTAGACAAGACATTCTCCAGACTTCATTGTTGTTAGGCTCATTAGTCCTAACCCAAATCTGCATGAATCTGGATAAAATAAGTTTTCAGCCATTAATACTTCAGCAAGTTTTAATATTACTGACCACGTGTCCAGTGACAAGTTGAACAGTAAAAGAGCCTGTTCCGTTGTCTAGTCGAACACTCGTGATCCCTCCGGACATCTCCTGCTGTCCACACTGACCCTGCAACCTGTCCACTTGTGAGGATGATGAGGTGCACAGTGATGGTTCACATAAACTTCTCGTCTTCAAAGACTTTAAACTTTGCTTAGTTCAGTCTCTTGCCAGAAACCATGTCTGGAAACTCGTTTATTGCGAATGGCTAGCTCCATGCAGTGACTTTTTCAACAGGGTCTGAGATGGAATTAAAAGTGACTTGAATAACTCACTGTGAGTTATTCCCTTGATGACGGTGTTTCTCGCGATTCTCTCTTGGACTTCGGACTCTCCTGCATGATCTCCTCTGACAGTTTCAGAGCTTGAGCTACAACCTCTGTGTAACGGCCTCCTGAATCTCTCTTGAGCCCCAAACTTCCTTTCAAGTTAAGCCATATATTTCCAGTGCCTAGTGCTTAGCAGCCTCTCTCTCTCCTGTAACACTGCCACCCACTTTTTACCGTGCTGAAGTCTCTTCCGGCTGTTGTGTTGTTTTTTTTAATCCATCCTCAAGCCTATGTCCCATTTCAGCCACTCTCTCTCTCCTTCTTTGTCTTCCAAAATGCTCAAAGGATTAGTATTTATTGTCCAAATTTCCTCACTTGCTGTTTACTCTTGTGGCCACTACAATTTGGCACCCACTTCTGTCAATTGTACCAAAACAGCTTTTGCTGTGGTTCCCAATGACCTCCATGTTGCTACATCCAAATGACATTTCCCAGACCTCATTGTAATGACATCTCAGAGTCATCTGAGAGAGTCTCAGTCAGCCACTTCCATCTTTCTCAAGCACTCTCTCCCTCTGACTTCTCTTTCTCCTACTTCTCTGGTCATTCCTCCTTTTTCTGTAAGCTCTTATCTCACACCCACTTTCTCCTCACCATATCACCCACACACATGGCATCAGTCACCAGCCTGATACATGTGACTTACATTTTTAAATAGCAAACTGAGACCTTTCCTCTGAGCTCCAGACCTTTGTAAATCTTCATTAGGGCCCATAATAAAACCTGATATTACTTTTTAGGTGTCAGTTGACAGACAAAACTGCCTAATTTTTGCTGTAAAACATGGTTGCTTCACAAAGGTTCAAACATAAAATGATCTTCAAAATAGAATACAAATTTTATCAAGACTAGATGTGTTACATCAGTAGAAAAAAAGAGAAACACGCGTTTCAGGGATATTCAAACTGAAATACTACTGCAACATGAACTATAAACTATAATAACCAACAAATACTTAGAAGATTAGAAAGTACAAATTTATTCTTGCCCCTGTAAAAACATAATCACAGCATAAATAATGCTAACACAGCTGTCTCTCTCTCTATGCATAAATACTACCCTTTTCTCATGAGGGAAGCCCAGTATCTAGAACAGCACCTGAACACAGTCAGGAATGGATTATTACCTGCTGAATACATGAGTGGATTAAAGCACCTGAACAAAAATTACTCCGTACGTAATTATGCAAATCCTGCCTCCTTTTAAAAATAATATACACCTTACAAAGACTATTCTTGAATCATCCAAAAACACTTGGAGAAGAAAATGTATTTGGTAGAAAAGTAAAAATCTTTTCCTTTCAGGGAAAATATACTAAAATATAATAAAATCAGTTCTTATGGGACTACTGAAAGGAGTTTTAGGGGTAAAATAGGCAGGTTTAGGGAGTTTTAGGAATTAGGGGGCCCATGGGGGAGGAAGGCATAGTTGATTGGGGGCTTGAAGCTGCCAAAAGGCATACATTCACAGAGAACAAAAGGTGCCACAGGATAAGGGGAGAGGAAGACATCCATTCACAGAAGATAGGGACAAGCCACAGGGTGTGGGGAGAAAGAGGACAGCAAATTCTCACAGAGGATCGAGAAATGCTGACGAATGGGAGAGAGAGGAAAACAGATTTTCACAGGAGACAGAGAATTCTACCACTGAAGGGGGGGGAGGGCAAAAGAGGGGGCACCACGTGGGGTTTACACTTTGAAGATGATATTCTACCAATTGGAAGGCAGCACCAAGAAACAAAGAATTGCAGCCTTTATAAACCTTAGAAAAAGGAGCTTAGGGGGGCAACCCTTTGGGACCCCCTCCCTCTGTGGGAGTCTGTACTTGTTTCCAATAAATGTCCACCTTTTCATCTACCACCTATTGTCCGTGGCTTCATTCTTCGAATCCACCTGGACAAGAACCTGGGAAAGAAACCATCCTTGCATGCCGCTCAGAAAAAAAACCACTCTTAGTTCAATGCCATACTCACTTTCACCATTATGAGCTTTGAAGTTAGTCAGAAAATTATGTGTTTCAAAAAGTAAATTGTGGTTTTTATTACAGACAACATTTTTTAAATACCGCCTATGTTAACATGAAAATAAGTAGCCTGGTAACTCAATTAACCCCCTAAAAGAGAGATCCCCTGTCATTTTTGGTACATAGCACTCTCAGCATCCAGGTAATGGTTTCAGTAGTCCTAAATCAAAAGAAATGCCAAACATGTTCTGGCCTCTGTGGCTCAGTGGTTCAGTGTCATCCGATGCAGTAAGAGGTCACTGGTTTGATTTCAGGTCAGGGCACAATGCCTCCACTACAGGCTCAATGTTTCTCTCTCCCTCTCCCTTTCTCTCTCTCTCTAAAATCAATACGAACATTTATTTTAAAGAAATGACTAATGTACTCACTTAGGCAGCACATATACTAAAATTGGAACGATACAAAGATTAGCATGGCCCCTGGGCAAGGATGACACGCAAATTCGTGAAGTGTTCCCTATTTAAAACAAACAAAAAAAGAAAGAAATGACTGACAGTTCCATTTATTAAGTAGTTTAGTTCAACAATTTTATAAATATTTGTAGCCTAAAAACTTAGTAGCCAGTTGAAAAAATACTACACATAAATTAAAATTTAAAAATATTTTCATGTCCTTCTTAACCACGATTACTTACTAATGGGATGTGTGTTGTTGGGTTCTGCACAACACCTCAAACATAGGAATCAAATTGGAAACCACCACCAGTTCCACATGGATTTTTACATGGGATGACTTTTTGCACAGCTACCGCCAAGGACCCAGCAAAAGGAATATCACCAGGCTGTTTTTTATAGTGGTTGTACCAGTCTACATTCCCACCAGCAGTCAATGAGGGTTCCCCTTTTTCTACCTCCTCAACCCTTGTTATTGAGCTGATGTTAAAAGGGCATGACTTCAGCAGGTTGGGAGTTGAAGGGAGGTCCTCCCAGGCAGAGAATACTTACAAGGAGCTGGAAAGAGCCAGGTGGCAGGCATGTAGAGCAGGTGGCACGCATGCAAAGCAATGGGAGCAATGAGTCTGGTACAGACAGGGCAGGCCTAGACGGATCTCCAGATCCCGCTCCTCAAAGGGAGGTCCTCAGACTACTAGCATCAGTATCCTTAGTAGCTGGTAAAGATTGCAGAACCTCAGACCCCATGAGAGTCACATGCACGTTGAAGTCTGTCTTGTATACTATGTTAAGGATATTGGTCTTTGTCTCTTAAGTCCCTGGAGGGTTTTAAGCCGAACGTGACATATCCAAATGAGCATTTTGAAAAGAACACCTGGGGTGCAGCTAGAGATGGGAAGGGGGCAAGTGAGGATATGGGGAAACCAGGTAGGAGATTGCTGAAGTACCTAGAAAAGGTGGGGTCTCTAAAGGGACTGCAAGAGGACCTAGTCCAGATATTGACAGCCTTTCCACCAACCTTACTTTTTATTGTTTGCTTCGTAATGTTAACATAAAAACATTCAAATCTGTAAAGAATTTTTGTGAGTTTATTTGAGCCAAACTGTCCACAAATGCCCGGACGCAGAACCTCAATGAATTGAGATAATGCTCTGGAGAATGGTGGGTTATATCTATATTTGTACATTGCAATCAAAGGAAGGGACATAGATGGGTTACATGAAATCCATTGGTGACAGACTAGAGAGGCAGGAGAAAGCAAAGGGGCGGGGGGGGGGGGAACCCCTGGGATTGGATAAAGAGTAAAATGATAGGCACATACATAGGTGGGTGCAGGAACAATTAACATGATAATAATGAAGTAATTTGTGGTATCTGCTCTGTTCTGGTGCCCAGGCACAATAGGTTGTGCCCCAAGGGGTCCAGAAAAAGGGAAGTTACAAGTTACTCAGACATTTCAAGGGTATGGTATCATAGATGCAAAAAGACAGATAGGCTCAGTTAAGGTAAAAAAGGTTGACTTTGTCAGTGAAGATCCCTGTCTAGGATATAACTACCCACCATAGCTGCGTTTAGTTAAAGTTTAATTTCAGACCATCCTTTGTGGTTACTTTAGGTCTCTGAGTTTGCAAGACCGCCATGTAGGTCTCCCCTGAGCTTGTCAGGTTAGCATGTGGCCCCTTTCATCCACGCTATTAATCCCTGTTTGAAAACATTTTGGCTGTCACACTGTACTTAGTAATTTATAATTGAAAATTGCTAAGTTTTAAATTTACCAAGTTGTAAATTTTTTCCTCTGAATTTATCCTGATTGAAGACACAAAGGCACTGAACTTCTCATTAGCAGGAGATGATCAAGTCTGGCCACACTGAGTTGCTGTTAATTCTGGTAAAAAGTAAACAAACTTAAGTTACATTACTTGTCACGAAAAGCCAACATTATTGTGTTTAAAGAAAACTTTCAATGTTTTTTCCTCCCTTCCATCAAAAGTGAATATATCCCAAAGTTCAGACTAAATCAGGAGGTTAGAGAGTTCCAGGAGAGATATTGATAAGGAACAAATGGAAAGGCTAATATAAAAAAAAAAAAAAGTAAATATATCAAAAACCCTGAATTTCTCTTATGAAATTTTGCTGGCCTTTAATAGTGAGTCATTGATTTACTTAAGCATATATATATTTCTTCTGATCCCACTCTATACAAGGCACTGGTTAGTTCCCTAAGGGATAAAAATAATGTCCTGGGCATATAATATAGCTTTTATTGATTGAATTAAAATGGATTTTTATTTTTTATTTTTTTATCTCTTGAGATTACAGTTCAGTAATTTTAGTATATATAAGCATCACCATGATCCAAAGTAGAAAATTATAAAAGCCATAGTTCAGTTAAAATTGCTTCACCTGCAAGTGATAGAATATATGCATATCAACAGTGATTTAATGAGAAATAATTTATTCCTTTCTCATGTAAATGTACCAGTGGTCAGAAAAGAACTTGTGTGCATATATGCATAACCCATGGACACAGCCAATAGAGTGGTGGAAGCCTGGGGTGGGGAGCAGGGCAGGCTATAAGGGGTAAATAGGAGGAAAAAGGGGGCATATGTGATACTTCCAACAATTAAGATTTTTGAAAAAATTTTCCCAGACAGCCCGGCCATGGTGGCTCAGTGGTTGAGCATTGACCTATGAACTAGGAGGTCATGGTTTGATTCCTGGTCAGGGCACATGCTGGAGGCATCCAATCAATGATTCTCTCTCATCATTGATGTTTCTCTCTCTCTCCTTCTCCCTTCTTCTCTGAATTCAATAAAATATATATATATATATATATATATGTGTGTGTGTGTGTGTGTGTGTGTGTGTGTGTGTGTGTGTGTATTCCATCCCTCAATATAAGTGCTCTTTTGAGGGCAAGAAATAGACTTTTTCCAGAGTCTTCATGCTTCTGCAACTCTTCTCAAGTCAGACATGGCAGAATAGAAGATTACCACCTCACTACAGTTGAACAATTTTAGAAATGGCCCATCTGTGCTGGTATTCTTTCAATTTCTTTGTAGAGCTTACATTTCAAAATTATATGTTAAACATCTTAATCTGTAGACACTAAGACTACACTCTCTAAGAAATATTTGCCTCCAAACGTTGTCTTACCCAACCATCAATCCAAAATGCGATCTGAATTGTTTTGCCCACTGAGCAAAAATGAGCCAATTGTTACCTTCTTACACAAGAAGGAATTCTAGTACTAGATGTTTTTCTCTCTGTGCTCAATAAACTGTGAGAGTGCTTTACATGAAGTAAAGGTAGATTTATTGAATAAGAAACCAGTGATTTAGACACTTCTCAAATCAGGTATCTATCAATACTCCACAATTCTCCCGCTTTCCCAATAAGCAAAATGCCTCCGAACTCATCTGTGAGTGAACTCTACCAAACCCAAATGTCTTTTGTTGTGCTGCTTGTTTTTGATGTCCCAAGAGGCATGAAGAACAAGCATCTGGTTTCCAGTAAGTCTTTTCATCCATGTTCTGGCCTTTAATTGAAGCATACAAAGTTCAAATAACTCCTGCACTCTCTCAAAATGAAATTACCCAATTCACACCAGAACGTATGGCTCCACAAGCCAAGCCTGCTCATATTCTCCTTTGAAAATCAGCATAATAACAACAGCACCAGATAGCTGTCCCCCAAGTTTCACAGCCACATATCCCAGAACGGGTGTTCAATATGGAGACTAAATACCAATAAAACACTTTCCCTTTGAGGAGACGAGATAATAATAATCCAATACTCAGGATCACTTCAGCCTTTCTGCTTTGAGGGTAGCATTGTTTAGCTAAGGTATGAAATGTGAGAGAAGAGAGTGGAATGTTTCAGAGGCAGCCTGAACAATCTCCACCACTGAAATCGAGGAGACCTTATAAAGTCACCACCCTGTCCTAACCATATTTCCATATCTGCACATAAGGGATAGAAAATACATGTCTCGCTCTGACCACAAATATTCCCTCCCCCTCAAAAAATATTGTTAAAGCAAAAGAAAAGTGAAAAACAGTAAGAGCAATATTCCTTTCAAGTTCTGAAAGCTCCAAGTCCCGATTTCTCTCCCATGCATAAAGGAAGTTTGCTCAACTCATTCTCCCTGGTGGAAAGCTATAATCTTTACTCAAGCGAGGAGATGTCTTCAGAGGCAGCAGGAGAACCTTCTAGGGTAAACCCTGTTTCTCTCAGAGCAAGGTGGGAAGGTCATATTTCTGTGACAGCCACAGATGGTTTGGAAAGAAACACAGGCAACTCCCTACCTACACAAGGTAGATAGGACCCGGCATCCTGTGGGGTTTTTTTTCCAATTAACTTTTTTTTCTTTTTTTTCCAATTAACTTTTTAAAAAATATATTTTTATTTATTTCAGAGAAATAGAAACATCAATGATGAGAGAGAATCATTGATCTGATGCCTCCAACATGTCCCCTACTGGGGATGAAGCCTACCACCCAGGCATATGCCTTGACAGGGAATCAAACCATGACCTCCTGGTTCATAGGTCAACACTCAACCACTGAGCCACCCTGACTGGGCCCAGCATCCTGTTTTCAGATGACTTTGCCCCCAATCTCAAACATGTCAACCTTACCATTTTATGGCAGACATATCTTAATGTAATAAAAGAATTATTTTCATGCAGATATAATATTAGAATTCTTTCTGCATATATCGGACAGTCTTAGAAGTAATTATTTTTCAGTATATTTTTTGGGAAACAATGAAGGCTACAGGGAGGGAAAAAAAGGAGGGTTGGGTTATTCATGCCTCCGGAAATTAAATATTTGAGATTTATTCATAAAAGCGTTTTAAATTTCACATCCTGATTATAAGTTACAACATTTCTAAGGGAGCTATGGCAAAATCCAGAGGAGCCTAACAGATTGCCAAATGAAGCCAAAACTATTTTTCATGTGGCTCTAAGGAAGCTGCTGAATTTGTGCAAATCTTAGAAACCTAATTGACTCACTGATCCAATAACAATGGACATGTTGTGACTTTTAAAAATTGAAACAGATTGACAAAGTGAGTCAAGAACTAAAATATTGACTTTCTACAGCTGAAAATAATCAGGGACTGCACACAAGACAAAATGGATTTTATGCTCTACAACAATCCACGTCAGGCATTTCAATGCAAAGTAAAACATAAACAGATGTTGAAAACATTTAACCTACTGAACCTACCTGCTGAAAGGAATCCTGCAGTAAAAGCAAGGATTTTATGTCTTGGATGGAGCAGCAATTTCTTTGTGAATACCCAGAGCAAAAGCAAACTTAACATTCATCATATATTTCACTCTACTTCATATATTTCACTACACTGGGTACAGAATGGTAAAGAGCTGCATCAAAGTCTAATACTCTTAAAAAAGCTACTAGATAAAGGGAGATATTAGAACAGAGGAGGAAGGATAAGATCTCAAAGAACCTATGAATTAACTGCCCCCAAGGAGGCTAGGATGGGAGAAGTTACTGGAAAGTTGGCTCCTTAAAGCTTCAGATAGGCAGTTCAATGCAAGGACAATTAGGGAAGCACACCTTCCAGACTGGACAGCTATGACAAACAGATACTGAAAATAATATTCATGGAACAACAGTCTATCAGAGGAAAAAGATAATAAATAGATATACAAATAGTCATTTAATTGTTATTGTAGTAAGTGCTACATGGTACGTACAAGGTAAATAATTTGTGGTAATGTCAAAATGAACATAGAAAACTGACTTCAACTTCTTTATTAAAACCTACAACAGGAAGCAGCCTAATGCTAAAAATACTTCAGTGACAAGAAATAATGAATATTTCTCATAAACACTCAAAATTGAATTACTAGAATTATTTCAGCAATAACTAAATAATTTACCTTCCCAGCTTCTTTCCACTGATGATTTTAAGTGTTTATAATGTTAACACATATTTACAATATAAACTGTTCTGAATGTTTAATATTTATGGTTAGGGAGCCCAAAATATTAATAACTGCATAACATTTCCTAAAATGATAAGAAGCTACTGATGAAAAGGCGGCTTTTGAGAGTATAAACCTCATTGGTCCATCCATCATATTTTTTAATTTTGTTTTTGACATCTTTCCACGGTTAGTATTCCCAAGTACTAAAACACTTTAAAAATCATAATACAGTATTTCGCAAAGAATAACATGTATCAATTCTCTTGAGTTTCTTACCAGTACTAAAGTTGTATGCATTTTAAGACAAAACCAAACATATAAATGATAAATGTTTTAAAGTATGTATAATATTATGGATGTATCTAATTTATGAAAAGGCGAACCTCTAGATCCAAATTAAGACAGACTAAACTAATGAAAAAAGATATCTTTAAATGTTTAATAATTGCCTATTCTTGATGTATTGACTTTTATCCCTTACATAGAAAATACAGTTAAAATTATGATTGTGAATTAAGTAACTATAAATAATCCTGTTTTTAATTGAAGAAATTCTCCTTTTGGAATGTAAGACTAAATTGTATATTAATGTTACACTAACTTATTTACTGCTTTCAAAAAAAGGTTGATAAACAAACAAACAAAAATACCCCACAAACTCATAGATACAGATGGTGGTTACCAGAGGGGCAAGGGTGTGGGGGAGGAGGAGGGTAAGGGGGGTTAAATATATGGTGACAGAAGGAGACTGGGCTTCAGACGGTGAGCACAGAATAGACTTTACAGATGTCATATTATAAAGTTGTACAGCTAAAATTTATATAATGTTATAAACCAACATTACTCCAATAAATTTAACTTTAAAAATAGTTGCAATGATTACAAATAGTTTATCTTAGTGTAGACAAAAATATAAAGTTTTTAAATCTCTTGAAATTTTCAAATGAAATGTATTTACTTTTTTCCCTCTTTAAAAAATTTTTGAAACAACCACATACTTATAGAAAAGTTGGAAGTATAGTGTAAAGAACCTTTTATCTGAACCATTTGATAGTGAATTGCTAACCAGATGCCCTATCACTCTGGAAAAAAAAAATGTGAGTGTTTCCTACAAACAAGGACAGTATTCTACAAAACCACAGGAAATTACACTGATTCACTGCTACCATCTAGTTCTCAGAACCCATTCAAGTTTTGCTAATAGTCCGAATAATACCCCTTATACCAAAAGGGTCTACCTTAGGGCCACATGTCCATGTGTCCTTGGTTTCCTTCAGTCTTCCTTAAACTTCCATGACTTTGACCCTCTGTAAATTATAGGCCAGTTATTTTGCAGAATGTTCCTTAGCTGTGATTCAGGCTTAAATTCAGACATCTTTAGCAGAAATATCACAAAAGTGACATGACGTTCTTCTCACTGCATCCTCTCAATTTGTTCCTTTACAAATGATAATCATATTAATCATATGGTAAAGACAGTGTCTGCCAGGTCTCCCTGTAATATTGTTCTCCTCTCCCCAGCCATGTCATCAATAAGTAGTTTCTGGTGAGGTATTGAAATTATGTAAATAACTTTCAGTTATTTTTTGACATACACATGGTTTCCTATTTTATCTAATGGCTGATAATCTGTTCCTATCATTATTTATTTTGATGGCCAAATTGTCCTCCATTCGGCGAGTGAGATTCAATTCAAGCTGGCTACTGTCTTTTTCACACACACCCATAGTTCTCTGGGCCGTTCCCTGCTTTCTGGAACAGGGGGTTTTGGACTCACGTTGGACTTTCCTTGCCTCATTCTTGCCATCAGCCATTTAAGGAGCCTGGTTCCTTTTTGTAGAAAATGGTGTTTAAAACCAAGATCTGGGTGTTCCTTGGTACTCACAGGGTAGGCTATTTACACACTTAACATTTATTTAAAACTAAAGCATAGTTGACATACAATATTTTACAAGTTCCAGGTGTATAAGATAGTAATTTGATATTTATATTCCTTAGGATAAGACTAATAAATATTTGTCGCCATATAAAGTTACTAAGATACTATTGACTATTTTCCCTCTACTGTACATAATATCTCCATGACTTATTTTTCAATAACTGGAGCTTGGTACCTCTTATGCCCCTTTACCCCCTCAGTTCTCTATTTACCTTTATATGTTGAAACATATACACTTACACTCATTTCTCCAATTCCAATCCCATATCATAGGATTCTAGTTTTCTACCTTTCTTTAACTGTTTTTCCCCAACAGTTAACAAGCCAGTTTTAACCTGGCTTATTGTTAATATGTGCAATTATTCCATCAAGTCCCAGCACCTTCTGCTGTGAGGGCACCATGGTCACCTTGAGGGAGCTCTCACAACCCGCCCTGGTTCACGCACCCACCCACCCCTTCCTCCTCCTGCTCAGGCTCTGGCCCTCCACCCTAGGGCATCCTCACCTGTGGGGTCTCGGCCACTGTGCTGCCCTTCTGGGCACCTTGGGAGTCTGCCTTGCTGCCCCCACAGAACAAATTCAGGACCCAGTTGTTCACCAATAGGCAAGGAATAGGAAAAGGCAAACAAAGGTTTGAAGTCCATAGAAAACAATTGGTGTTGTTCCTTTTTTCACTCTTTTCTTACTTATAACATAAAAGAGAAATAAAATCACAAGATCTGGATCCTTCACCCTTCTTGAATACTTTTTAAAAAATTTTATTTTAGAGAGAGAGGAGGCAAGAGGGAGAGGGAGGGAGGAAGAGAGAGAGAGAGTAATAGGGAGAGAAACATCAATTTGCTGTTCTACTTATTCATGTATTCATTGGTTGATTTTATTTATTTATTTATTTCAGAGAGGAAGGGAGAGAGAGAGAGAGAGAAACATCAATGATGAGATACAATCATTGATCAGCCCACAACCCAGCATATGCCCTGACCCCAGGAATTGAACCATGACCTCCTGGTTCATAGGTTGATGCTCAACCACTGAGCCATGCCAGCCAAGCAGAACAACAAAGATTTTTAAAGAAAAGTCTGCGCTTAAACATCTTTTTAAGTACTAAATCGAAGTATTTATTAAATTAAAGTATTTATCCCATGGGTTTTGTTTATTTTCATTAAGGAGAATAAATAGTTTTTCTGGGTCACTGGGATTCAAAGTACAGCATTGGGAATATAGTCAATAATCCTACCAAATAAAGAGAGAATATGCTAATTGACCCTCATGTCCTTGCAAAGATGGCGGCACCCACAGCCAATAAGGAGGGAATATGCTAATTGACTGAAACACCCTCAAAGATGGCGGCGCCCACATCCAATAAGGAGGGAATATGCTAATTGACTGCCATGCCCTCAAAGATGGCAGCACCCACAGCCACAAGATGGCGGCGCCCAGTCCCCTCAACCCCACCAGGGTGGCAGGTGCACGGCAAGGCCGGGCCTGCTCTGCCCACCTGCCTCCGGAGTTCCCCAGTCCCCTCAGCCCCCCAGGCACCCAGGGCCAGCCCAAGGCACAGGCAAGCCTTGGATGGCGGCTGCCCAGCCACCCAGGGCCAACTGAGGCTCAGGTAACCAGGGCTGGCCGAGGCTTACGCTGCCAGCAGTGACTGCAGCAGAGGTGTGATGGGGCATCGCCTTCCCCTGATCACCAGGTCGCCTCATGCCCTTGAGGGCTCCCGTACTGTGAGAGGAGGCAGTCCAGGCTGAGGGACCCCCTCCAGTGCATGAATTTTCATGCACTGAGCCTCTAGTATTGTAATAACTCTGTATGATGTTAGGTGGGTGCTAGACTTACCAGGGGGCACTTCCAAAGTTATATAAATGGCTTATTACTATGTTGTACACCTAAAACTAACATAATATTGTATGTCAACTGTAACTGGAAAATTTTAAACAGATGTATCTTCTTCTCACCAAAGCTCTCTTCAAAGAAGGAGGGAGACAGTTGCCCGATTTTCAGAGTTTCTAACATGAAATGATTGGAGAATCTTGCTAGTTGGAAATATAGAAAGCATTTTGTTCCTCTTATTGACATTCAGCTGATAGAGTAAAGTTAAAACAATACAAACAAAACTGTAAAGGCTATCAGGAGGGATCAAGCAGGCTAGCTGAGGTTGTCCCAAGGTGGCCCAGACCCGACCATACAAGTCAGCTCCTGCAGTCCTCTGGGCAGTTTCTTCCTTCCTAGGGGCCACTGCACTTGCTCACCAAGGCCACGTTCAGCAAGGCTCATCTGTGTAATTGTGGAAGGTCAGGAAGCTCAGGATTATTGTTAAGAAGGCAGAATGAAAATCACCCTAGGCCAGGTTAGGACTACAGTTACCAAGTCTAGATTTTAAATTGAATACTGGTAAAGATAAAGACCAGGGGGAGCTTGCCTCTCCAGTTTGCCCTAACTCTTCTAGGGAATGAAACTGGCCACACCAGGCAGTCCTTCAGCCATTCCTAGCTTCATCCTCCCACCTCCACCCCACATCCAGAATTGGTCCCCGCTAGTGGGCAGCTGGGCTGAGAGCTTTGAGGGGCCTCCCCAGGGCTATTTTTAACCAGGTATTTTCTGCTGACTGACTTTCCACTGGGGCAGCCCCAGGGCTGGGGGATGCACTCCAGCTGAGCAGTCAGCTGGCCTGTGACAAATGAGGTATTTTTAGCTGACACTTGGGGATCTCCAGATTGCCATCTACTTTAGACCTCAGGGTGGGAGACACAAAACAGAGTCCAGCAAGAGGAGTGGTGCTGAGTCTGAAGTCCCTTAGCATCCACTGCGGAGCTTATTGTTGGACGGGGACTCTGTGCCTTGGTGCGGAAGGGAACAGAGGCCTGGGGGTCTTCCCCTGCACTGGTGGAGGCAAGGCCTGCGGGTCCCTCCTGCAGGCCTGGTGCTCAGAGGGGTCCTCCCTGCCTACCTGCCTGCCTGCCTACCTGCCTGCCCTCTGCATCAGCATCACCTGGAACTGGTTAGAAATGCACAGGCTTGGGCCCCACCCGGACCTACAGGTCAGACACTCTGGCAGTGGGCCCAGCAGTGTGCGGCGTGCCAGGCTCTCCAGGTGATTCTGACCCACATTACACTTCGGGAATTACTGGTCCAACCACACACTCCCTAACCTTCATAGATAAAGGTATGAGTTTTTGTCCCTACCAAACCCACAGGGCGGTACCTTTCTAAATGAAGAGACATTATATTTAGCATATTTTTAGATTTACAAAAACATTGAGCAGATAGCTAGTAAAGAGAGCCAGTGACTTTTTCAGCCATTTCTTCCTCCTGTGTGTGCACCCTCATGGTAAAAACCTTTCGCCCCTGTTCATCCTCAAGGTTAGTGATAAGACACAAAGTGTTTGCCGTCAAAGCCTACAGGGGAGTCCGAGTAAGAAACAGCCACCGGCGCCCAGTGAGGAGGGTAGCAGTGCACCCCAGCCCTAGGATGACCGACTGTACACAGGTGCCCTCGGCCACGCCGCTAAGAAGCCAACTGTAACTGCCTACGATGTGGCCCGGGGAACGCCTTCTCAAAAGGGACTTAAAAGTGACAGTACTTAGAGTATTGGTAATGTATGAGTTTCCTATGGTTGCTGTAACAAATGGCCACCATGGCTTACAACACAAATTTATATTCTCTTGTAATTCTGGAGGCGAGCAGTCGGAAATCCCTGTCCCTGGGCTAGAGTCAAGTGTGGTCAGGCCTGCTTCCTTGTGCAGGCTCTGAGCGGAGGGTCTTTTCCCGGCCCTTTTCAGCTTCTGGTGACTGCCTGTCTGCATCCCTTGGTTGGCGGCCCATCCTGCCTCTTCAAAGCACATCTCTCCCGCCTCTGCACCCATCACCTCATTGTCTTCTCCTCTGACTCTGGCCCACCTGCCTCCCTCATTGTGATTTACATCAGGCCCTCGCAGATCATCCAGGGTAATCTCCCATCTCAAATCCTTAGCTAGCCACATGTGCAAAGTCCCTTTGCCAGGCAAGATGGCATTGACAGGCTCTGGGGATTAGAACATGGATATATTGGGAAGGGCGGGGGGACATTATTCAAACTGCCACATGCCTTGTGACTCTACAGTATGTTCTATGGTAGACACAAGCCATGGTGATTATTGAGTACTTGCAATGTGACTCACCTGAACTGGATCATGCTGTAAGAGTATTGGAATGTAAAGACTGAGCATGAGAAAAAGGAAAGTAAAATATTTCACTAATCAGGTTCCATATTCATTTCATGTTAAAATTATAAAATGTTAGGTATGTTGAATTAAGTTATTAAAATCACACTCATCTGTTTCTTTTGGCTTTTCAAATGTAGCTACCAGAGAGCTTTAAGTTACACGTGTGGCTGACATTATTTCTGTTGGACGGTGATACTAGAGACCAAAAGGGAAGCAGGGTGGTGTTAAGTTTCAATTGTTTTATTTTTGTCTTACTCATACTTATAAGGGAGTCTAGACTTTGAAAGCAACCTCTCTTCTTTCAACCTTCTCTAGGGAGAGCAACTGAGATTTCAAATCAAGAGGGATATTATTACATATTATTACATTAGGGATGTGAAAAAATGAAATTCTTTGCTAGATTAAAAAAAAAAAAACACAAAAAGCAACGCCCAAGCCCAACCTGAGAGACTCAATGGTTGAGCATCGACCTCTGAACCAGGAGGTCAAGGTTTGATTCCCAGTCAGGGCACACGCCCGGGTTGTGAACTCAGTCCCCAGGAGGGGGCATTGCAAGAGGCAGTCGATCAATGATTCTCTCTCATCATTGATGTTTCTATCTCTCCTTCCCTCTCCCTTCCTCTCTGAAATCAATAAAAAATATTTTTTTTTAAAAAAAGCAAAACTCACACATTTATCCAGCAGCTCGTGTTCTTACAAAGCACCTTCATAAAGCATTATCTCACTAAATCCTTGATCACAACCCTGTGCAAGGGATATTGTCCCCATTCTTCAGAGAAGGAAGCTGAGCCTAAAAGAAATGAACCCAACTAATTAGTGATGAACAAGAACCGAGCCTTCAGCGCCCAGGGCTGCCTGGAGGATTTTCCTGGCGTGGAGTTAATGATTTAGTCGAGTTCACTCCACTTCCTGAGAGTTTTGTTGTTGTTATTTTCCCTTCAATCTTCCCAAATTTTAGAGATCCCAGAATTCTCATTCTTGGCCTGAAAATTCTGTCCCTTGACTACTCTGAACACATTTTCATTATTTTTCAACTTTGACTGCAGAGAGGCTATGTCCTGCCTGGCTATTTAAGAAAGGTTTTATCTCGCATCAAACTCCTGCTCAGCTGCACCAGAGGCGTGCCTGGCTCCCAGCTTAACTCTAGGCCACTTGCTGGAAGGCCCCCAACACCAGGGACTGCCTGTCCACCACCACCACCGCCACCCTACCACCCCTCACCCCCAGCTGCATGCACGGGTAAAACGCTCAGCTCTGACTTACACCCAGAGAAGACACCCCAGACCAACCTGGGCTCTGGTGGTCAGATTTCCTCTGATCAGTCTTCCTTGGGGTTGACCAGGCCATTTTGCAGTTTGGCAGAGAGTCGCTGTAAGAAGGATTAGCAGAGACCCAGGAAGAGGGAAGCAAACTAAGGTCTGCGAGGATGCCCCTACCCAGTCGGCACTGCTCAACTGTTGGCAGGGAGGAGGGAAAGGAAGGTGAAAGTGTACGGCGTGCTGCTTGTTCTCTCTGCCACATTCAGATTTCAGCTCTGGGAAGGCCCGGGGAGGGTGCCTAGTCCAACCACCGCATTTTACACAGAAACCGGGCGCAAAAGGGTTAACTGCTTTCTGTGACGTCTCATGGCAATTTAGCATCAGATACAGACCGGAACTCCCGTTTCTGATGTTGTTCAACTTGGACCAAGTGGTTTTAAAGGATCACAGGGAAATAGTAAGGAAAACCATTCAGCTTTGATTTCCACACCACACTAGAGAGAGTGGCATCTCTCTTGCAGGACGAGGCTCTGAAACAGGCACGCCAGGGTGAAACACAGGCACGGGCGTGATAACCCTTGAGAACGCTTAGGAAAGTGCCACACTGGAGACCAATATAGCTTCTGTCAGTAAATCCCACTCGGTCAGTTTTTCCTAAGGCGGATCAGGTTCATCAGCGGAGAACCAGATGAACTACCTGGCCTGAGGGTAGGGGACAGAGAGGCATGATCCTTACACACAGGATGACATGCAGGCCTGCAGGATGGATACGGATACAAGGCACCTGGGCCCTAGCCAGTGTGGCTCAGTGGATAGAGCGTCAGCCTGCAGGCCAAAGGGTCTTGGGTTTCATTCCGGGTCAAGGGCACATGCCTCAGTTGCAGGTTCCTCCACGGTCCAGGACCCTGGTCGGGGCACGTGCAGGAGGAAACCAATCGAAATTGGTTTCCATCGATATTTCTCTCTGTCTTTCCCTCTCTCTCCCGCTCTCTCTGAAAAAATCAATGGGAAAACATCCTTGGGTGAGGATTAACATAAACAAACATCTAAAAAGGCACCTGGGTCCTGAGAGTACCTGCAGAGTCCCTTCTCTTCTCTGGCTCTCACTGCAGGGCACTGAGCAGAATGGCAGGCCAGTGGCGCTTCTACTGCCACAGTCCTGCCCTCCCCTCACTCCTGACACAGTGCTTAGCGCGGCCTTAGAAACAGAGCTGCCCACGAGCACAGTCTGTATTTGTTCGCCGGTGGGTCCCACGCCTAAACTGTGCCAGCACCTAAATGCCTGCTGCCTAAACGGAGGAATCTAGTCCTCTTTTTGGCTGGCCTCTGTCACTGAATTCTCGTGAGTTGAAGTTATGTAGGTCTCACCCATGTCTCTTAACTTCTCGGGGTGTTTGGGTGCCCGAGACAGAAAAATTCCCACTGAACTAGAGATTTTTTTCTGGCTCATGGGGTTCACGGAGCCCCAGATTAAGATTTCCGGGTGCTACCTGCGATGACCCTAGCAGCATGACCTCCGTGGGTTTGGACAGACTGACATCCTTTGCGTTCATAGCTGCACAAGGACTTTTCGTTAAAACTCTGCCAAGCGGCGGAAACAGAGCTGGCAGCCTAAAGGTTTGAAGGGGCCCTGGGATAAGCACACAAACTGGTGGCACCAAAATGCTCTTCCCAGCTCACCGCTGTGCTTTCTGCCCTCCTGCTAAGCCAGCCTGTTGGCTCACTGGCCTTGCTCCTCTTGAGTGCTGACAGTTTCAGCACTGATACGGGTGGACACGATAGATCCCCGGCAGGGCCACCCGGGTCCTCTGGTCCTATCACACGTTGGCACTGTGCTTGTCACCATCCACTCTGATGGTTTGGACACGTAGACATGTCCCGTGGGAGAATATTCAAACAGCTGCCATCAGGGTAACTGCCAGCCTTTGGCTGAGAGGCAAACAGAATTCCCGGGCACCTTCAGCTGAGCTCTGCGCGGAGCAAACAGGGCTGCAGAGCAGACAGAGGAGCCAGGGCTCTGGGACAGCAGTGGCTCTTTCTGAGCAAAGAGAGAGGAGCTGGGACTGGAGACAGTGACAGGCTCAGGACAGGCACAACCCAAAGGTGAGCGTCCCCCGCACTCCACACCCAGGAGGAAAGCACACATACTGTGCCAGCCTGCACGGTGACTGTCTGCAAAAATAACAAGCGTTATGGACTGTACTTGCTCTCAAGTGCATTTAGCAAAGTCCCAGAAGCTGAATGAACCCCTAGGGCAGTGGTCGGCAAACTGCGGCTCGCGAGCCACTTGCAGCTCATGAGCTGCGGTTTGCCGCTCTGTTGACTAATGAGTTTGCCGACCACTGCCCGAGGGGGTAAGGAATGGAGACAGGGAAAGGATCTATGCAGCTGTACTGGCTTCAGTTGTGTCCCCAAAATTCATGCCACATGAATGTGACCTGACTTGGAAACGGAGTCTTTGCCTTTGTCATTTGTTAGGGTGAGGTCATAGTGGATCAGGGTGAGCCCTAAGTGCAATATGACTGGTGTCTTTAGAAAGAGAAGGAACACGTGGGAAGGAAGAAGGACACATGACTAAGAAGGCAGAGATTGGAGTGATGCAGCTACAAGCTAAGGAGAGCCATGGATTTCCAGCAAACACCAGAAGCTAAAAGGAGGGGGGTGAGGGTTCTTCCCACGCCTACAAAACGGTGGGCAAATAGATTCCTGCTGTGTTAAGCCACCCAGTTTGTGGCAACGTGTTGCAGCAGCCCTCGGAAGCTAATATAGCAGTTATCTTTCTTAGCTACTTACAAATATACTTCTGCACGGTCACCCGTTCACACATTGTTAATAGGTACCAACTCTGTGCCAGACCTTCTTCCAGCAATGAACAGACATGGAAAACCTCCGCCTCCTTGGAGTACATACCTCAGAGTAGGAGGAGACAGAAAATAACCAAAGGTGAGAAGTAACATATACAGTCTGTCAAATGGTGATGAGTTCAGGAAGGGGTCCTATGGAGAGAAATAGTTTCGAATCGAATTAGTTTAGAAGAAATTGAACACTCTCAGTAGAATCGGATCTACACGTTGAGCCTCGTATTCTCGTATTGTCATTCTTGTGAAAAATGATACAGCATGCAAGGGCAAATGGGGAAGATAAATCCCCCCTCTGTTATATCAGTGTTTCTGCTCTAAAAGCAGGAAAACCACCAGCCACAGAGCTCATCATGAGGAGGAGCGAACCATACATTAGCAAAAATCATCAAGGTGAGGGAGACTTCCCAAGGGTTCTATGACTCGTACTCATTTGTTGGCTGATGTGTAAATGAATGTAGCCATTTAACATTCAACCAATGCCCGGGCATGTGTAAAAGCAGCAAAGGGAGGTGCTGGCTAAGAAAACTTCTATCACCTGAGAGTCCAGTGACATGACCACGTGCATGAAAGACAGCTCTGAGAGAACATTCCCAGAGAAAGAGATGTTCTGGCTACATCCAATGCAGTAACCACTGGTCCACGTGGTTATTGAGCGCTTGAAGTGTGACTGGTGAGACTGAAGAACCGAATTTTTAATTTGATTTAATTGCGATTAAGCTCAGTAATCGCCTGTGCCGAGCAGCTACGCTATTGGACAGCACAGCTTTAGAGTCGCAGAAGGCTGGCTGAGGAGAAAGGCCTGGGAGACTCCCGGCGTCTGGGATGAGACAGCTCCATAATTACTAACAGGTTAGGGAGCCTTCACAGAAGGTACAACTGCTAAACACAGTGTTTCTGGGACATAAGTATTTCCTAAATCCTCTCAGTAGTCCTTAGAGATAGTCAGTAGTATCGCCCCCATTGGCTGGATAAGGAAATCAAAGCTCAGCAAGAGTATTTGACTTTCTCAGTGTCTTGCAGCTTCTCAGAGATTTGGATTAGGCTCTGACACCAAAATCCATGCTCTCCACCAAGGCACCTCACCTATGGTACCTTTTCTACTCTTGTGATTCCCTCCATTCCCACCCTCTCTGAACACTCTAAACACAAAAGTGTGTGTACACTTGTGTGCACCTGTCTGAGTAGATTGTGAGGAACAGGTAAATCTGGGGCGGGGTGAGCGGCGGGGGGTAGGTGTTCTTGAGAGCTTAGTGCAGATCCAGTATTCTATACAGGTCAGTATCCTTTAGCCAACCAGCCCCATTTTCCACCTGGGCAGACAAAGTGGAATGCCAAGAACAACAATGGAGCAAAAAGGATGCATGAATGCATCCTTGCTAACTCTCTCAAGGCCGAAGTGGCACATTAAAGAAACCTTTCTCCCTTGGACACAGTCAGCAAAAACGGTCAATCACAGCTCTCCTAATCATCGGGAGCACCGGTCCCACCAGCAGCAGAGCCATGCGGAAACGCTGAGGCCGTACTTCTCCATGTGAAGCGGGGGTGGAGGTAAGGGAAAGAGGGAGATGATCAACAGAGTCCCCCACTAGCAGTTCGGAGATCTGTGATGCCGGCTTCGGAGAGTGGCGAGGCTAATTCTCTGGAGATCCTGAGCTAGTCTTCTCCTGCAGCCTCCTGCTTGTCCGCAGCAACGGAGAAGGGCAACTGAGGGCCACGAAGCCAGCAAGCGCTGAAATCCAAACGAGGCCATGGTGGAGACGTGACCGGCCCCGAACTAAAGCACAGCTGGTTTGTGCGGGAGGCACCCACGCCTTCCGAGCTCTTGCTACGGAGATTTCTGCAGCACTAAGAGGAAGGTTTCTGATGTGATTAATTTCGCATCTTTCTAAGAAGTTTCACTGTGCCTGGAAATATACTTGGTGAGATTAATAAAGCAACCCTTGTCTGTTTAACCTCCTGGCAGGTTAACGGAGTCTGTCATCACTGAACTGTAATCCAATCCTACAGGGAACCTTCTGGGAAGAGCCCTCTTCCCCTAAATAAAGCTTTCCAGCATCTTGAGGTTTTGAGGTTTATGCGATTCTACACCCAAATAACTCTACACTCGAGCGCGGCTCTCGGCGGAAAGGATTCCATGGAAAACCTGGCCGCTCAGCCCAGACTCACACATGTCTAGGCAGACATCTAGTCTGACTGCTCTGCCCCCAGGAACCTGGTTTCTGGGACTGATGTTTAGCTTCCTTTTGCACAACAAAAACTACAGGCACCAAATAACACAAACACGCTGGCGAATGTGGTGACCGACAAAAAAATGATTGTGTAACTTTTAAAAAATGCATTGTTCCTTCGCATTCGCTCTGGATTATGCCACAGTTACAGTTTTTGCAGCCACTTTAATTTCAACACCTTCAGCTAAAATGTCCGTGTGTGGATAATGATCACCAGTAAATCCTGACCTCGCTCTCTTTCTGGGCTTCCATCAGTAAATTACAAAAACAAACAACAAGAAATGCTACCAACTACCACTGTGAATACAGGAATAGTCATACAGTCGTCATACACGAGCTGGTCTTCGCAGAGCACTGTTTTCCGAAGTTTCCCGCGGAAGGAAAGCATCACTTAATCATGAATTGCTGGGACAGATGCCCTGGGAAGGCCCAGCCCCGCCGCTTCCCTGAGGAGCTCCCCACAGCGAGCGCCCAGGGCTGGGTCCCGGGAATTACCTGCCGCGCAAAAGTGCAAAAAGCGCCTGCACCGCCATCCACCGGCCCCAGAGGGTGGCACCGGGCGTGGGGCGTCCGCCACCGCCACGGGAGCTGGGATCAGTCCAGCAAGATCCCGCACACCGCCGTCCTCCCGCCTGCGCAGCCCTCACTGCCTTCCGCACTGAGGGTCACCGTGGCTGACTGTGCAGCAGGGACCTTCCCAACACTGAAGAAGGGCAGCTGCAAGTTAGAGCCGGTTCCTGGCGGCTAAGGGCGGTGCGGGCCACGGAGGTGCTACTCCCTACCTTTCCTCTCGCCAACAGAATTGGAGCTCGGAGCTCGCCAAACCCAGAGCCGCTCTGAATCTGCGCCCTTCGGTGACCGGCAGCGGGGTGCCTGGCCAGGTGTGCGTCAGAGACCAAGTTTGCGCGCAGGGGACGCAGGGATCCCCAGCACCCTGCAGGTGGAACCGGTTCTGAGATGCCAGCACTCAGAAGGGTCCAGTGGTCTCCGGGCACCAGCCTGTTGTAGGGAAACCCAGCGTCATTCCTGGTTCCAAGAGGGACAAGACGAGACGCGCACACGGCTGCAGGAGGCTTGATTCTGGGCCAGGCAAGCCCGCTGCGCAGTCCTCACAGGGGCCGGGAGTCAGCAGCGCCGCGCAGAGAGGAAGCCGGGGTCCCCGGGGGCTGCTTCCGACAACTCCTCCAGCATCCTCCCCAGGTAGCCGCGAGTCTCTTAGATGTGTGGACGGCGCAGGGAGGAGGGGCACTCTGCATTGCTCCGCCAAGGAGAGCCAAGAGCGGGTCTCAGACTGACCTGACTTGAACCTGAAGGAAACCCTGCCCTGGACCCGGGGAGGGTCCCGGTCGCTGGGCGCCCCGGGGAAGAGGACCGTGCGCCCTGGGACTGGTTGCAGGACAGGATGCTGAGCGAGGGGCTGGGAAAGCTCACTAAAGGTGGGGAAAGAAGGTGGCACTAAGGGAAGGGGAGGAGGGGGCGAGCGGCAGGGGAGGTTAAGCCTGAATTCATCCGGACTGAGAGGTCGACGGACCCGTATGCCCACAGAGCGCGATTCGTGGATCTTACCCGCTTCGGGGCCCCGGCTCGGCAGTAGCGCTCGTCCGGAGCGAGGGCAGGGGACTGTTTCATGGAGAACATCTTGCTTTTTCCTCGGTTCACTCTTATCTTGGCCGCTTTTCTCTCCTTTTCGTGCCCCTGGGAGAGAACTACGGGCACCTTGTTCCTCGCTCAGGAAGAGACAAGTTGAACTTCAAGGGACGAGGCCCCACACTTTGTCTGCTCCACAGACCCCACCCGCGGGCCACTCCCTCCTCATTCACGTCTCTGCGTCCCACCCATAGGAACCCTTAATGACAGATCCCCGCCACCCCACCTCTTCGCATTCAAAAACGTTACCCTTCAGGGGCAGACGGAAGCCAAGGGAAACGCTGTCCCCCTCCCCCACCCTCCACTACACACACCTGATGGCAGCACGAAAAAGATGAGACAGAGTAACTGGGAGCAAAGGAATACTCCTGGGCTCCCCACAACCTCCGCATCACCTCCTAGACCCTTTCCTATTAGCCAGAGCGCAGCCAAGTAAAAATCAAAGTAACCATCGGCACTTGGCAGTGAAAGGCCAAGTTTATCTTTAAAAAGGTTCAACGTTCCCAGGGCGAGCATCATTTGTATGAAACAAATGGAAACTTGCCTTCTGACTTACGTTTAGTGAAGTAACTCCTTTTGCAAGGCTGCCCTAGACTGCGCGCAGGCTGCAGGGACAGGGAGAGCCCAGCCTGCTTCCATAGCCCTGGCTGAGACTTCCCGCCCAGAGCTCCCACAGCTGGACCAGGGACCAAAGTCAGTGCCCTTTTGTTTCAGAGGCAGCCGCTCCTCAGGCAGCCAAGGGGGGGGGGGGGGGGGGGGGGGCGGGGGTACTGCAGGTCTTTACCGAGGTAAAGACTAGTTTTTCATTTGAAGCCCCAGACAGTTGTCAAATGTTTGGCAGAAAAAGACTACATTGCATTTTTCTTAGAAATGATCTTTTCATCAAACTTGAGTCAAGATCTAACGGAAATGGCCAAAATTACTCATGAGGTTAATGAATGAACCCATCACCATTATTCTGGAGGAGGACATGCATAGTATGTATGTATCGGACACCTGTCCCTTGAATGTTACAGTGGGGGAAAGGGAACTTGCAAAATTTTGTTTCTGAAATGATGAGAAAGTAGAAAATATTGCATGTGTATATAGTACAATAGTTGAAATGCTGATTCCATCGGTGTTGCAAACATCAGAGTTGAAGTCCAATACCCAACAAGTTTACCATAATTCACAAAAATTAAGCTCTTAGTGGTGGGCTTTGTATTAAACACTTTACAAGTATTCTCTTTTAGTACCACTTTATGAAGTAGGAACTATTACTATTTGAGAGATGAAAAGATTTAGGGAGTCCAAGTAACCAGCCTAAGTTTACACAGCTAGCGAGTGCTGAGCTGGGATTCTCCCAAGGGCTGTGTTCTTGCTACCATCCTGCCTTATCACAGGTCATCGCCACAGGGACACCAGCCTGAAATATCGAGAGCCTGGGTGATTTACCTGCCAGCTCTACCTTGAGCAAATCATCAGTCTTCCTGGGCCACACTAGCTGCTTATAAAGTGAGGGTTGGATTCAATCCTCAGGGTTTCACAGGCATTCTGAAGCCAAGTATAAACTTCTATTTCACCTCGTTTCTCTTCCACGTGCTGCCCTCTAGTGGAAGTGCTACGGAAACTACGAAATTAAAGTAGCCAAAAAGCAAATTTAAGACAGGAGATAAGTCTTCCCCTCTATCCACAACTATACTGTGTTCTTCTAAGAACTAAGGCTGACTGCACTGATGACATAAAAAAGCATTCCTTAGACTTCCTTTTAGCAAGAAAATCCACATAGTTCTAGTTAGCAAAAGCACCAGAGTGAATACTTGAGATACTCTTTGTGTGAGGGTAAACAGCTATTTTTATATTCTTTGCAACAGTTTTTATAATGTAAGAAATCATAAAAATGTTAGAAGCCTCAAAATTTGACTTCAATTATTCCTTAAGTTTTTTTGCTCATTTGCTTTTCAACTTAAAGTGATAACTATCATCTAGTTCCTTAAAATATTTAATTTTACAAAAAGAAACATTTCTTGCCTTTGAAACTTTTATCACCTAGTATTTCAAGCACATATCCAAAATAATTGATATTTTGAAATAGAGAAAAAAGCATAGATTTATAGAAAAATTAATTTAAAGGTAGTGAATAGACCTCTGGAAAGGGTGATTTTACACCAAACTTTGGTTACATATCATATTACAGACCAAGTCAGAGCTTAGTACTACAAGTAAAGGCAGTCTGAACGCAAGACAGAGACATCTTAGAGAAGCAGCCAGAACCCAGGGATGGTAACAGGTAAGCAGTGGCTAAAACAGGTCTGCTACCCCCCGGCTTATCTACTTAGCTCTTCATTCAGAAAACACCCACTTAGGATTTGCTAGCTGCCAGATGAATAAAATAGAGTTCCCACCCTTAGTCTAGTGGAATAGGTATTAACAAACACAGAAATACATAAACTACAGAAAATTCTTGCAAATAATGTGCGACTGGCTTTAAGGAGTTAGAATGTGGTATTTTTTAGCTGAGATCTAAAAATGCAAAGCGTTTAAATTTAAAAAATTAAAGAACAAAGCAAGAAACAAGTAAATTGGACATTTATCTGTTGCAGGAAGAGGAGTTTAATCAAAAGGTGAAAACAACACAATATCTGAAGCAATACTTCCGGCACACTGAAACATGATAAAAGTAGCCCATGAGGACATTTTGTTTGCTGCGTATCATTTTTCTGGGACATCAATCCCCTACTCTAATATACCGGAGTAGTCATGGGGAAGAAGGTCATAAGAACAGGCCCATAACAAGTTTCAAAGGAATTGTATTTTTAGCACCCTTACACCCCAGTGCTAGTTTCCCCCAGCACTGGCGCCCCATACTGTAATTTGACCACCTAAATGCCCCTACCTTTGGCCACCATCCTGCTGGTCTTCCCAGGAATAGTACCCTCTCAACAACAATGATCACATGAGCAAAAACTGAGGTGCCTCATTTTATAATTTTCTGATTATGAATAAATTTGTGAGAAGTCTTGAAATTATGAGATTAAGTCACATCTATACATATAAAAGACTAATATGCTGTCTGACCGGTCACTATGATGTGCACTGACCACCAGGGGGCAGACGCTCAATGTAGGAGCTGCCATGACACGCATGGGCCATTTACAGAGAAACGGCACCGCGGACCTGGCACCCACAAAGCAACACTCGGCTTTCCCAAGTGGGACACAGGCCCTGCCACCACCCCAGAGCAACACCCCACCAAATCGCAGCCAACGCTGCTGAGACGCAAGGCGCAAAGACCCCCAAGGCGCAAAATGCAGCCCACAGCCCAGCCCAGAAAGGGTCGCTGTGAGCGCTGGGTAATGACATCACGTAGAAACATCTGGCTTCCTCTCCTTAGCAACAACTTGCCTCCTTGCAGTTTCTTCAGCCCAGGAACATGACTTGCTTTATAACCAGGTGGAAACATTTCACACTTTAACCAAATGTCTGTGAAGTGTTTTCCCATGCCTCATCTCATTTGATCCTCACAGAAATCCTGGAGCAGGTAGATAGGAGACTCGGTGGAATCCTATTTTCTTTTCATGAGCTGGAAAACGGAGATTTAGAAAGCTTAGAAACTTGACCCGACTGAAAAGAAGAAATGGTGCACCTTGAAAATGACTCCAGGTTTTTTCACTGTTCAGAATACAGTCAAACACTGCTGCAGTTAAATATTTTACCCTTTGTTCTCCCTGCGTGATCTACAATAATAACCTACTGTGTTATTATTTACTGCTGTGTTGCTGACAATTACCTGAAAGAGAAGTTAGGGTGCTTCACTGGGCTGGAAAAAGTTCAGCTAAATCAGAAAGCAGGTCTAATTAAGCAAGTTTATTCTATATCTATAAAAGGCTAAGTTGACTCACACATGCTCAATACATATAAAGCTCTCGCTTGCACCAATTGCACATGTGTGTTTCCATCTGTCATTGTCAATCATGAATTTTGCTGACAGTTCTATTATAGAGAAAGGGTGAATAGCGATATTAAAACACTCCTTCTAATTAATTTTTCACTGTACATGAATTCATGCACCAGGCCACTAGCTTATCTATATTATTATAGCAAAGAATTTCTCAGCACTATGTGCCAGGGACTTCACAAAATGACACATATATTTCCTCAGTTTTTAATTCTTTAAATAAACCTAGTTTCCTCTGTTTTAAAATGAGAATAATTATATACCCACTTCATAGGCTATTATGGGGATTAAATATGTAAAGTGTTTTTAAATAGTTGCAGACACATAATATTAGCTAACACTTATTGGACACTTACTCTTATTTCTCCTTGTTACTACTTTGAAGAGGAAACTGAGGCTTACAGAAGTTAAATAATTGCCCAAGATCTGACAACTACAAAATGACAGAATCAGAATTAGGAGCCCAAGCATTCTGGGACTAAACTGACCTCTGAACCCCTACAGTAGGTAGCACAATTATTAAGACAATAATGGAATATGCCCAAGGAGTTGAAGCCTAGAATTACACTGTGCATTCATTCATTCATTCTTCCATCAAATATTTATTGAGCACTGTAGTGGTTGAATAGTGCCCCTCCCCCAAATTAATGTCCACCAGGAACCTAAGAATGTAACCTTCCTTATTTGGAAAATTGGGTCTATGCAGATACAATTTACTAAATGAGATTATATCAGAATAGAATGAACCTGAAGCAGAGAGGGTCTTTATAAGAGACAGAAAAGGATACACAGAGACATGTGAAAATGGAGGTGAGATTGGAGTGATGTGTCTACAAGCCAAAAAACTCTACGGACTAACACCTACAACCAGAAGCTGGAAGAAAAGGCAGGGAACAGAATCCAGAAGAAACTAACCCTGCTGACATTTTTATCTTGGACTTCTGAGCTGGAAAAGAATAAATTTCTGTTGTTTCAAGCCACACGGTGGTATTTTGCTATGGCAGCACCCACTATGAGGCTAGGCATGGTTCCCCACTCTGGAGTTCCAGCAGTAAATAGAACCACACCCCTGGCTTCCTGGAGCTTACAATCCAGTGAGCGAGCTAGACAATAAACAAATACATAGTACAAGAACAGGTGCTGTTTAGGGCTATGTGGGAAAAATATTGTGAAAATAGAGAATAGCCAGATGAGGGTGATAGGGGTGGGTAGGGAATGTCTCTCTAGAGGCATTTTAACTAATGAATCTGAATTGTGGAATTTCAGCCTGTAGGTTGATATTTACACAGAAGTAAATATCAATATGAAGCAGATAACCACCTGTAGGTGGTTAATGGGTAATTCTTCACAGCACCATTTAAATACATGCCCCACAGTAATTAGAAAACAAAGCAAGAACAGAAGCTCAGTAAATAACAGACCTAAACTTGCTCAATAGAACAAGATTCTGAAATAAGTGAAAATGGTTTCTTAGATGGACACCTGGTCTCTTTTGTCCCTTGAGTTTCTAGAGAGCAGAGAGATCCCTAGCTCCTCCTATCCCTCCCAAATTCACATCTCTTCTAGAGGTAGTAACCAGGACTCTGCTTCCTCCTCCTTCTATGAAGCTCATCAACCTCATAGGCAGACCGAAGGCCCAGGTGTAGGAAGGTTTAACACTGCCACTCAATTAAGAGGGCAACTTTCACAGATGGGACAAGAGACACAGTTATAACTACTTTATGTCAACTCTAGCTTCAGATCTTAGACAACTATCTCAGGACAGGCAAACATTAACAACTGGAGGAGTCACCTGAGTCATTTAAAATTACACAGAGGAGGAGAGATAATGGCGGCCAAATAGGCATATCCCATTTCTAGGAATACAGTGGGTCCTCGGGTTACATCGGAGATCCGTTCCTATGGCGCGATGCAACGCAATTTTCGCTGTAAGTCGGAACCCACCTACATAAGCACCTATGTCACTCACATGGAGCACATACACAGCAATAATGAAGTGAAACAGTAAAAATAAAAAAAATTTAAAAGAAAGATAACAATTCCTGACCTTTACTTGCGGTAAATAATAAAAAACATAAAGCACATAAGTACAAACATCGAAATGAAGGAAGTTTTTTTTTATATCAATAAATGGGAGATGGCAACGTAACCACGACGACGACGTAACCCTAAGGCTGTCTGTATATCCTAAGAAACCCAAAACACCAGTCAGAAAGAAAGTATGCGCCCCTATGTTCACAGCAGCACAAGTTACAATAGCTAAGATTTGGAAACAGCCCAAGTGCCCATCAGCAGATGAGTGGATAAAAAAGCTGTGGTACATTTAAGCAATAGAATACTATGCAGCAGTCAAATAAAAGGATCTCTTACCATTTGCAACAGCATGGATGGACCTAGCGAGTACGATAAGTGAAATAAGTCAGAGAAAGATAGGTATCATATGATCTCACTCGTATGTGAAATCTAATGAACAAAATAAACTGATGAACAAAACAGATCCAGAAACATAGGACCATGGAACAGATTGATGAATTTCAACAGAATAAGGGGTAAGAGGGGAGAGATTAACAGGGGAATTTATATGCATATATGTGTAGGCTAGTGGTCGGCAAACTCATTAGTCAACAGAGCGGCAAACCACGGCTCGAGAGCCGCATGTGGCTCGCGACCCACAGTTTGCCAACCACTGGTATAGGCCATGGACACGACAATAGTGTGGTGAAGATTTGGGAGGGGCGAGTGAGAGGTAGAGGGGGACAAATCAGAAGAAAAAAAACAAAGGGGACATCTGTAATACTTTCAACAATAAAGATAAATTTTTTAAAAAATAAAATTATATAAAGAGCCAAACAATTGTTAGAGGACATCTTTAAACACTACCACAGATGCTTACCTATGTTTAAAAATTTTAACATTCACAGCCAATAAGTTCAAGCATCAGACTTCTTTGCAAAAAGCAAGTTTTCAGTGTTTTTGTTCAATAAAGTTCCTTTGGCAATTTCAGCAAAGAACATACCAATTCATTTGGGATTATCTGGATTTAATTTAGACTTTAGTGAAATTAATTGAAATACAAAAACTAGGTGTTGCCAATCCGAGAAAGTGTTTATAAACGGAAAAACTTTAAAGATTTCAATATAAACATTCCACAAAGTTCAAATAGTAGGTTAACAAACTTTTTTAATGTCACAAAGTAAATAGGAAATTAAGGCCATCAGAGTCCAAATTTTACCTTTTCTTAGTGGCTACTTGAAAACCTTTTCCATGCCTTCTCCAATTGGCTCAGATAGAAGCGAAAAGGACATATATTGCTTTATTTCCCTCAGAACAAATTAGTGTGTTTACAGCAAATTTAACCTCATTTTGGCCTTAAAAAACTCCAGTTTCTTTCATTCCCCTTCTCACCATGCAGTGGTTTCTGCAGTATCCTCATGCCACTAGCTCTGGGCAACAGGGAACTGTGGAGATTGGAGGCATGTATCTTTGAATCTGAGTACCACTAGCACCTCCAGCCTAGACAGCTTCCCAACTCACCTTTTTAGTTTTTAAGTCTTTTCTCCACACACAGCCAGCCATATTTATTTTTTAGATAGACTTTTTTATTGTTGATAGTATTACAGATATCTCCCCCCGCGTCTTCCTCCTCCCTCCTCCCAGCCCTTACCCGGCCCCCTCCCCGCCCTATTGCTGTGTCCATGGACTATGCATATTAACTATGTAAGTTCTTTGTCTTCCCAATCCCCCAGCCAGCCATCTTTAAAAAACAAAAAATAACTATTCCCCATTTAAAATCTCCCAATGCTGCCCACTGCGACTAGAATAAAATCACAACTCCTTACCATGGTCTGTTAAGTACTATATGAACTGCCTGGCCCTAGGCTCTCTCCCCCTCTCATTCTCTAGCTCCAGCCACACCAGCCCTTTTGTTGCGTGGCCATGCCAAGCATCTCGCCAACTTAGGGACTTTGTACTTGCTACTCTCTCTCCCTCACAGACTTTCCCCTAAGACCTTCAAGTGAAGGTCATTCAGGTCACAGCTGAAATGAACCCATCCCAGAGGGACTTTCCCAATCCAAAGTAGCTAGTGTCCTTTTACCCCCACTTTCACCACTTTCTGGAATATTTCTCTTACTTTTTTAATACCATGTATTACACATGACATTGCATTCATTTTTTTTTTTAAATCTCTTCCACTCCTGTAGCAGCTCCCCAAGAGAAAGATCACTTACCTTCTAATAATTATCTCTAGTATCTAGAGTATCTGTTACAGAGGAAACACATCTGTTGATTGAATAAATGAATAAACAGCTATGTGACTCTGGGTAAATTAAGCTCTGAGATAATAGCCAAGCAAATGAAAAACAGCAAACAGTTTAATTTACCACTCATTCAAGCCCCTTCCTCGGCTCACTACTTTCCCATAAATTAGAAAGAAAACCTAACAAGATCAGCAGCCCAACAGACAGACATGAAGTAGGTAGGCTTCAGATTTGTTTAATAGGACAACATTCCGGCATACATGAAAATAGGCTCCCAGGCAGACACCACGTTGTGTTCATACTCTTTAATATTCATTTTAGATCAGAGTAAGGTAACGTCTTGAGAGTAGCTTAAACACCAGCTCAGTAACTGAGTTACTGAGAAGGTTAAAGAAAACTAAAACCAAAACACGAAGACCATAAAAAAAGGAATGAGTGCCCTTTAATTTTAGACACCAGCTAATACTTGACTAATCAACAAGACATTTAAAGAAAACCTGAATTAAATTTAGCAAAATTTAAAAATCCTTCTTTGTACTTCTGTTTAAAAAACATTTCTACCACTTTTTACTATCTATTAATTACTATGTTTTGCATCAAATTTTGGAGTTTTTCATGCATCGATACTAATACCTAGCCTAAACCTACAGGTTCCTGAATATTTTAGATAATAGCAAATATTCTAGATTACAAATTTGGTATGAAAAACTTTAATGAAAATATTAAGCATACAAAAATTAAATAACAAAACCATTTAAAATGACTTACAATTTAAACAGATTTGGCTTACTGATATTTCTCTACCACCTTTTCATAAGAACTGATTATTTCCAGATAAAAATCTACTTAAGAGTACCATGGTAAGAAAAAATGAGAATAAAATACATAAAGTTCATAAGCCCTGTGCTCAGCACATAGTGCTCATAAATATTAGTTTTTCTTTTATTATTACTTTGAAAAGACATATACAAGTTTTATAAAACATGCCAACTTCAGCTGAAAGCTTCTTATACTAGAAATACCCACATGTGAGGAGTCTAGTCTGGCATATTTTGAAAACAGTATTTTCCTCTAAGGAACACAGTAGATAAAAATGTACTTCAATAACTGATCAGCCAGTTTCTGGAATCTAATTATATACTTCATGTTACAATTTAAGAGGTCTTTTAGAGAATTATCTTTTTTATTAAAGTACAAAGTTACATGATGAAGAAAAGTACCTTCTAATAAGTAACCAAAACATTATGAAATATTCCTCTTACAGCACATGTGGCTCAGTTTCATCTTAATTGGGGGAGGAGGGGGGAGGAAAAGTTGGTTTGAAATAGTAAATGAAACAACCATTTAATACAAGGAAGCACAATGAACAACTAACATGCTACCCTGCCACAACCTATGCCTTATGAAATATTTTATCATTTCAGTCATGCTTTTAATATCAAACAGTTATATTGCCACTTCTCATATATTAATTAAGATAAAGCTTAACATTCTATCCTTCTAACAACAGCTGGAAGAAAACAGAGAGATGAGTGTGAATACATATCATGTTGTACAATATACACTTCCCAATATTCCAAATTTAACAATGTTTCTAAATCCGATCTGAGGTATATTAACAGATCAAATAAGTTTAAGCCGCACCAGGGGCTATGTACCATGCAAACACTAACACCAAAACTGCACACGCTGGGAGGAGATGATATTTATACTTCTGCCACAGTGTTGGTTCAACTGCCACTTCATCTCTTTTCCTGTTCTTCTTCCGACGACCCTTCAGTCTGTTTTCAAAAGCCTCCAGTTCAGCCTAAATCAAAATAGTATCATTTTTATTAAATCCAATACATACCTTAACTTGAAATCTTCCACTTAGATGAAAATAAATCAATTTGGGAAATGTTTTAGTAGTAATGGTATGTAATAAATACACTGATTTGATTTTTTTGTTTTAAACTCTCTACTACTAATTGTATTCAACAAATCCAGAGTTTAGGAATACAGTGCTAAGAGATGCCCAGTGAGAATAACTCTAGTTTCTTACAATGTTGATACATAACATTAGTGTCTTGTGTAGAAATTCAAGTGAGTAAAGAGAGAAAAAAGCCACCAGAAACTCATTCATCTCCTGATAAAACACAGTTAAAATTATAGAATAAAAATTCTTCTGGAGAAAAATGCTTCATATTTTAAATCAAATGACTATTTTAGAAAGTAAATTATATAAAAACTACTTCTATAAAAAGGATAACTGAATGACACTCATTATAAAATGTGGAGTTTTATTCTACTGTTAAGAAATTCTTAAACTTTAATACATAATAATGTAACATACACTGTTATTAACTAAAACTTAATAGGTAACTAAAATATATATGTAACATGCATGCAAGATTCTGTAAATGTTTATTAATAGTAGAAATATAAAATTCAGTTAACACTCTATTATTTTGTATTCAAACTACATTTGAATACCTAATCGTGTACTTAATTAAATCAAAACTAACATTCTTCAATGAACCAAATTGTCAGAATATTGTCAGGTGGCTGTTGATATATAGAAGATCAAAATATATTAAAAGCAGCCAAACGTGAGAAACAATGACAATAAAATAATTGATGCTTTAATGATGATCCACAGACAATGCATATAGTTTAAATTATGTTCTATATACTCTATTTAAAAGGTCAGTACATAGGGAATATATTTGAAATCACCATCCGTAATGGTTTATAAAAAGGTGAGGGACACCCTAACTTATAATTTAATCTCCCAGGAACATGTTTTACTGTATTACCTCTGACAACTTATTTTGGGATATTAGGCAAATCAACTTTATAGAACCATAAAATATCATAGGTCATTTTGGCCCATCTTTATTTGCCACATAAATTATTTCTAATGTCCTCCCTCAAGTCATGCAAGTTTTAATTTCCTCATTCATAAAAGCAGCATTTTAACATATACTGTACCCTGCTTGATAAGTATAAAGCATCCCAAAATGTAAATTAACAAATAATTACATGTCACTATAAAAAAGTTAAACCACTCTTTGGAGTATATGATTAATATAGTATTTGAACAAACTGGATGTATCAGGAATGAATTTGTTATCTAGGTAATAAGAAAGAACATATAACAAGCCTACTTTTAAGAATCTATGGGGTCCTAGCTGGTTTGGTTCAGTGACTAGAATGTCAGCCTGCTGACTAAAGGGTCCGGGTTCAATTCCAGTCAAGGGCACATGCGTGGGTTGCAGGCTCGATCCCCAGTAGAGGGTGTGCAGGAAGCAGCCGATCAATGATTCTCTTTCATCATTGAGGTTTCTATTTCTTTCCTTCTCCCTTCATCTCTGAAATATCTGTCTATACTAATAAAAGGGTAATATGCTAATTAGACCAGGAGACCTTCCAGACATCCTTTCAGACAAAGCCATGGTGGCAGGGCTGAGACAGAGGCAGTTAGGGGTGATCAGGCCGGCGGGGGGGGGGGAGCAGTTGGGGGCAAGCAGGTAGGCGGGGGGGAAATTGGGGGGCAAGCAGGCCAGCGGTGGGGTGAGAGGCAGTTGGGGATGATCTGGCTGGCGGGGGCGGGGGGCAGTTGGGGGTCATCAGGCCGGCAGGCAGAGTGGTTAGGGGCGATCAGGCAGGTAGGCAGGCAGGCGAGGGGTTAGGAGCCAGTGGTCCTGGATTGCGAGAGGAATGTCCAACTGCCAGTATAAGCCCGATCCCTGTGGGACATCCCCCAAGAGGTCCCAGATTGGAGAGGGTGCAGGCCGGGCTGAGGGACACACTCTCCCCACCCCAGTGCACCGGGCCACTAGTATATATATTAAAAAGAATCTAATGGGGACAAAGGAGAATGTATTATTAACACAAACGTTATGGTTAGTAAACAGGACTTATTTGCTACACATAATCTACAACTCAGTGAAACGGAATTCAAATAATTTTAGATGAGTGAAGACATGGCCTCCAGGAAATGCCTTAAAATGAATGGCACTGCACTCCAACCCTTTCCCCACAAACTAAAAGAGAAGTTGAAACTCTTTGGCTGGTGAATGGATGAAATTGGCAAGGAAGCAAAGGAAGAACATTGGGAATATATAAAATATCTGGGAATATGCGAGATCCTGTGCTCCTTCAGAGGTACAGTGTACCTGATTAACGTAAGTGAATGGCATACTTTAATGTATGAACTATATAATTTTCAGTCCAGAATAGAGTTGACTAGCCCTTAGTTTGTACCTAGAATATACTTTGTGTTGGAATAAAAACTAACAATGATGCAAAGAAACACAACCCTGGGTGTTCTGTTCAGTTACCTGTTGTCTTCTTTTTTCCTCTTCCAGAGCAGCTTTGGCTTCTGCTTCTTTAATCTGTTTACAGACATTTAAAAGTAAAGTAACACATTGTAATTGTCAATTCCATATAGAATGTTAGCATCATCTCACTGAGGCTCCACAAGCCCATAATGACTTTTGGAGGATTTATACTGGCAGTTATTTAAAGAAATGTAAATATTATACGGAAAAGTGTTACCAAGATACTGTCTAACAGACTGGGGGTGAGGAGAGATGGAATGTTACACCTTCTATAAACACTTCAATTTAACTATAACAGATATTAGATCACAATTCAAAGAGCTACAATAGTAGTAATTTAAATGCTTTTAAAACGTTTTTTTTTTTCTTTTGAGTAATCATAGAAACAAGCTATACTCAAAATTATTCAATACCACTCTCTTTCTGGAGTTACAATTGATCATTTACTTTAAATGTCTTGAAGGGAAACCTTACTTTCAAACAAAATCAACGGTTCACTCATGGACTGGGTTGAGTGCAAGAAAAAATGACCTAAGAGGTAACCCACACAGCAAAGAATCTTAAAACCTTATTTTTATATTATTTTAACCTAATTTTCAGGAGGTTTACACTAACATTAAGATGAACAACCATGTCCCAGAACACATACTCTAACTGGTTAAGAGAATGGAAAATCTAGTACACATTAGACAATAAAAAGCACACCTGAAGATTCAAAGTAGGCCTATAAAACCAGGTTTTAATTATAAAAGCAAAAAAGATGAGTTTTCAAGTCATTCGCAATAAGCACATAAAGAAATGCACGAAATAAATAAGGAAAAACCATTAGCACGTTGAAAATTATATTTACTGTAATGTGACAGTACCTCAGAGGCTTTCCGCTTCATTTCCTTGCATGTTGCGTCACATTCTATTGAAATCTGATTTTCGCGTACTTTGTTGCACTGAAATTCCTAACAAATGCAAGTTTTTACATTTCAGATTTTAAGATTTTTCCCTTCTAACTGTATGTCATAAGAAAGCAAAATTTCCCTAAGAGCTTAAGGTTATGCAAATTATTTAACAGTCATGTTCATTAATATTTAATAATTTGATATGATTGCAAGTATCAAATCTCTTGGTTCAAAGAGTAATCATTACTTTATTTTCCCTTAATTACAAAAAAGGAAATACCATAACATTAAAATTATCCACTTTCTCAATCTTACTAATTGAGAAAGGTCAGTTTTTCTTTATTGTTTCTTGTTAATCTTGTAAAGCTTCCAGGTAATAAAATGCTCCAGAGCATTCCAGTTAGTGGCTTTCTGAGATGCTGGAAATATTCTAAATCTGCACTAACTACCCAATTGAGTAGCACTAACCACATGCGGCTACTGAGCATTCAAAATGTGTCTAATGAAAGGAGGAAATGAATGTTTAATACTATTTACTGTTAATTCATTAAAATTCAAACTCAAATAGCCACATGTGGCTAGTGGCTACCAACTTAATGTAATTCTAGAGCAGGGGTCCTCAAACTTTTTAAACAGGGGGCCAGTTCACTGTCCCTCAGACCGTTGGAGGGCCGGACTATAGTTTAAAAAAAAAAAAACTATGAACAAATTCCTATGCGCACTGCGGGCCTGGGACGAGTCGGCTACTAAGCAGGACAGGCAGCAGCACCCGGCGGGCTGGATAAATGTCCTTGGCAGGCCGCAGTTTGAGGACCCCTGTTCTACAGAGTTTTCTAAAGAGCTACAAATTTTTCTCTCAACTAGTAAACCTTTGCTCAGTTTAAATTAAAATCTTTCTACAGTTTGTATTTGTGCTTCATTGCCTCCTTATTGAAACAGAGGAGGATCTTAATGACTTGATATCAATACTATGATCAATTTGTGTACTACGCTATAATGAATTAAGCGATCCTTATTTTAAACTAGAGGCCTGGTGCACGAATTCATGCACCAGTGGGGTCCCTTGGCCTGGCCTGGCTCTCTGACATCCTCCGAGGGGTCCCGGATTGCAAGAGGGCACAGGCCAGAGGCAGGAATGTGGGAGGGTGGCCAGCCGGGGAGGGACTGCGGAAGGGCTCCAGGGCTTGTCTGGCCTGTCTCGCTCAGTCCCTACCTGCAGGACGCCAGCAGCAAGCTAACCTACCAGTCAGAGCATCTGCCCCCTGGTGGTCAGTGCATGTCATAGTGAGTGGTTGAGTGGCCTTAGCATGTCATTAGCATATCACGCTTTGATTGGTTAAACAGACAACCAGACGACCAGACATTTAGCATATTAGGCTTTTATTATATAGGATATTCTGATTTTATAGATCTTTTATGTACCTTTTATTTATCCCTATTTCTTGCTGTCACATGTCACTTTTGCTCTGAGGGTACCGATTATTTGTATCAATTTCTCTTCTTGCATCACACTCTGAGATTCTAGTTTTTGGGTTTTTTTTAACATTTTATTGATTTCAGAGAGGAAGGGAGAGGGAGAAAGAGACAGAAACATCAATGATGTGAGAGAATCATTGATTGGCTGCCTCTTGCACGCCCGCTACTGGGGATCGAGCCCACAACTCAGGCATGTGTCCTTGGCCGGAATCAAACCTGGGACCTTTCAGTCCACAGGCTGACGCTCTATCCATTGAGCCAAACCAGTTAGGGCAGATTCTAGTTTTTTAGTTCAAATCTACCACAGTTAAGAAATAAGATCACCAATTCCTATGAACAAAGTGCATATACTTTAATGAAAGCACTCTATAGAATGAAATTTTATTACTTAGAAGGTTTTTCCCTTTAGTTCTTCATTTTTGGCTGATGTTAGTGATAAACACTGTCTTGTCCTCTAAGGATAGGCCAGAAAAAGAAAAAATACGATGAATAAACATTAAAGACAAAAAATTAAATGTGTGTGTTTCTGGACATTAAGTCTATAAGCCTGAAAGAAAGATCTTATCTTTTCTTATTCAAGATGTACTTCTAGAGTGCCTATTACAGGCCAAGTGTTTTGTTATGAACAGGGAATATACATAAGGAAAAGAGCATAATAAGTGCTAAACTAAAAAATATTAATAGCAGCTACTGCTATGATATTAAACATACTCCAATGTTATGAGAAACATTGCGGTCATTGTGCTAAATGCTATATAAGCATTATTCCTTTCAGTCAATCTATGTATAAACTCCATTTCACAGATGAGGAAACAAAGACACAGATGTGCCTACAATCACAAAGCTCTTGAGAAAACTCTATAGCATCCAATACAAAGAAAGCAGAAGAAGGAGCACCTAAGTCTTCCCAAGGGAGTCAGGGAAGAAAGACCTTCCCTAACAAGGAAATGTTTACACTGAGTATTAGCAGGATTCTTGCAAGCAAAGTGGTAAGGTGAAAATACATTGTATTTTACATAAAAGAAGGGATATATATATATATATTCCAGTATACATCCAGGCTAAAGGGGAGTATAGCATGTATGTTAGGACACTTAAGTAACAGATTCACAGAGTGCTATAGGAATGAGACTGGACAAATAGGCAAAGTAGCATCATAGATTCTCTTGTATGTCAAGTCTATGTAGATACACTTTTCTTATAAAATGAGGATTCCCCCCCCCCTAATACATGAAGAACCAATGAAGAACATAGGTAGGAGAGGTGCTATGATTAGAGGCAAGGAAATCCATCATGAAGCTGTTGCCAAAGTCCAAGAGCAAGCTGTTGCCAAAGTTCTAATGGGTGGCAAACTGCACCTGGACAATTACATGAGATCTGAGAGAAAACCTGATAGACGGCCCAGATTAAAAGTGGCTTGACTTAAGTGTTGGTTTTCATGTAAAGGTGATTCACTTTAAACAACTAAAACTTAAGAAATTCAACTCTAGGAGAGGTCGAGCCTATACATTTAAATTCAGAAGTTATCTACCCCAAATAATGATAGTAGGAACTGTAAAAACAAATGAAAAGAACCTTAATAAAAGCAAAAGATTCTAAATAAATATTTGTTGAAGGGTAAATAAAAGAGTGAATTTAAAGAAAAGAAAAAAGGAGCCTACCTTTAGGAAATGACCATAGAAATATGAAGACAAAAGGGACTCGACTATAACTGAGACAAGGAAAAACCAGAGGTCAAGACAGAAGAAAGCTTCAAAGGAGTCAACAGTGTCAGCGGGAAAGTCAAAGAAAAGGAGAACTGGAAAAAGACCCTTCAGCCACTGGCATCTGAGAGTTCAGACTCTTTCTTCAGGAGTTTTGCCCAGCATTATGTAATTTGTTGCAACTGTGCTTTCCAATTGTTAGTTTTTGCCCTCTTACTCCTCTATTACACTATTTTACATTAAAATTAGTTCTCTACAAGTTTGAATATTATTTTATTATTTTATAAGGCTGTGCATGTGAGGTCCTTTTTAAGGCATTTTCAAAACATAATACAAATGGCAAAAAAAGTTTCTTAAGAGCAACAAAGGTTAATTCCAGACCATTTCTTAAACCATGAAACTCGCTTTATTACTCATTGTGTTCCCTGGGCAAAGCTGATTCTATCCAGAAAAAGGACACTGTACTTGATTCCAACATAAAACAATCTTTTACTATTAAATTGCAAACAACTAAATTGCCAAACAAAGCTGATTTTTAAAACATGCATTTACAGAAATAGATGGGATAATAAAAAAATTCTGAGAAATAAGACCTTAAAATTAAAAAGCAAAAAATAAGCCAAAGAACTACCAAACACAGACAAAAATAATGTACCTAGAAAAGAATTTTCAATAACTTAAAATACTTACCTTTTTAATTCTTTTACAAGGACATCTAAGTTTTACCTTCTGGTTGCAATTAAAAGGACATTCACCAGGGTGGCACATCTCTTTGCACCTATGACCACAAGGAAGCTAAAATAAAACCAAAATAAAGCAGTTACATTCTCAACTACGTATGACACCAAATCTGAATTTGGACAGAAGAAAATTTATTTTAACAAGAAAAACTTAGGATTGAAAAATTCAGAAAATTAAATTTGAAATAACGCATGCCTCTAGTTTTACTCATATAAACAAAGACAGGATTATTACAATAATCATTTAATGCTTGAAATGATCTCATAATTTATACTAGTAATCTTGCATAAATTCTGAAACTGTCAAATTCTAGTTCTTGAACAAAAATCCATAAAAAGTGTCCAAAGTTTTAGTTAAAAGAAAATACATTTTTAACAAAATGGCATATCATGCACTAATTTGTTTTATTTGGTCAAAGAGACTGATTACTATATTTAAAACTATGTTGGCATCTCTTCCTGACCAAGATTTAAAAGGAAAGAGGTACTATTACTACATCCGTAAGTCAAAAGGCTTCCTTTGTAAACTTCCACCTTTGCAAATCAAATAACTGTCACTGCCCTAGCTCCAACAACAAAAAAAGGACAATGTTCACTTTTAGATTGGCCCAATACAGATGGGTAACCTTGGTTTCTCATATTATTGCCAGGATAAATCAATAGTGAGATTTTACCATTTTACTCTGAACAATTTTTTGGAAAATTATATTCAAACTACTTTTGGAAGTTATATTCAAACTACTTTTGATACTTGTAGTTTGAATATAATGCATAGACAGACATCTGAATTTTTAAAAACAAAACTTTATATATGAATGCTTTATACTAATTCAAAATAATAATGAATTTTAAAGTTCACACACAAACATACTAGTACATCTGTCTTTTGAAAATAACCTACTATGAATTTAGTCCCTAACTGCCTAAGACCCATACAGTTTTTGATATATTTATATTTTAAGTCTGAATAACATGGGAGATAAGCATTAGGAGAATACCTTATTGCATAAAGTATATAAGCTATCTTTAAAACTACTTAAAAAAAAATCTTCAAAGCGTCATTTTAGACCTCATACTCCCCAAATTTCATAAAGAGATGTGCATCCACCCTACCCATATGTATTACATTTTTACAGATATCACATTTTTATTTCTGGACCCACATCTTTAGTGGGTCCAGAAAAGTCCTGGAATAGGATGTCCAAACAAGAAAAGAGAAAATCCAAGAAAAAAAAAAAATGCCCCCAAAATACAATTTAAAAGGTTCTATTAAAGCTTACCTCTTTAGGACATTGATCTTTGCAACAACTGAGGCGGTTCTTTTCATTTACATCAGCTGTGGTTATTTTTCTAAAAATAGGAGAGTAAGATTTGGTGACATTCAAATCAAGTCCATTTCATATGCTATCACAGAGTTTTATGCTAGCTCTACTAAACATTGTATATTTTCATTCTTAAAGTATGGTGCTCACCTCTGAACTTAAGGATTAAAATCATATTATTCCTGTTACTCTATAAATTAGGAAAAATTACCTACTTTTCAAGGTCTGTATCTTTTATATTTAATTTCCAAAGAAGAAATTTATATGAAGCAGAAAAGGACTAAAAGGAAAAGATGACTTATAAAATGATTAGTTGAATTAAAGCAAATAAAATTATCAGAATACCGAAACTAAGGAATTATGTATAAAAACATGTGTTTTAAATATGTATTCAAGAAAGGGAAAAAGGAACTCTGTAGAGCTGAGATAATGGAAGCCACCTCAATCCAAATGTATCCACACATTCCCCAAAAAACCGTTCAGCTCATTAATAACAAAATCATTCAAATCCCATGACCTTGGTATATATCTACAAGCTTCAAATTACCTGTAAGTAGAAAAGTAAGTATCAATTCCTAGCAGAGCTATTTCTCAAGCTCCCATAGGAAATCTTTTCAAGAAGTCAGTGAAGTTCTGGAAAAACTGAACAGAAAAGACAGGGAGCTAACATCACTCCAGAAAAAGAAAAGTCAACCCTCAGCGTGAAAGTCTTGGTAATCAGAGTACTAACTTCAGGGAAGACACTTGGAAAAGTACACAATAATCAAGGAGCCATGAACTGAAGGTAAAAAGGGAAAGTCACCTTTTGAAGACTATACAATGAAGAGAAGAAGAAAAGAAGAAAATGTAGGACCTTGCAAGATCAAAGAAAACAATCCCTTTTTGTCAGTATCACCCATTAATAAAGAAAAATTGCCCTCTTGACTCCCCCTACAAAAATTCTAAAGCTAAAAATTGTAGTATGTTATTTTATTTTTAAAATTTCAACAAAATAATTTTGACTTTTACACTTTTACAAAGCATGAAACTAGAGTGCAAGTGACAAAAACAAATTTAAGATAAAATTAACAGGCATTTTTCAAAAAGCATTTATGCTAAAACAAAAAATTCAGAAATAAAATTATATTCTCAAATTTAACTTTGAGTAAATCAGACTTTTCAAAAGCCCACTTTATAGACTGGGATGAAACGAAGCTCAATGAGTTAGACCATAATTAACCTGCATTTTTTTAAGTAAGGAAAATATAAAGGTCACATCCTTGTATAATAAATGCCATAACAGCGACATCTGTAATAAACAAAACTCTACCTTTTAAATATACAATTTAAAATTTACACTTAAGTAATTATATGTAAGTCAATTTTTGATTCAATGAAATTCTAGTTTGACACTGTTATTTGAACACAGTGTTTATAGGAATGCTTCTCCTTTTTTTTTTTTTTTTAAGCAGCTTTATAATTTTTTTCCTAACAAAATCTTATAGAATCCCCAAATGGAAAAACTCAGAAATGCCCTGGTTAAAAAAGGGTAAAGTATCTACAAGATGAAATAGTCTACATTGCCTCCAGGTCACTAAGGAAAATCTAGGTGTCTAGAGTCTAAAGACCACCACTGAAAAAGTATTCCACACAGTATACTACATATGAAGAGTTCTGAATTATAAAAGGATATCATGAAAATAATTTCAGTAGAACAACAATATTTCTTCAGTCTTCTTACCTACATTCCACATATAGGGTTGTGATCTTGCAGTGACATTTTATTCTAAGCATCTGAACACAAGGAGGACATTCTCCAGGGTGGCATGGCAAAACACATGGATGAGGACAGCCCACAGGCCGTGATTTAGAGCATCCTTCTTCACACTGAAGGCATTCTGGGCCAGCCTGCCAAATTGCAAGGAAATAAATCACCTACATACAAAAGTCTAACATTTCTATACAGTAGTTATAAAATTTACATATCCCATTAAAACAAAGTACTTCTGCAGCTCCTAGAAATACAGCTTAAAAATATTCAAAACTAAGAATAGCAAGATTGTCAATATGACCATTATTCACAAAGATTTCTATGTATACAAACCTGATTAAATCAAACTGCCTCACCTTTAAAATGGACATGAGTACATTAAAGCTCTAATAAAAACATAAATTACTTCCTAAAGAGTAGTCAATGGCAGAAAAAAAAAAACATAGTAAGACATTATCAATTCATTTACACCCAACAAGTACAATGATCATCAAACTAAAAAAGCATTCCATGTTCTGGAGACAGTCATCTCATCTTGCTAAAGGAAAGCACATATAGAAAAAAAGAATGACTACCAGTTTATTTTTAATGCACTTCAATAAGGCAAAACTAAATTACATTTAGTACAAATAAATATTATTTCAATTGTAAAATTGTAACTTAACAAGTCACCTCTCTGCTCTAGTAATAATTTAAGTACTTAGTATCTGTCTACTAAAGAAGGTTAAAGATTTTTATTACAGGATAGTGTTGAATTTCATATATCATACTGAGATCAAATAAAAGAGCTATAGATATGAATACTAAGTCTTAAAGGTTCAACATTTTTTATTATCAGCTTTTAAAATGAGCTTTTTTTCAATTCATCCAACTTTCTGGAACTCCAGGGAGGAGGAGAGTTAAGTAATGGGATGATGAGAAGAAACACAGAATAAGCATTTGGGTATTAATCCTGATAAATGAAACTTTATTTCTCATTTTATTGAAATATAATTGGTATTGTATAAATTCAAGGTGTTAAGATGTTAATTTGATACTTATATAGTGTAACATGTTTGTCATGGCAGCAATAATAGCACCTCTATCACATTACAGAATTATCCTTTCTTCTTAGTGGTTGGAATAATTCTAGTCTCTCAGCAAGTTTAATAATTATAATGAAATTTGTTTTTTTAAATCAATGAAACATGACACATCACACACACTGCTTTTAGCAGTGTTCTCAAACATTTCTGTGCATTATCAATCACTTGGGAATCTTGTTAAAATGCTGAGGTGGGCTCTGAGAATTTGCATTTCTAATAAGATTCCAGCTGATGCCAATGTTGCTGGGCTGCAGACAAAACTCTGAGTAGCAAGGATATACCGTACAAATTATCTATACTAAGAAAAGGGTAATATGCTAATTAGACTGGGAGACCTTCTGGATGTCCTTCCAGACAAAGCCATGGTGGCAGGGCCAAGGCAGAGGTGGTTAGGGGCGATCAGGCCAGAAGGGGAGGACAGTTGGAGATGAGCAGGCCACCAGGGGGGGCAGTTGGGGGTAATCAGGCCAGCAAAGGGGGGGGGGGGGAGGGACGGAGTTGGGGCGAGAAGGCCGGTGGAGGGGGGGCAGCAGTTGGAGGCGAGCAGGCCAGCAGGCAAAGTGGTTAGGGGCGATCAGGCAGGCAGGCAGGCGAGCGGTTAGGAGCCAGCGGTCCCGGATTGTGAGAGGGATGTCCGACCACACCGGGCCTACACCGGCAGTCAGACATCCCCCGAGAGGTCCCAGATTGGAGAGGGTGGGTGCAGGCCGGGCTGAGGGACACCCATCCCCCCACATGAATTTTGTGCACCGGGCCACTAGTATAGAATATATGTAGGTGTGATTATGTAACTACATATATTTTTTATTTATTTTTGGTGATAAATCCCCACCACCCCCCCAAAAAAAACTTTCCCAATTACTCAATTTCTTCTTGCACGCACTTCAAAAGATATTTGTCCCACATTTGCCTGGGAAATACACACCATTTCAATTGTTATCAGCCTCACACATTTCCCTGTCAACCATAGTTCCACTCACTATAACCAATGAATTAGACAATAGGAATATCTGTTGCTAATGGTAACCATCAGAGCCACTGCTTATAATAGCCTCCATTGGACCTGACTGTGGGTAAGGTCAGGCAAGGACACCAGAGAAGAGCAAATAAGCCAAAGAACTTTGAGTCCCGTCAATTCTATAAATACTTATTAAATACCTGCTGTGTTTGTAGGCTCTATGCTACAACTGAAAGCAGAAAACTGTATTAAAAATTCCAGAGGTATTTGGGTTAAGAGACAGATACTAGGAGTATTTCTCCAATGGGTCACAATTGAGGTATGGTAAGAAATTTTTTTTTAAGTTTCTGGAATTATTTTATTTCATATATAAATTAGAGTGATTGCAAAGTTAACCCTAAAATAATGTAATTTCCACTCACTTGAATTGCAGTAGCCTTCCTTGAGTGAGAGAGAGGAATGGACTGATAGCTAAATTGAGAAAAACTGCACATAACTTATAGATATTTTGCCACATCCACTGCCCAGGAAGCAATGGTGGGATAGTCAGAGAATTCGCCAATCATTGTCATATTAGCTCTTAAAAGGAATTTTTTCTGACTCATTTGATGTTCTGAAAACCTCAAGGAGGAATGCCTTATAGCAGCTATACCTTAAGGTAGTTTTGAATCATTAAAATTATTTATTAGCTTGATTTTATAATTCCAATACTCTTTCATTTTATCATGACTACATTTTTATTGAGGACCAAGGCATGGACTAATGAAATTATAACTCATTTACATCTATGTCTACATATGAGCAAGAATGATGCTATGGATATTTATGCTGTCATATATTACAATTACCAAAAGGAAGACCAAAAAACCTAACAATGCAATTGAAATTTTCAATAACACAATTCTTATTAATAATTTAAACATCTGTTCATTTAATGTCACTTAATAAGTACGAAACTTAAAAATTTTTACTTATTCCTCATTAAGCACACTTGCTATTATGATTCCCTATAAAATGAAAGCCTAAGAAAAAACATGAATTACTTAAAAAAAAATAAAATTTAATATCATTTAAAAGTTAATTGGCTCTATTTGTTTTTCTTTATAAAATGGCAATTTTTAGAGATCTCTTTAAATTTTTCATATGCTTGTAAAATGCTCTTATTGAATTTCACACACACACACACACACACACACACACACACACACACCTGTGATGCTATTTACTTCCAACTGAAGTTTGGAAATTTATTAAAATTATGAGCATCATGTTTCATGTGTCAGGTTTTAAAAATATTTGAAAGCAAATTCAGAGATATGTAAGCGTTTACACATTCAACCTAAGGACATTACCTTGTTTTTGCCAATGCAGGCTTCAGTTTCAGTTACTTTGTGGCATTCTTTCATACACATATGATTCTGACAATCTAAGGTTCGTCCACAAACTCTCTTACAAGAGTAGGGTCCTACAGCATGGCATGGTAGTGGACTCACCTTAAAAAAAAGAAAAGAAAATCAGCACAACACATACACACACACCTCCAAGACCCATGTTTCCAAAACAACTAACTCTGTTACCAAGTTTCACAAAGGTCTAAAACATTTTCACTAATAATAATTATCAAAAACAAAGTAACCTATCCAAAAAATATGCAAAAAATGAATGCCAAGAAGCAAAATATTCCCTAAAAGGAAAATGCAATATGATTCTGTAGTAAATGCATATTTTTCAAATAAGAGCACTGTATACAGGGTGGCAAAAGTAGCTTTATAGTATTTTGCCACACACTGTATTTTTTAAATTAGTAGACAAACTATTTTCTTTAAAACACTGAAATAACAATACTTTGACTTCATTATTTCTAACAATACTAGTGTAGGATAAATATAGATGACAAGTTTTACTTAAAACTTCTGCCTAACTCTAGCTGGTTTTGCTCAGTGGATAGAGCATCAGCCTGTGGACCGGAGGGTCCCAGGTTCAATTCTGGTCAAGGGCACATGCAGGCTAGATCCCGAGTAGGGGGCGTGCAGGAGACAGCCAATCAATGATTCTCTCTCACCATTGATGTTTCTCTCTCTCTTCCTCTCCCTTCCTCTTTGAAATCAATAAAAATATATTAAAAAGAAACAATCAAAACTTGTACCTATAACTCACCTCATGCTTCCCAAGACACTGCCTGCAAGAAAAAAATAAAATGAAATAAAAACATTACAAATTCTTCAAAAAGAACACCCAAAGCAAAGATGCTAATTCTATTATTTGTTTTATTAAGAGTAAAAAATAAACACATATGGAAATAAGTGATTATAGAAACACCACAGGATACAAAAGCTAATTGCTTTCCTAAAAACCAGTAATGAACAATTGGAAATTAAAAACATGAAACATACCACCATTTTTATTAGCACACAAAACAAGAGAAATACTTAGGTATAAATCTAACAAAATATATATAAGATCCATATGAGGAAAATTACTCATGAAAGAAATCATAGATCTAAATAAATGGAGATATATTCCATGTTCACTGATAGGAAAGTGCAATACTGTTAAGATGATGCTTCTTCCCTACTCCATGCAGATTCAACACATGTTATTTTGTGGATATCAACACAGTGATTCTAAGATCTATATGAAAAGACAAAGGACCCCGAACAGGTAACCCAGTACTGAAGAACAATGTCGTCAAAGGACTGACACTACCTAACTTCAAGACTTATAGAAAGCTACAGTGATCAAAGCAGATGGTATTTGGTAAAAGAATAGACAAATAGATACTGGAACAGAACAGAGAGCCCCAGAACACACCCACACAAATATGGTCAACTGATCTTTGACAAAAGAGAAAGGCAACTGAATGGAGAAAGGATAGTCTTTTCAACAAATGGTTGGTGCTGGAACAGAAAAAAATCCAGACAGACCTTACACCTTTCACAATAGTTAACTCAATATGGGTAACATACCTACATGTGAAATGTGAAACTATAAAACAGGAGCAAATCTAGGTGACTTTGAGTTTGGTCATGACTTTTTAGATATAATATCAAAAGCATGATCCATAAAAGAAAATGGTAATGTTGGATGACGTCCTTAAACCTAAAACATCTTCTCTGTAAACATTTAAAAGTATTAAATGAAAAGACAAGCCACAGACTGGGAAAAATACTTGGAAAACATATACCTGATAAAGGACTTGTATCCAAAATATAAAAAGAACTCTTAAAACTCAACAATAAGAAAGCAAACACCTATTTAAAAAATGAACAAAGAACAGACAAATCACAGAAGAAGACATACAGATGGCAAATAAGCACATGAAAAGATGTTCAGCATCATATGTCATTAGAGGACTGCTAATTAAAATGAGGTACTACAGCACATCTATCAGAATGGCTAAAACTCAAAACACTGACTATACCAGATACTAGCAAGGATGTAGAGCAACGGGCACTCTCATTCATTGCTGGTGTGAATGCAAAGGGATACAGTTTGGCAATTTCTTACAGAATAAACATAGGCTTACCATATGAGGCAGCAATTGCACTCCTAAATATTTTCCCAAATGAGTTGAAAACTTATGGCCATTCAAAAAACTGCACATAAATGTTCACAGCAGTTTTATTCATAATTTCTATAACTTGGAAGCAACAAAAATGTCCTTCAACAGGTGAAGAGATAAACCGTGGTATATCCATAAAATAGAATAATATTCAATGATAAAAAGAAATGCGCTATGAAGCCCTGAAAAGACCTGAAAGGACCTTAAATGCATATTTCTAAGTGAAGGAAGCCAGTCTGAAAAGACTATATACTGTATGATTCCAACTATATGACATTCTGGAAAAGTCAAAACTACAAAGACAATAAAAAACAACAACAGTGGTTTCCTAGGCATTCAAGGGGGAGGAAGGCAAGGGATAAACATGATATAGGGCATGTTTAGGGCAGTGAAACTATTCTGTATAGCATGTATGTTAAATAGTCTTCCTATAAAACAGATTAAGGAATTCAAAGGTAATTGACTATGATATGTCAATTTTAGTGCCTATGAATCAAAATATCAATGTCTCTTCTTCTGTTTCCCCAAAAGGGAAAAATTTTAGGCTATTGATAATCATTAATAACTCAAATCTAGTAAGAGATACTATGAACAACGTGGGCCCTCATGAAATACAAGTCCTCAATAAAAGAACAGTCTCTAATAATTACTAGTTGCATATGTACATAAAGAACCTCTTTGTTAACTATACCTCCCCCTCCTCCAATAAATCTACAGACTAAAATCACCCTATTAGTGGCTATAGCTCCCAATGAAAACTGCGTCCCAATCTGATTGCCCAACCAATACATAAAAATATACATGCTATTCAAACTGAAAGAAAAGTTGTGCAAGGACAAAACAGGAGTGAGAGCTTTGAAAAGTACAGAAAACAAGAACCCTCTCTTTAAAGACCAATACACAGACATACGAACATTCTATTTGGAACTTCAATTGTAGACAACAGCCCCTTTTGAAATTGTATGTTGCTTCCTAGTTCTGTGCTTCCTTTTCCCCTATATTCCATAACCTCTGCTGGAAGTATGAATTATTCTAGGGTTCCCTATTACCCCAGGTTTGACTCCGTCCAGGTCATTTGCTAGCCAATCCAAGACACTACTTCCTTTCATTTTCAGTATTTCCCTCAAACATTCTCCTTTAAGTTTGTTTTACATAAAACCTGGTTTTCCTTTGTCCTCAAGGAGCTTACAGCCTAGCATGGGAATCAGTCAGGAAAACTGGATATATTATTGTAACTGTAAGCACAAGTTGCTATAAAAGCTAAGAAGGGCATCGAACACTAGCTAGGGGAAAACTCAAAAGAGAAATCTAGAGGAAGTTTTTAAGCAGTAAGCAAAATACATTTGGACAAGAATGAAGCTAAAGACAGAGAACAACTAGCTTATAGGTTAGGCCTAAAATGATGAATTGAACAAAGAATATGGGAAAAGGTGACTTATGATATACTTTGAGCCTGGCCGGCATGGCTCAGTGGTTGAGCATCGACCTATGAACCAGGAGTCTTGGTTCGATTTCCTGGTCAGGCACATGCCTGGGTTGAGTGCTCGATCCCCAGAGTGGGATATGCGAGAGGCAGTCGATCAATGATGCTCTCTCGTCATTAATGTTTCTCTCTCTCCCTCTCCCTTCCTTTCTGAAATCTATATATATATATATATATATATATATATATATATATATATATATATATATATATTTTATTTTTTTTTTAAAGATACACTTTGAACTATGTCAAAGGTATTTTAGGTATTTTTTAAAGTTAAAATTTTAATACTTACATAGGAATAGGAACTTGACATGGAGGACAAGGTAAGGCAGCCTGAATAAATGCTGGCTCTGAAGGCTGTTCCCAAGGGCCTGTAGGCTGGTGCTAGAAGTAAAATGCATAACAATTTTAAGTCAGAGGGATAAAATCACACAGCCATTAAAAGAATCTTAGAAAATTGTTCCATGTATCCTCCACTCAAACAAGTTGAATATTTTTCAAAAAAAAACACCACCAAATTATATTTAATGAAATATTCCACTCCATCTGCATTCTATCAGCTTGTTCCTCTCCATAAACATTTGATATTAAAAACTGAGGCAGCCGAAACGGGTTTGGCTCAGTGGATAGAGCGTCGGCCTGCGGACTGAGGGGTCCCGGGTTCAATTCCGGTCAAGGGCATGTACCTTGGTTGCGGGCACATCCCCGGTAGGGGGTGTGCAGGAGGCAGCTGATCGATGTTTCTAGCTCTCTATCCCTCTTCCTTCCTCTCTGTAAAAAATCAATAAAATATATTAAAAAACAAAAACAAAACTGAGGCAGACTCCAGTGTTTTAATGCCAGAACAGAGGCAGTATAGCCTCCTTCACTTCTCATAGGCCAGTGGTCAGCAAACTGCGGGTCTGTTGACTAATAAGTTTGCCGACCACTGTCATAGGCCAAAGGGAGAATGAGAAACAGAATTGTAAACTCTACCTTCCACCAGCTGAATGTAATCTCCATTATTTTGCTCACTGTTGTCTTCCTAGCACCGAGAAGAATGCTTACATAGTAAGGACTCAATAAATATATTAAAATGTGAGTGAAACTTTGAGGAAACTAAAAGATACCTATAACCCTAAACCACATATGTGAAGAAAAACTGACAAATTTATCTCTATCTTGATGATAAAATGACTATCACACTGTATTTGTAAATATTTGTTTATTGGTCTCTCTCCTTTTCTATACTGTACACTTCTTAAAACAAAAGATCAAGTCTTGGTTACCTTGTACCCTAGCTCCTATCACAGTGCTCAATACCAAATAAGTACTTATTTACAACTTATTGAATGACAAAGAGAAATTCAGAAAACATGACCCACAGCAATCCACTGTCTCATCAGAATATTGTTTCCTTACCCTGCCAGTTTGCTTTATTAATGCTTGATCATGACATGGAGCAGGACACAAGTGACCACATTTCTCCAACACTTTTTGGCAAGGTTGATGACATGGAGGACAAGAGCCAAAGTGACAGCGATGTTTTTCTTGACTTGTATGATGGCAAGTTGGTGGGCGACTAAATCATAAAGTACAACTTTTAAAATTACTTTTGATCATTGAAGAATTATATTTAAAGTGCAATCATCTATTTATATATCTGTGATTCTATACAGAATAAGAATATACTGTGAATATTAGTATTTTAACATATTTAAGCAAAATTGAAAATACTAACAATATTAAAAATCAATATGAATTTAAATTGGTAAGACACAAATATAAGTTTGTGCAAAGCTTCATACCAACCTGCATAGCTCTTTGCACTTGGGTGGTCTTGTGGTACGTTCTCGGCCACAGGGTACTGTCACCTTTGTATTACCGCAATTGCACTTCACATCTACAGTTTCTGGGCAAGGATAGCAACTCCCTGAAAAAAAAAAGGCTGAAAGTTAAAATTTACTTAACTACCCAAATGCCCATCAATAGTAGAATCAATGAAAACATCAATAAAAACATGTCCTTGGGTGAAGATTTAAAAAAAAATTATGTGTAAAAATCAAGTAGGACTGGTGTTTTCTTGCTAAGAAAATTCTAAACTGCAGATCCAATTTCTTTAATGGTCATTCGACTAGTCAGATTTTTCTACTTAAAGGCCAGTATTTTAAAAATAGTCTACAAGACTCTGTACACAGTCTCCTTTCCCCAGCCATCTTTATCGCACCATCTCTCTGACCTAATCTACCATCTGTGCCTTTGAGCACCTCTTCCATGCTCCTTGCAGTTCCTTCAGGTGCTTCTGTCTCAGGGCTGCTGCAATCGCTGCTTACTTGCCTGGAACATTACCCTCCCCTGTTGCCACAGGGCTTGATCTCTTACTTCTCAGGTCTTCTCTCAAATGTCGTCCTTTCAAGGTCATCCTCTGATCACACTATATAAAATAGGGTATACAATCCCCACTGTCACCATTTTAATTTTACTCTTATTTCCTTTCTATACATGGCACCACTGATATTCTATATGAATTTGATTATTTGTATTCTAACTGAGGAAAAGTAAAAAAAAAAGTTCCGTAAGAGCAGGCACTTTGTCAATATGGTTCACTCATGTAATCCCAGTGCCTGGTACTGAGCAGACAAGGCAAAAAACTTATTGAATAAATTAATGATTAATGCACAGAATGTTAATGAAATTTAAATTTGAGTCAATGATGTAATCGTATTTAATAGAAGAGTAATATGCAAATTGACAGTTACTCTAAGACACAAGATGGCCACCATAAGATGGCTGGCAGGGGAGGGCAGTTGGGGGTGACCAGGCCAGCAAGGGAGGGCAGTTGGGGGGACTAGGCCTGCAGGGGAGGGCAGTTGGGGGGGCAAGGCCTGCAGGGGAGGGCAGTTGGGGGCGATCAAGCCAGCAGGGGAGGGCATTTAGGGGTGACCGGGCCAGCAGGGGAGGGCAGTTGGGAGCAACCAGGCCTGCAGAGGAAGGCAGTTAGGGGCAACCAGATTGGCAGGGGACGGCAGTTTGGGGCAATCGGGCCACCTGGGGAGGAGTTAGGCGTTGATCAGGTTGGCAGTGGAGTGGTTAGGGGGTGATCAGACTGGCAGGCAGAAGCAGTTAGGGGCAATCAGGAAGAGGCAGGTGAACGGTTGGGAGCCAGCAGTCCTGGATTGTGAAAGGGATGTCCCACTGGGATCAGGCCTAAATGGGCGGTTGGACAAAGGGGTCCCAGATTGGAGAAGGTGCAGGCTGGGCTGAGGGACACCACCCCCCTCCATGCACACTTTCGTGCACCGGGCCTCTAGTATGACTATAAGGGAAATAAGATCCTTTTCAGGGTTAATGGAATCTGTCACTTTTCCTAATGGGGAGGCAATGTGATATAATGGAAATATCATTAAAGTCTGAATTCATATCCTGACCCTGCAACTAGTTCTATGACCTTGGGCCAATAGTCTCTTGGACAGTTACCTTATTATTTTAAACAACAAGAGTGCCATATGCTTTTGTAAGATCTTTGAGAAAAGTAAGACATTAACTAAGATATCTAACATGCACATAATCCCAAAGGAAAACAGCAGTTTGTCCTAAGTCATAAAGCCACTAAGTGGCAGAGTCCAGACTTGAACCAGGACCTCTTACCCTAAGTCCATGCTCTTACCCACTACCTTATACCATCGTTTAGTAAATTCCATTTCATACTGACATATTCCAAATGGGTAAAGTTAACTCAGTTTTTAATGTCTAATAACTTAGGCACCCTTGAGACTCCTTCAGGGGGTCTGCAAGATCTCACATACATAGAGTTTTCCAGAAACTATATGACAAGTGATATCAAAAGAGATTGAATGCAGAAGCAGGTCTGTAATTCCAGCCATCTCCTATTAAGTTAGACATTAAAGATATTTGCAAAAATGTAAAAAATACCATTCTCACTAAATTTTTTTCAGAAAAGTTATTTTTCACAAAAACATGTTACTATATTAAGAAGTGATGGAGCTTTATTGTTATTTTTAAATAAAATAATAAATATTACACTTTATTTCAATTTAAAATATAATAAATATCAGCAGATAAAATCCACATTGACAAAAGCTCTTTGGGTCCCAAAAGAGTGTAAAAAGGTCTTGAGACTAAAAAGTTTGAGAACTACTGGCTTAGGATATATCCAATTCCTTACTAAACTTAATTCCATAAAAATGTCTAAAATTCAAAGTAAAACTGAAAAACCTAAGAACATATTTATTAATTCAAAAATTCTGTGGGGAAGATTGGAAGGAAGGAAACAACATGGCGTTATAAAATGACAAAGCTTTTATATTCAGAAGACCTGGGTATAAATCTTGGCTATATTGGTTACTAGGTATTTCCATGTACGTACGTCACTGAACCCTCTTACCTTTAATCTCCTTATCCATAAAATCATGATCTTAACAACTGCCCTACCTTCTCAAAGTTATTAAGAGGACAAACTAAGATAATAAATGTGAAAGCTCTCTATTTACCTAAAAAACACTATGTAAATACAACATGAAAGTACAGCTACTGTTAAATTTTACCTCTGTGGCAGACAGATGGACACTTATGGTTTCTACAACCTAAAGTCCGTCCACAATTTTGATCACAAGGTGTACAGTTTCCAGGACAACACTGAAGAGAAAGCAATATATAAATAAGAGGTCATCTGAAAAGCATGCATAATATAAATGTCATTACTAGGTATTCACAGAATTTGTGGAAAGCAAAAGACACTGTACTTCTTTTCAATCCTATCTAATAAAGAGGGAATATGCTAATTGACCCTCATGCCGTCACAAAGATGATGGCACCCACGGCCAATAAGGAGGGAATATGCTAACTGGCTGCCCTGCCCTCAAAGATGATGGCGCTCATAGCCAATAAGGAGGGAATATGCTAATTGACTGCCCCGCCCTCAAAGATGGCAGCACCCACAGCCAATAAGGAGGGAATATGCTAATTGACTGCTATGCCCTCAAAGATGGCAGCGCCCACAGCCAATAAGGAGGGAATATGCTAATTGACTGCCCTGCTCTCAAAGATGGTGGCACCCACAGCCAATAAGGAGGGGATATACTAAGTGACTGCCCCACCCTCAAAGATGGTGGCACCCACAGCCACAAGATGGCGGCACCCAGTCCCCTTAGCCCCACCAGGGTGGCAGGCACGCAGCAAGGCCAGGCCCGCCCTCAGGCAGGCCCAGCCGCGCTGCGCACCTGCCTCCAGAGTCCTCCAGTCCCCTCAGGCCCCCAGCCGCCCAGGGCCAGCCCAATGTACAGGCAAGCCTTGGATGGTGGCTGCCCAGCCTCCCAGGGCTGCCTGAGGCTCAGGTAACAAGGGTTGGCCTAGGCTTGCGCTGCCAGCAGTGGCAGCAGCAGAGGTGTGATGGAGCGTTGTCTTCCCTTGATCACCGGGTCACCTCCCGCCCCTGAGGGCTCTCGGACTATGAGAGAGGCCAGGCCAGGCTGAGGGAGCCCCCCTCCAGTGCAAGAATTTTCATGCACCAGGCCTCTAGTATAAGAATAAAAGTAGTCAAGAGTATCAACATTCTTCTGATAAGTAGACATGCCATATTAAGAATTTGTAAGTTTAAATAGAGAATGTCCAAATTTACTAAAATCAAGCTAAATTTTCTTGCATTTCAGTTCATTATTCTATGACTTAAAACATTACCATAATTTCATTTCTACTTATCTATGCAGAGATTGACAACAAAAGATCTGGAAAAAGATCTGGTCAAATCTTATAGTCAATTCAGGCAAACAATTGGTCTGATTATTTTTAAAATGTAGTTAAAATAAAGCCAGTTAAATGTACAGATTAGTTTAGCAGTTATTTTTAAGCCATAGAATCAGAGATTAATAAAGGAGAAAAAAATGAGATTAGGCTATTTGCTTCTAACTTTTATAACTTCCCTGATTTCCAATCTGTTTGTAAGAAATACACCCGTCTATGACTTGTCCCAATTTTCATTCATGAACAAAAGGCAACTACTTACAGTCCACCTTGCTATTCTAATTCCCTCCTTGACTTCTCATTTACCCAAACTTTGGAGAGAAAATGCAGAATGTAATTGTCTTAAAGAAACTTAGGTTTGAAACCTACTTTAAGAACAAGTTTCAGTATATAAAAATAGCTCAAGCCCTAACTGGTTTGGCTCAGTGGATAGAGTGTCGGCCTGTGGACTGAAGGGTCCCAGGTTTGATTCTTGTCAAGGGCATGTACCTTGGTTGTGGGTACATCCCCCGTAGGGGATGGGCAGGAGACAGCTGATTGATGTTTCTCTCTCACTGATGTTTCTAACTCTCTATCCCTCTCCCTCTCTTTAAAAAAATCAATAAAATATGTTTTTAAAAATACATTTAAAAATAGCTCAAAACAAAATATACTTTATTGAAAATCCATTAAAAGTCAAAATAGTTCACTCAATCAGACAAATATTTATTAAGATTATGTGCCTATCACTTTGCTAGTGGCAGTGTGTGAAAAGAAGTTTTGTGGTCCATGACTTGAATAAGCTTTTAGACACTTCTGTTTCTGACCAGGGTGGAATAAACAATGACCAGATTTATACTCCTGCCTTAAACAACTAGGAAATCAGACAAAATATATGACAGACATGGAAGATATAGAAAAGACCCAAATCCAACTCTCAGAAATGAAAAACTATAATATCTGAGATGAATAAACATAGGATGTGATAAAAAATGGATTAGAAAAAGCAGAAAATTAATGAAGGCAAAGCCATATAAACTAAAACACAAATTTTAAAAACTAAAATTAATAAATGGAGCATCAGTGAGCTGTGAGACTTCAAGTAGCATAACATACATATTGCAGTCTAGGAAGGAATGGGTAGGAGAAAAACATTTCAAGAAATAAAAACTGAAAATTTCAAAAAATTGATGAAAACTATAAACCCACAGATCTGAGAAATTCAACAACAAAAAATTAAAGAAACATGAAGAAAGCTATACCAAGGAATACCACAAATTGCTAAGAACTGGTAATAATAAGAAAAATATTTTTAAATAGTCAAAGGAAAAAAAGATATTTTGCAAACAGAGAAACAAACATAATCACAGCACATACCCTTTGTTGGGAAAATGCAAACTAAAAGATAATGGAGCAACATCTTTAAAAAATGCAGAAAGAAATGTCAAACTAGAATTCCACAGTAAAAGTATTTTTCACAAACTAAAGATATTTTACAAAAGCTAAAGATCTTTTACAAAAATTGAAAGAATTAATGACCAGCACTACAAAAAATGTTAAACGAAGTCCTTCAGATAGAAAATGAAAGCAGACAGAAACCAAAGTTAATATGAAAAATAGCAAAAATAATGAGTTTGATAATCTATAATAATAAAAGCATAACATGCTAATTAGACTGGAGAGCCAAATAACCTTCCGGACGTCCTTCCGGATGTCCTTCCAGATGACCTTCTGGATGAAGCTGGGGCTGCAAGGGCCAAGGCAAGCTACCATGGCTATGAGGGCCGAGCCCCTTGCACGAATTTCATGCATCGGGCCTCTAGTAAATTATAAAACACTACTTTTTCTTATTTTTTCAATCTCTTTAAAAGATACCTGACTAGTTAGAGCAAAAATAAAAATATCATATTTGGGGTTTATAAAATACATGGGTATAAAATGTATAACAATCAAATAAAGGATTAAAGTAGAATCGTTGAAGAGGAACACTCAAAAATAGAAATTAGAAAAAGAGAAAAGGAATCAAGAACAGATAGGCAAATAAAAAATAAATAGTAAAATGGTATTTAAATCTAAACATATTAAAAATCACATTAAATGTAAGTGATCTACACCCGAATTAAATGATAAAGATTGTTCTGCTAGGATAACACAATATCTAAGTGCTGTCTAAAAGAAAACCACTTTAAACGTCAAATATGAATAAGTTAAAAAAGAATGAAAAAGATTGACCATGCTAACACTAAGCAAAAGAAAGTTGAAATCACTATATTTCAATAGGAATCTTACCAGAGATAGAGGGATAATTCATAATAATAAAGAGGACCCTCCAAAAAAATACTGCAGATCTACAAACTCAATAAAATAATCCAGTTGACCATATACTGAACCAAGTATCTATAAGTAAGATTTGAACAATAAAGATGAAGCCAGCAAATGAACTATCACTCTTAACATTGTTATGATGTTTTAAAGTCAGGGAACAAAAATCGCTTAAGAAACAAGCTGAAAGAATTATGCACAAGATTAAAAGTCTCTTGTCGTTTAAAAATCTTGGTAAGATTTTCCACTAATATCAACCATTAGGATTAATCTAGAATATGTATCAATATTTCATATGAGAAGCATAGAATATGCTTGGTTATTTGAGGAACATGTCAAGGTGGTGCTTATCATAGGCCTACAGAGGAAAAATTCAAAAGAATTTTAAAGCAATGTCCCTAGCTTAATACACATACCTTTCTCCTACACTGATGCTTCTGACAGTCACGCATCTTAACACACTTTGTTTCACAGAGATAAGGTTTATGACATGGCATTCGTTTTGTATGTTTTCCACAGCGACATTGCTTTTCTACTTCCTGTAAGAATCAAGTAAATACTATTAAAACTAACTTTTGCTAACATGATTTTTTTTCACCTTGCCAATTTTTATAATTACTAAAAATGAAAGGACCCAGTCAGCATGGCTCAGTGGCTGAGTGTCAACCTATGAACCAGGAGGTCACAGTTTGATTCCCAGCCAGGGCACACACCTAGGTTTTGGGCTTGATCCCCAGTGTGGGCGTGCAGGAGGCAACCGATCAATGATTCTCTCTCATCACTGATGTTTCTATCTCTCTCTCTGCCTTTCCCTTACTCTCTAAAATCAATAATACACACACACACACACACACACACACACACACACACACACACATTTTTGAAAAAATGGAAGAGGAAAGCTTTAAGAGCAAACTTGTATGAAAGGAAGACTTCACCAAAACTACAGCAGAATTTCCTAAAATAACTGTATCTTACTTTGTTCCAAAAACGACTTCATATGAATTTTCATTATTAAATTTAGTAGGAATAAATTTAATACTAAATAGTTAAACAATACCACACATTAAAATCACTTACATGTGGCTATACCATGACGTCTCCACATCTTATTTCAGTAAAGCAAGAAAATTGGATTATCTTGTTAAGCTAATTTGTAGACTTGGTTGTGTGGTCATAACCAAAGTGACATATATATAACTTAAAAGTCTCAATTAAGTCTAAGTATTCATTTCTTTCCATCATCACTATGCCTAATTCATCATTGCTTTGAATGTCTACTGGGAACAAATAACCTCACTCTGGACCATAAAAATGAGAAGTTCAAACTCTAACCAAGCAAAATCAAGCAGAAGGTGATTTTTGGACTTGATTGGAGGCATACTCTCATGCTTCTTCACCATACACATTAGGTCACTAAACTCATTCAGGTCATCATATAGGTATTTATAAAACTAAGTAATGGAAAACTATCACAGAACAATCCCATGTGACATAATATAGAGCTCTTCAAAGTAATTATTATAGGAGATGACTAACTTGTCTACATGTTTCACAAGGACCTCGGTGACAACGCTGTGAACATCTATGGACTCCACATTCAAGTAATTTGTCACAACTATCTCCACAAGTTGGTACATCTTCTGTACAAGGCAAAGAAAACTCTAAAAGCAGACAAAAAGTCAATGTTAATAGTAACATACATTATTATGAACCACTAACAATATGCCATGTTCTTTTGACTCCCTAAAGAATGATAGCCCTTTCAGACTATGAATTTTTGCATCTATGTAACTATTGTAAAAATTAACTTTAATAAAAATAAACCTTAATATTTGTGAAGTTAATGTAAAGTTAAACAAAATTTGACATATGACAAGTTACTTCAAGAAGCACATTTATAAGCTAACTATTTCAGAAATACTTATCTGAAGAAATAATGTCATGTAATCTCTATGAAGAATTCCACAATATAGAATTATAAAAACAATCTGCTCTTAATAACCTCACCAGATAAAAGAAAAGAAGTAGATTCAAAAACATAATGAAAATCACCTTCGACATAAACATGACAAGTACTGGCAATAATCTTATGAGCATGTGTGCTGGTATTGGTACAGAGTCTACAGCCCTTCATGCTTTTAACTCAAAGCAACCAAAACTAAATTCACTTATAGCTCAATACACAATAATGACAATAGTCTGTAATTATTAGGTTTCCTTTATATGTTAGGCACCACACTAATTGTTTTATGAGCATTTCATCATTTAGTTCTCATAAATGTCTTACAAAGAAGGTACCATCATTATCTCCATTTAACTTGAGAAAATCAGAGTTCGTGAAGGTGCAATTTGAACCGATATGCCTGATTCGAAAGTCTGAGGTTAAACATGTTATACTATCTTCTCATTCAAATGTACAGAAATCTAACATTAAATGTGTTTAATTATCGAAACTACATTATGAACTCACAGAAAAATCTAATGAGCAAAGTACTCTAGTTAGCATAAAAAATAATCATATCCCATTAAAGTTTAGAAATAGTCTTACTTGACTTCTGACATGGACAAAATCTTTTCCCAGATCGAGGACATTCTCCACAAGCACCAACATGACAAATTTGCTCACATGTATGATTACCACATGGCAAGGTTTTCCCACATACCTAAAATAAAATGCAATAAGCACTAGTGAAAAACTTAAAAGTTAACAAAAAAGACTTTGTACATTACATAATCCATTTTTTCTTTGTACATAACCCATTTTTCAATCACAAGCAACTTTTTTATGTTCCTCTTAATTTGTTTTTCTCTCTTAGGTACCATATATCTATAATAATAAAATCGTAATATGCTAATTAGACTGGATGCCCTTCCAGACAACCTTCCAGACGAAGCCAGGGCTGACAAGGCCAAGGCAAGCCAACAAGGATGCAACCGACCAGCGGCTGCAGTGGGTGGGCGGGGCCTCCCTCTGTGAGGGAAGCCTGGGTCCCAGGTGCCGGAGCCCAGGTCCAGGTGCCGGAGGGAAGCTGGTGCCAGCAGCCAGGGGAAGGAAGGCCTACTCTTGCACGAATTTTGTGCATTGGGCTTCTAGTAAAAATATAAATACACACACATACATACACATATACTAGTATATACACATACATACATATACATGTTTATACACACATTCCTATGCACCAAAGAGTGTATTTTTTAAAATATAATACAGGAAAAAGGTATATACAGTTTCATATGGCCATCCACCAAAGATTTCCAAATGATACTAAAACCATACCAATTCTAGGAAAAACAATTTATAAAATCAATTCTATTTCCTCAATTGGATTAACTCAAGAAGTGAGGAGGGGTGTTGTTTAAAGAGAGGGGAAAGAAAGGGAGAAAGAACTAGCAAGAAAGAGAGCATATATATGTAATGAATCCAAAATTCAACAAATAGTTGTTCATTTGAAAAAAAAAATTACAATATTAAATTGGAAAAGTTTCCTAAAATGTGAATATAATTCATTTAAGTTACTATTCTTCCTTTCATTTTATCCAACTAAATCAAATGAGCTAAATCCTGATTAGCATTTTTTATTATGTTTTCCATATTCTTTAACATCCACGCCCTCAAAACGCATGTTCACTTACTTGATCACAGTGCCACAGTGGACTTGCACAGCTTCTTTCAGTTACTTGTTTACCACAGACACACTTTTGCCTACTAACTCTTGGACAGGGCGGACAACTTCCTAAAATCACAATTATAAATGAGCACTGAAACATTATAAAAGCAATAGAGACTGCTTTCACTTTGGCTAAAAGGTATGGTCTTTCACCTGCATGACAAGGATTTTCACATTTATGTTGTCCACAAAGCAACTTCCGCCCACATGCCTGCTGACAGGACCATTCCTTGGCACTGCACCTACGAGGGATGGGCTTTGCTTTCTTACAGTAACAAGTAGTTGTGACCATCTTTGGACAAGGAGGGCAGGGCCCTAGAAACCAATAAAAGGGGGAGGAAAATCAGAGGTCAAAGATAACTTTCGATTCCCATACCTATTATTGATTTCTAAAGCTTTCCTTGCTTATACTTCAAAAGGCATCCCCTTCCAATATTTTTTTCTGTAAACTTAAGTTCTTAATTCAACTTTCACAACTTTTTTTCTGCCTCAAGGTAAGAATAACCACCCACAAACAATTACAAATGTAATATATAACGTACCTGGATGACAGAGGAGCAAACATTTATGGCCACAAGGAGGTTTAAATTCTCTCTCACATACTTGGCCACATGAATGAGGCACAAGCCACGGATCTAAAGGTGGATCTTCTACTTTTCCACAATAGCAATAGTACCTACTAGGTGTGTCAGATCGTTTGTACTCAAACCTACATTTTGGACTACAAAGAAGAATTACTAAAGTTAATTTCATTTTTAAAAGTGATACAAGAGGCAGAAATATACATATACTTAGCAATATAGTATACTCAATTAGCTTTATGTAAGGCACTCTGCTCCATTTTTATATTAGTGAAAAATAAGATTTTACTAAAATAAATTTCAACCGTCTAGAACAGCTTTATCCAATGTAATTTCCTGAGGTAATGGAACAGTTCTATACCTGCCAAGTCCAATATAGTAATTATTAAACATATATGGCAGTGAGCAATTGAAATGTGGTTAATGCATACAACTGAGAAAGGAACAGAACTTTGGTAATTTTTAAAAATTTAAATAACCACAGGTGGCAAGTTGCTAATGTATAAAACAGCATAAATAGTTAGATCCTGGCTTCACCATATAAGAGTAAGAGAAGTCTAAACACATCATTTTATTTCAACTAACTTTAATATCTTCATTGGTAACATGGGAATACAATCTCTCACAAATGACTGAGAATTACTTTTACAAAGTAACTATTATATCTGAAATGTTTTTAACAACTACATTCTATCACAATTTTATAAATACAGGGTGGGGCAAAAATAGTTTACAATTATGAGTATGCAAAACACAGAGTTTATTCTTGAATTAATTATTAGTACATTATTTTCCATACGAACAATGGCAAACCTACTTTTGCTCAATCTTGTGTATCAGTTATGGTAACAAGAGGTCTAATGTGGATTCAGATTTTCTAAATCCTGAATCTTATATAATCTAGGGGCCTCTGTTAAGAGAAAGAACTCAAAATTAGAAATATAAAATTAGTTACAAAAGTGAGTATTATGTGACCACACAGAGGCCCTGAAATTTCCGCGTCATTATCTTGACAGTAAATCTACCCTTTTGGTTGCCAGTGTAAATTTTTTATTGTATTTATTTAGCAGATTTATAAAATTTTCATTCCCCAACTCTTTCTGGAAATATTACAAAAGTTCAAGATCAAATCACGAATAAACCATCTAATAAAGTAAATGTAGAAAAAAATAATATTGAATAATATACACCTACAGTTTTCAGAGATTTATGGGATAAAATTGAAAAGCTTATGATCAAAATATGTTAGATGACAGTCTTATACAATGTGATATTAATGTATACTAATATGAACTCCAGGAAAGAAGTACCAGAATCATGAAGAATTCCAGTCTTATAGAAAAGAATGTTTTGCAGGGGAAAAATAAAGTCTGAATAATGATTTAACTAGTGGGAAATAAAAGCCATTACCAAGTCCCATATCTTCACAAACCAAATGACTAACTGAAGGCCAAACATGGACACTGAAACTGCCAATATAGCAACTTGTGAGCTACATTTTCATTTATTTTACAACTTGATATTCCAAAATTAGAAAAATTACCAAGGCCAGGGATAATCTCTCCTTCCAAAATCGTCATCTGTCAAAGAAGATACCAGAAACTGGCTGTCTTTAGCCCACTTCTGGATACAGGGCATGTGAAATATACAGAAACATCCTGAACAACTCCAAACCTAAGACAAAAGTATCAGATATTAACATATATGCAATGATTTTTTCTTTGATAATTACATAATACTTTAAAATAAGCACCACAGTAAATTATTTTCAAGAGCAAACTAAGGATTACGAAAAATAATTTTGCCCTGGCTGGTATGGCTTAGTTTGTTGAGCATCATCCCATGCACAGAAAGGTCGAAGGTTCAATTCCCAATCAGGGCATATACCAAGGCTTTGGGTTTGATCCCTGGTCGGGGTGCATACAAGAGGCAACCAATCAATGTTTCTCTTTCTCTCTCTCTCCTCTAAAAATCAATTTTAAAAAACATACTTAAAAATATGTATGTAATTTTCCCTTCCAGAATAACAGAAGCAATGTTCTTTAAAAGAAAAACATCATTAACTATCCAGATTCATTAAACTAGAAATAACTACTGCTAACATTCTGGTCAGACTCTAATACTTTTTTTTAATTTTTATTTTTTTAAATCTTTATTGTTGAAAGTATTACATATATCTCCTTCCCCCCATCTCTAATATTTTTAAAAAATGTTTTTCACATTTTTTAAAAGGAGTCATGCCATACTGATATGTAACTTCATAATTTCTTTTAATATAGTACAGTAAAGCCTCAAAATAATGAACTAATTCAGGCGAGGGGATATCCATTAAAGCCAAAAGTCCATTATATAATAACGTAGGTTTTCTGAATGCATATGTTAAAACAAATTAATCTGTTTTTACTTATGTAGACATGTTTGTGTAATTAAAATTATGTATGAAAAGTTTAATTTCACAGTTTTCTATGTGCTTTACAGTAATTTTAAATTTATACTGAATAGGTCTAGTAAAGGTATGCACTCACCAGTCACAGTGAGTAAACAAATGCACATAGATGGGGAGTGGCTTAGCACATGTGGGAACATGGGCCAGCACTTTAAGCTGCTGCAGAAAGTCACACCATGGGACAGTAGACCCAATTACCACCTTGGAGCTATGTGGGTGTGATCACATGCTAATCATTCGCCCAACACCATTTATAAGCGATGCCTCCTGGATTTAAATATGTAGACTAGACTTGTAGATGTGTAATATTTATGTTGGCAAAATTACTACAGTGTTTTTTCCAACGTATGGTCTATTTGCTAAAATTTGTTAAAAATAACAGTGAATTAATAACAAAAAAAAAACCCTGTTAATTATAAGCAAATCTTGGTTAAAAGCACTTAAAAATTAACAGGGTGTTAATTTTCATATGACATGCAGACTGGAAATTTTGTCCACTAAATCTAAAGTCTGTTAAATCAAGGTCTGCAAAATTGAGGGCTTACTCACTAAACATTTAACCTTATCAAACATATTCATACATGATATTTATAACTATATAATAATATGACATGTAGATTTCTTTAACCCATTTCTGATTGGTGGACATTTAGGTTATTTCCAAATATAAATAATACTACAAAGAATTCCTTAAACATAAATGTGTATATATAATCTCTATACTGTTTTTTGTTATATAAAACCTATTAGTCTAGCACTTATGCTAAATTCTAAAAGTTAGGTAAGCAAATGGTTAGGGAAATTGCTTACCTAACTTTTAGAATATATATATAAACACACACATACACATACACACACACACAATTTAAAGGCTTAAGGAATAATAGTAATTAATTTTAAAACCTACCAATGCTTTGACATAACTGACAAAAATCAGTTCTTTCATTATAACATTTCTCAATTGTTTAATAAAATCAGACATGTAGTATATTGCATAAACTGGCAACAGCATTAAAGAAAAACCATCTTTTTAGTTGAGTTCTTCCTCAATCAGCAACTAAGAAAAGAACTGGGATGTGGGAGGTAGGAGAGGTCAAGGTGGGAAAGAAGAAATGCCAATGAATGGTAAACAGTTGAGCTGATTACTGCTCAGGACCAAAGTTCAGTCCTGCTAGGGACCCTCTGGAGAACCATTTAAAACATACCTAGGACTATCCCCAGCCCCAAACCCTAAAAGAGAGGAGGATGGGGCACTCATCTACCAATTCCCTGTGATGGAATGTTGGCCCAAGGGGCATTAACTCCCCTGTGCTTCTGCACTACACCCATGCACTGGCCAAGTTGGTTCCCAAGGAGGAAGCATTAACATTAAAAAAAAAATCCATACACATACAGAGTGTTTAAGGTAGAACTGTATCCACATGCAGAGACTATTCATTCATTGCAACTGAAATCAGAATAAACCAACCAGATGTGACTCCAAGCACCAAAGGTATCTGCATTTGCTATGCTATCTTATCCAATGTGTTAAGTTTCTGATTCACTCTATGTGATCAACCCATTTTATTTAGCCTTTCTTCCTCCCTCAAACTTTTTAAACAGGGGGCCAATTCACTGTCCCTCAGACCGTTGGAGGGCCGGACTACAGTTAAAAAAAAAACAAAACTATGAACAAATTCCTATGCGCACTGCGGGCCCGGGACGAGTCGGCTGCTAAGCAGGACAGGCAGCGGCACCCAGCGGGCTGGATAAATGTCCTCGGCGGGCCGCATGTGACCCGCAGGCTGTAGTTTGAGGACCCCTGTTCTAAACAATCCATATATGTAAAAAGCCAGGGGCCATCATGACTGAAACAACCAGACTGACGACAGAACAGCAGGCTGTGTGGGGCAACCACACCGGCAGGGGGCCAGTGAGGGGTGACAAAGCCGGCAGGGGGGGGGGGGCAGTTGGGGGCAACCAAGCTGGCAGGGGGAGCAGTAAGGGGCAACCAGGACAGTTGGGGGGCCTACGCGGGGGGGGGGGGCAGTTAGGGGCGACCAGGCCGGCAGGGGAGGCAGTTAGGGGCAACCAGGCCGGGAGGGGGTACAGTGAGGGGTGATCAGGCCGGCAGGCAGAGGCGGTTAGGGGTGATCAGGCAGGAAGGCCAGTGAGCGGTTAGGAGCCAGTGGTCCAGGATTATGAGAGGGATCCCGAATTGGAGAGGGTGCAGGCTGGGCTGAGGGGACAGGCTGGGCTGAGGGGACACCCCCACCACCGAGCACGAATTTCATGCGCCGGGCCTCTAATACTGCTATAATAGCAGTGGATTAATCTAAGGTCTAAATGTTGAGTCTGTCAAAGTCAGTCATCACTTCCCCTTAATTGCTCCATTAACACCCTTTTTAATTTACATATATGTAACTTCACCATCAGGCCATCTCAACCCTAAGTACTACATAAGTTATATCTGAATCCATCTCTCCCCAATGACAACGGTCACTTTCCACCATGGCTTCAACACAAGAAAAGCTCACTAATAAATCATGGTCACTGCTAGGTTCTACTTCCTTGAAGGCATCTTTTTTTCAATCTGCTGAAAGTAATGAAATATAGTCTATTGAAACATTTCAGTATTTGTGAGAATCTCTAAAGTACAAAGATATTAAAAATGTGACATAAACATTAAAACTGAAGATACGTGCTTCAACTATATTAATAGTGCTAAATACATTGAATGCTCATTTAGAGGTAGATTTTTTTAAATTACAGATTTACAAAATAAAGGTCAATAAAATCCTCAAATGAAGCATTTTTTAAACAAAAACATAATAAATTATTAAATATTATAAATTAAATGTAAGATATTTTGGGGAGATCCATTAATATAGATAAGGAGAATAACTTACTGCCTGGTTTCTCTTCACTGAAGCAATACAAATTAAGCATGTCATAGCCCCTGCTTGAAAAGCTTCATTTAAATACTGTTTCGTTCGCTCTAATTCACGTACATCTCCATCTTGAAATTCAAAAATTGAAAATTTCATGTCAAACAACATCTAAAAATAACATAAACTCGCTAATAGCACTATATAGTACGTGAGAACTGTATCAACTGCTCAAAATATAGCTTACAATTAGAAGTTTAAAAAAGCAACCAGTGAGCTGCCAAAAGGTCACCAAGTGCATGCACTAAATCTTATATATTTGATTCAAAACCAGTATCTTGGCACTCTCAGAGCATACTTGCTTTTATTGTTGTTACAGTGCTTACCAAATTTGGTAGGGGCAGAGCCATAGACAAGAGCAGCAAGATGTCAAGTAAGAAGAGAAAGCACATCAAAGCGAAGTGAAAGAAACTGAATGTCAAAGCTCAACAGAGCCATTTAGCCTAAATATAAGCGCGCGCGCGTGTGTGTGTGTGTGGTGTGTGTGTGTGTGTGTGTGTGTGTGCGCGCGTGCCTCACACAGCATTGTTTAATAAAAACTTACTGAATAAAAATATCCTGAGTTCATTATAGTATAATAACTATTTCTGCTTAAAAAGGAAGCATGAACTTCTTATAAAAAGACTGTATTTTCTTAAGCAATTATTGAGAATTTATTTGCCAGGCGATGCACCATTAGTATTTCAGTAGGATTAAATGAGCTACTTTTATCTTCATTTTACAGATGAGAAAACTGAAGCACATAACAATTAAGTAATTTCAGTTTGACTCTTAACCACTATGAGCCCCCTTCATCACTATGTTATGCTGCAGCAAGGGATGACCACAGGAAGGTCCAAGAAATAACAGGTAAAAGCAAAAGGAAAGGCAGAAAAATGAACCAAAGCACACATGAGACCAAAAGGGCAGCGATCTGCATCACTTTGGTGTAAGAGAAATAAACCTACATACCTTTAATACAATCAAGATTGTTCAACAGAGGTTGACTGAGTAATAATATAAACTAAGTACAGAACTTATGGCAACAAAATGGTTCAAATCAAAACTTAAGTTTCCAAAAAGAAAAATTAAATAAACAGGTTGCTTGATAATTCTTTACTCTCTAAGATCATCTAATGCAGTGGTCGGCAAACTGCAGCTCGCGAGCCGCGGTTTGCTTCTCTGTTGACTGATGAGTTTGCCGACCACTGCTGTAAGGCATTACCCTTACCCAGAAGTTTTGACTTCAGATTAAAGACATTAGTACATTATCAAAATGTTTTTTAAGTGTTTTTCCCTAAGGCAGTGGTAGTTTGCCGACCACTGATCTAAGGAAACACAGCACCTACAAAAACATGTTCTACAGAATATAAATATAATTTAGGATATTAAAATATACATAAAAATAATCCCAAAACTTTAAAATATTGTTAAATTATTAAATACAAATGCATCCTTAGAAGCCAACTTAATAATCATATTCTATGTGCTTATTTTGCTTTTCTCATAGCCGGCTTTAACAAATGTTAACATTTTAAATTCCATCTAATTTAACAGCTAACACAGAATGAGAACAAGATGAAATAGGCTTTAACAAAATAAATTCTAACCTTATATTTGTAAGATTTCTTTAAAAACTGTATTAAAGTTTGGCTGTGACAATACAGTATACTGCCCAAAATGTCATGGTGGATAACATGACATTTAAAGTCATGCATTTTAAAAACATCATCCTGGCTACTAAAGAAAAGTAAGTACAAGGCAGCTAAGACTAAAAGCATAAAGTACCAGTTAAGAGGCAGTGATAGCAGATAAATCAAAAAATGGACCTTTAGCAAGTTACCTAATGTATCTACCTCATTTTCCTCATCTTTAAAATAGTAATATTAATATCTATCTCACAGTTATTATGTGGATTTAATTCATACATTAAATAGCTGTAGGGGCCTGAATTAAGGCAATGCTGGTATATGGAAGAAGATGGGTGGATTCAAGAAATTTAGGAAGTAAAACTCAGCAGGACTTGGTAACATTTAAATTATGCTGCTTTTAAAAGTCTATGTTCATGTCAACAGTAAGAAGGAAAGAATGCTGTGTTTGATGAGATGCTTGACATGGGCAGAGGGGAGGAGTGGTAATGAATAAAACACACTCATATCATGCGTGTGCCATCCCTGCTCCCAGATTTCTGGTTTTGGTGCGTGACTTGGAAAACTGGTGCTACAAATTGAGATAAAGAAAATGAGAAGAAATGTTATCTTTCAACATATGCTTGATACAGCCATAGCCAGTAAGATAGGGATACCCATCAGGAAGTTGACCATGCAAGTCTGAAATGTGAGAGAATCACAAAAAAAGTACAAAGTCTGTGCGCAGAGAAAAAGAATGAACTTCTCTGATCAAGTTCTGATGTTCAATTCACTAACCTGAGATGGGAACGCTGGCATATACTGTTCTTAAGTGATCAAATTTCCTTACTTACACAAAGGAACAAGATTAAAAATATTTATGGATTTGACACAAAACAAAGTAAGAAAAACTGTCTTAAACTTTAAGATGAAAGCCAGATTAAAAATTAATAAAACTTATGATGTTTCCTAAACACTACAAAGAAATACTGAGTTACACCACTGAATTTCCTACTTAAAAATAAAATCTGTCTGTCTAGAATGGTGTAAGTCAGTGGTCGACAAACTGCGGCTCGCGAGCCGCGGTTTGCCACTCTGTTGATTAATGAGTTTGCCAACCACTGACCTAGACTCTTGATTCCAATAATTACAGGCTGTTGTTGTTCCTTGTGATTAAGCCCCTATCCCAGTGGTTGGCAAACTCATTAGTCAACAGAGCGGCAAACCGCAGCTCACAAGCCGCAGTTTGCCGACCACTGGTGTAAGTAAAGTCCTCTTGAAGCAGGAATCTTCTTAAGTTTACTTTCTAGAAAGTCCTCTAGAACAGTGGTCACCAACCTCACATGAGGTTCAGACCTCATGGACCACCAAAGGTCCATGGACCACTTGTTGCCGACTACTGCTGTAGAAGAAAGTACCTGCTAACTTAAGACTACTCTTTATCAACTTTTACCTGGCTGAGCCAGACTTCTTAGTCAAGCCTCCTAATCTTAATTCCATAGCAGATATGGTAAATTCCTTGGAAACCTATAGGATGATGTGTACCTATCCTCATGTGCCATCAATATACTCAGGCAACTAATGTTGATAATACAAGGAAGAATGCTTCCAATAATGACTTTAAGTATAAAATGTGGAAAGTGTAAAACACTTACATTTAAAATAATCTATTTTTACACTTAGTACCAAATCCTTCATAGCAGCTCCACTTTGGCCCACTCTCTCATAAACAAATATGACTTTAAGAGCAACCCAGATATAAACAACATGTAATGTGACTGTACATGTCAAACCCGAATACTTTGTTTTAAAAAATGGTATGAAAGTCAAAAGTTGTAAGATATAAAGAAATAAAGTCATGAAATAAAAATGACTTCAAGACACATTTAACATGAGAAAAAAGTGGATAGATTTAAAGGATTCCAAGTCCTCAAATGTAATCAAATCATAACCAGGAACAACTTGACCCCACTCATTTCACAGGGAGCTCTGGCATCTCCCTCCCAGCATTCTAATGAAGTACCAATTAAACACACAAGAGAACTTCTAAGGCTGTGTGAGACATTGCCCTCCCATTTGCTTTATAGAAAGATCAGTATCATACAGTACATAACTCAAATAGGAAAATGTACAAATATTAACTCTACTTCAACAAAAAATGCTCATTCTTAAGGTGCAAAAACTATTCCATATGGAGTAAAAGTGGTTTTTAAAAGCCAGGAATATATTTTCATTAATATCAAAAAGATCTAAATTTAAAAGATCATACAGTACCTGTCTGAGTAGTGTAAGTTATAAATGTATTAGTAACTATTTTTCCTTGTTTTCCTTCCAAATCTTCATCTCCTTCTTCTTCAGAGGAAGAGCTAAAGTGTTCTTCAACAAGTTTTTTGGCCGCAGCTTGATTAGCCTTCTTGATTTCCTCAAACTTCCTTTGAGCCATTAGCTCTGCTTAAAGGAAGAAAAAAATGAGTCTCATTTCTGCAAAACAAGCTCTCAAAAGGCAAGTCCTAAGTACTACTATATCATCTTAAAATATAGATTTAAAAGTCACCTTTGGAGCATTCTATTTTACTAACATCCATGAAAAACAGTATTCTCAAATTTCTTGTCATACAACAAAAATGAGAATGCCACAATAAAAACTTGCATGTTTGTAAAATACCCTGCTAAAAGCAGTGAATTGTTCTAAAAACAGTGACTGGCCCACCAAAGATTGAACAAATAACATTCACAGTACTACGTTTATATAATCTGCTTTTTAGAAAGCTCAACAACTTTTTGCCTTTATTAAAATGTGGTCACAAAACATATATTTTTAACATTAATCCACACAAAATGTTGCTAACACAGAGAACATACTTCTTACACCTTCATTCCAAAAAGAAATGCTAAGTTTTGGGTTATTCTTCCACTATTCTCTTTAGCACTATTTGTACTTCTCATTTTGTTACTGGGATAAATAATAATGTGAAAATAACTAGATTATTTCATAGCACATTCCCAATGAGAGTGCACACTCAAGAGCAAGGACCATGGGAGTTTTCTTTAAGCACTAAGTGTTAATAAACTCTAATGGACAGCAACCACAGTTTAAGAAAGGAGCCACAAACATAATGAATTGATCTGAATTAATTAGTGCTCATATTGAGAGGATTTTAAATTCACTAATTTAAAATTTTCAATTGGCCCTGGCCCAGGCAGCTCAGTTGGTTAGAGCACCATCCTGAAATGCCAACGTTGCAAGCAACCAATCCTATATAATAAAACCCGAATATGCAAATCGACTGAACATCAAACTACCCGTGGACCAACCAGTTGCTATGACGCTCAATGCAGGAGCTGCCCTCAGCTCAGAGGCCCTGATTGGGGGCAGGGGCGGGGCGGGGAGGGCAAGCGGGCAGTGCCAGGCCGCCAGCCAAGGCGGGTGCCCCAGGTCACCCAGCAGATGGGTTCTGATCGCCAACCAGGCCTACGGAACCTATCCATGCATGAATTTCATGCACCGGGCCTCTAGTGAATGTGTAAATAAATAAGCAGAACAAATCAATGTTTCTCTCTCTCCCTTCCTCTCTTTCTCTAAAAAAATAAAATAAAAAATGTTTTTAAATAAAAAAAATTTTAAGTTACTAGTTAAAAATTCACTTTATGCTTGAAACCAATGAGCCACTACTAAGATAAGCCTTCTTATTTTAGGTGGTATTTTTATCTTTTCTTTCCCTCACAAAATGTTTTCCCTTTCTTCTTGCAGCCAGTTTGGTTGGGGATTGTGCAGTGTTTCAAGTAAAACTGGAGGAAAATGTACAATGTCCCCACCTAGGAACCTTTTAGTATTAGGATAAAAGTAATGTCTATAAGATATATGAATCAAAACTTGATGCATATCAAGAGAGATGACAAATCTCATTAATTATGGGAAATTAGGAAACATTTTTAAAAGGTTGAATTAGAAGATATAATAAAAATATTCATAACTTGATCCATGTAACCACATAAGACGATCTGAGGAAAAGCTGACAAAACCACCTTCCCATGTATTATTTCTAACAGTAAAATCTCAATTATAGCACAGGTTAAGAATGCTAGCTTTTTTACTATCCACAAAACTCAGTAAGTTTTACCGAAACTGTTCTCAGGTCTCCAAGCTGCAAACCTCACCACCATCATAAACTCAGTAACTGCAAGCTAGTAGAACACCACCTAATTTTAAAATTAATTTAGGAGAAAAGAAAAAAACACACTTAGAAGCTCAATTGGCTTCTCCCCCCACAAAAGAATATATTCTGAAAAATACATTCCAAACTCACACAGAAAAATAACTGCAGGAATTATTTCTGTGGCCCCCCGCCCTTGATTAGTAAAGACAACCTGGTGCTGTGTGCATGCTCTCAGGCTCCACTGCAACACAGCCCGGAATGAGAGATACGGGCAGATGGGAGGAGGCCACACCAGCTCCGCCCAGGAGAAGACCAGAAGTTTGTGAACAGACACCAGAAGAGGACCACCAGGAAAGAGCTTACAGGACACGGACGGTTAAAGTCAGCAAATCAAGCAATCAGGTGAAGATGGGAACTGACAAACGGCGCCCTGAAGCAGGAGAAGACAAGGTATATGTAGTGCCTCCGCTCCATCTGAATGGGATTTCTACAACTCAGTCCAGCTGACTGCTGGCCACGCAGTCTTCACAGTATTTTACAAGAAAAGCAGAGCAGATGTGTATGACATTAAAAAACAAACACACACAACCACAACAACGATGGGAACCAATTCCGATTTAAAACCTGTGTTCAGGCTTGCCCTCCGGACCACAATTTGCAACTTTTGGTCTAGAAAGGTAGCAGGCAAAATGAATGAGGGGAAGCGTAGAAGGCAGAGAATTAGCAAAAATTAATGATCCATTAAAATTAAGAAAAAAAGATTTTTTTAAAATTAAGATAAAATTAAGATGGGAATGTGCCTAGAATGCCTAAGAGAGGAGCTGCCAGAAAGGTTTGCGAGGTGCGGGCCAATTCTAAGCCGCCCCAGGAGACAAGGAGTGAGCAGGAGCCCAGGCGAGGCAGCCCTGAGGCGAGCGCCTCCGCAGGCGCCCAGGTGAGGCGGGCGGGCGCGTTCTCACCTCCCGCGGAAGTCTGCAGCGCTCCGGGTCCCGCGGGGCTGCGCCGGGCAGCGCTACCTGCGGTCGTGGGGCTCGTGGCTCGGCTGGGGCTGGGGCTGGGACCGGGCGCGGCGGCGCCCACCGATCCCTTCTCTCGCCCTCCTCCGGCTCCGCGCAGATGGAGTCCATTTCCTGAGGAGGGGGCCGCAGTGGCCCGTCCTCGGGCGCGGCCCCGGCCACCGGCCACCTGGCGCCAGGAAGCTTCCATCCCTGAAGGGAAAAAAAAAGAAAGAGTGGAAGGAGCTTGAGTGCAGCGGTGCCCGGGCGCGAAGAAGGGTGGCCACGGGGGCAGCCGGGGGAGGGACCGAATGAGGAGGGTCTCCGCAGGGCAGGGACCTAGTTGGAGAAAGTCGCGGCCCTGTCTCTCCCCGAGAGCGAGTGCCCGCTAACCCCGGGCTTTGGAGATGGACCCGAGAGGGAGAGGACCTAGGCAGGGAAATGGAATGTGGGGCAAGGAGCATCCAGCGCCGGAGAAGGGAAGCCGGGGAGAAGGAGAGCGCCTTCTCAACCTCAGGCGGAGCGCCCTGAGGGGAGAGCTACAGACTGACCTCGCAGCTCCCTTGGGGAGCCAACTGCGGTAGCGGACCCCAACGCAGGCTACGTCTCCTTACCGACCAAGTCTGGCCCCAGCGACTACAACTCCCAGAAGACCACGTCCACGGCCCGAAGAACGCGTGGCATCACTGGCCACTTCCTTATCCGGCAATAGCGGGGCCAGGGCGGGGAGGGGGCGGATAGGGAGTTCTGAGCGCATGCGCGGACTGAACTGGGCCTTCGGAAACTACAATTCCCGGCGAGCTCTGGATCCCAGTCGAAGAGGGCCCCAGGTGGGGACGTGGGTCGCCCCTGAGATGTTTACACTAGTAGGTACTGCTGGGTCCCCGCAGCTGCTTAAACCTCCCTGAGTAGCGGATTCTGTGGGAGTGGCTGTAATCGACCGCCCTCCATCTTTACCCTGGCCTTGGGGCTTTAAGCTGGCGGAAAACTTTTCTCTTGAACGGAAAAAGTGTTTAATGAAAATATTTGGGTTCGAGGGGAAGCGGGAGGAATAAGGGGGTTCCGCAAAAGGAGCTGGAATGGAGAAAGCACTCTTCTAAATTGCTAAAGCCCTGCAGAGGATAAATCTAACGCCTATTATACTAGTGCTTTATAATTGACAATATGCTTTTCCTGAGCAGGCTGATTTTTACCTTCAGGATAGCTCTCTAAAATAGATTTTATTAAGGAAAGTAGGTGAGAACCAGGACCTAAATCTCTAACTTCTCTTAGTTTTCCAGTAAGAAAGAGATTTCAAAATTGGGGTGGAAGAGGGGTGTCTGTCTGAGATTGACAAATACATTGATTGCTTGGGACCACACAATCCTTATACAACCCTTTAACTTAACTAATCCCTCTACATTACTAATAATATCTAATACTTAGATAGCATTTATTAAGTGCAATATATATATATAAATAAAATAAGGTAATATGCTAATTAGACCGGATGTCATTCCGGACGTCCTTCCTGATGAAGCCAGGGCTAGAGGGAAGCCAGCCTGGTCTGGGGACTGGAGGGAAGCTGGTGCTGGCAGCCGGGGGGAAGTAAGGGCAAGTTACTTAATCTGTGTCTCAGTGTTCTCAGCTGTAAAACAGGGAAATATGTGTACATATGTAAAAACTAAAAATACATATACATTTATAATCTATGTGATGTACTATATGTTCGATACACCTCAATTTTTTAAAAAATTCTAAAATAAAGTATAGAAAAAATATCTAAATACTTTTATTGTGCAGCCATTTGAAAAGTGTGATTTAATTGTATTTGTCCATTACAGACGTATCCTGATAAGGATTCTTTTTGCCAGCATATCTATACATGCTCCCCAAATACATTTGTCCTTGAGAAATACATCTAACTGTGCTAGTTATCAGTTTACCAGAGGTCTGGTGCATGGATTAGTGCACCAGTGGGGTCCCTTGGCCTGGCCTGCAGGGATCAGGCCAAAACTGGCTCTCCGACATCCCCAGAGGGGTCCTGGATTGTAAGAGGGCGGTTTTCAGGTGTGTACCCCAGAATCGGGCTCCCTCCTCTCTGGTTCCTGGTGGGTCACCCAACAACCGCAGCTGCCAAGTCACCGCAGCTCCTGCATTGAGCGTCTGCCACCTGGTGGTCAGTTGCATGTCATAGCTACCAGTCGGAGGTTGAAGGGTGGGCTGGTTGCCCGGTTGCTTAGACTTTTATATATACAGACAAGAGGCCCGGTGCACAAAATTCATGCACGGGAGGGGCGCCCTCAGCCAAGCCTGTGCCCTTTCACAGTCGGGGAGCCCTCAGGGGATGTCCGACTGAGGCCACGGAGGCGGGCCACTGCACTTTCCCCCTGGTGGTCAGTGCACATTATAGTGACCTGTCGTTCTCTGGTTTGTTCGATTTGCATATTACCCATTTATTATATAGGATAAGTCTATTTCACAATAATTTCTTTTATATTTTCTTTTTCAAAAAGCTTTTGAGGAGGCCACTGTTTGAGATGCCTACCTGAAACTTTCTACTGGAAGTAGATGTTAAAGGTTGCAGGTAGAGGGAGCAAGATAGCTGCTAAAATGACTTATTATCCCAGAGGCAGAAGGTTACAGCCTCATCATCCCGTTACACTGAATTCTTTTCTTACTGACTCCTCTTCTTAAACTTCTCATTTCTTGCTCCTATTGTCTCTTTTTCCTGGCTCATCCTTTTTAAAATTTCTCTTGCACACATTTTTCTCTCTCATTTAAAAAAAAAAAAAGTATTTTCTTTTCTGCTCTCCTTTTAAAACTTCTTTTTCTCTATCCCTTTTTCCTCACTCTTGTACCTCTTTCCTCCCCTTCCCTTCTCCACCCTATTCCATCCCATCCCTTCTTTTACCCTCTCTTTATTGACCACTTTTAACATTTTTCATTTCTCCTATTTCCTTTTCTAACTCTCTACTTTTACTTTTTACTGGTTTTTCCTTTTTAAATCAGTTCTATCTGCCTGTGCATATATCTATCTATCTATCTATCATCTATTCATCCACATAGCTATCTTTATTGTATTTTTTATTAACTTTTTAAAAAATCTTATCCACTTCACACACAATTGTATTTGACTTCCTTCTTGGCTTCTCCCTCTCACACAATTTTTCTCTCTCCTTTATGTAACACTTTTTCCTACTGATTTATCATTTATAAACTTTTCTTTTCTCCTTATTTCCTACTTCTGTTCCATCATCCTTCGTCCCATCTTTCTCCAACTCTCTCTCCCTCCCCACATTCCTTTTTCCCTTTATATTTACCCCTGCCCTCCCTCCCCCTTTCCTTCCTTCCCACCTTAATTTTTTTCTTCACTTCCTGCCTCAGACCTGCTTTGTTCCCTCCCCCATTTCTTCCTTCTTCCCATTCTTTTAAGCTCTACCAGCTCCCCTTTAAAACTTTTTTTCCCTCCCTCTCTCTCTCTCATCCTACCTTTCCCATACATTTTGCTCTACTTACTTCCACTGTTTTAATATCTATCTACCTGCCTAATTATTCACTGTCATTTATCTTTTTTCTTTTCTGACTCATACTTTTAAAATCTGTCCCCAGTACACATCTATACTTGATTTTCATTAAAGCTCCTACAGTTCTCTCATACCTCCTCTTTCCTTCTTTAACTCTGCTCTCTACTGACTCCTTTATAAAGTTCTTCCCTCCCTCCTTCCCTTCTTGTCCATCCTCCCCACTCCTCTCTCACTCTTTTACTCTTTTTACAGGCTAATTAAAAAAATACTTTCTTCTCTCTTTCTATGCTTTTTGTCCTAGTACTGACTTCTCCACTTAAAAATCACACTCAATAAAAACACATTTAAAAAATCACCCTGTACTTAATTTTCTTACTAACGCCTCCTCTTAAACTCCCCTCACTCACATTCTGTTTCTTCTTTTTATTTAACTATTCTTCTGGCCTCACGCCATTTTAGCATCCTTCTCTTTCCTGCTTTCTTTCCCTCTTTCCCTTTGAACCTCCCCCGCCCCACTCCCCCCCTCCCTCCTCCCTTCTCTCCCTTCATTCCCAGTGTCTGTCTCCTTCTTACACCCCCCCCATTCACCTTTCCCTTGTGAGCCTGAACCCTGCCTCCCTCCCTCCTTCCCTATTATCACCCCCTCCACGCCCCTCACCCCCCTTGTTCACTGGTTTCTCTTTTAAACCTTCCCCTTTCCTCTCTGGGACCTGCTTCCAGCCCCGCCTGAGTACAGTCTGATATTAAAGCTTCCATTTGGGGGGCGTTAACCCTCCAGCCCAGGGCCAGCCCCAGCCAGGCCTTCGCCTCGCCCCTTTTCCCCGGCCTCCCACCGCTGTCTTCCTCCCATTCCCTTCCCGGGACACCCCAACTTCTAGTCAACAAAGTACACTTAATGCACCACCAATCTAACCCTGGCCAGTGTCTTTGGGGTCCAGTCCTCGATGACGAAAGAGGTACCCTCCTTAGTGTCCAACTCCACCCCAGCTAGGCTGCGCCTCCCCTCCCAGCGCAGGGCGCCCAGCCCAGCGAGGGTGGCCGAGGCCCACGCGGCCGGGCGGGCACTGCTGCCCCAAAGCAGGAGCAACTCCGCCTGGAAGGCCTGGGACCGTCCTCCCCTCAGTCCCGGACCCGCAGGCACCTCCCCACCAATGGCCTGCACTGGGGGCCACCGCCCTCCATGCCGTCTGTGCCCTGCCCCCGCCAAGGTCGCCACCCCCTCTTGCATGCAGCCCAGTGTTTCCTTCCCTTTTCCATTCCTGCATCTTTTTCTTGTTCCCTTTTCTGTATTTCTGTTTCTCCTCTCAGCCTGTCTGCATGTAGGCCTGTCTTCCTCTCCCTCTCCTTTCTTATCCCCTATCCTACCTACCTTTCATATCCTATCCTACCTACCCTGGGCCTCACAGCTGCCTGAGCAGGGGGCGGGGACAGAGCCTGCCCATCAGTTATGTGTCGGCGTCCCAACCAATTTGCATATTATCCTATTATTAGATAGATTGCCTTTCAGCTTCAATTCACCCTTCAATACATGCTCTGTGATAATGGGAAGAACTCCTTTTAAGTACCTCCGAAGAGAATACCATGTTTAGTTTTCTCAGCAGAGGGCACTGAAGAGACATTGCAGGAGGGAAGGTGCTCTCCTGGTATTTTGTGCTGTCGCACAGTGGGTCAGCAACCTTGCAGCCTTTGTCTGGTTTGGCCTGGCCTTAACCTTCCAGCAGCCTTCTCAACATGGAAACTGACCCAAGGCCTCCTGCTCACACTGGCACCCTCAGTCATCACTGTTCTCTGACACCTGCATCCCCATTTCCTGCACCTGCTATCACTTTCACTGTAGACCAGGACACCACACCTGTGCCTAGGCTCCCATTCTCTCTGCAAGCCCACCCCATGGGATCACCTACACCTGAGAGGGACTGCAGACCAGCTGTGGCCAGAATATACCAGCAAGCTTGTCTGCTACCCAGTGGGCTGAACTACACACCCAGTAGGATCTGAACCTCAGCTTTGGAAAGGTGGATTCCTCCAAATCTGTCTTGCCTTGGGTCCTCTCCCTAGAATACCACATATGGTTTCCCAATCTTTTATCAGAGCTTAGTAATTCCTTATACTACACTTAACCCACCATATGCTTTCCATTCCTGATTAAATCCAGACTGATATAGACAGTGTACACATTTTATATTCGTTTTTCATGAAATACTGGCTATGACCAATCAAACTGGATGCAATAGGGAAAAAAAGGAAAAGTGGTAAGAAGGAAATAAAGTATACAAAAAGGTAATCAAGTTGATTTTCCTAGCCAGATTGAGGGGACTAATCCCCCTTTTTTTTCTTTAGAGGACTGATTGCCTCTTTTTTTCAATACTCAAAGTTGAATGATATAAATAGTATTGTATATTGTGAATTTCATGAAAATAAAAATAAAGTATTTTTCTTTAAAACGGGCTGTCATTTTATTTTTTCTAGGAAAACCTTCATAACACAGGAAAAATCATCCAAACATCTATTCATATTCAATGTGAGCTTTTTTCAAATATTCAGTTAAATAATCCATCCAACAATCACTAATCAAGTCTAGTAAATATCTAATACTGTCAGGCACTGGACATACAAATTCAGAGATAGGAAGGGCTCACTGTAAGTATCAGAATAGGAATGGGGAGGTTCATGAAGATGCTGAGAATATTTTTTTAATATATTTTTATTGATTTTAGAGAGGAAGGGAGAGAGAGAGAGAGATAGAAACATCAATGATGAGAGCGAATCATTGGTCGACTACCTCCTGCATGTCCCCCACTAGGGATCGAGCCCGCAACCGGGGCATGTGCCCTGACTGGGAATCAAACTGTGACTTCCTGGTTCATATGTTGACACTCAACCACGGAACCACCCTGGCTGGGCGTGAGGATATTATTAAGGACAGAGTAGATCTGAATGGGATGGAAGGAAACATTCCGAGTGGTAGAGACAGCATGAGTCAAGGTTTAGAAGTACAAATAAACATGGCATGTGTTTGAACCAGAAAGGAAAAAAGTCTGTGGCATACCAAAGATGATTAATAAGGCAGAGCAAAGTTATAAATAGGTTTGGAGCGAACCTTGAAAACAGAAGTAAAAACTGTGGTCTCAAGTTGACATTAAGTAATCACCATAGGATTCAAGAGAAGGGTGATGACGTCATGAGAGGTTTTTCAAGAAAACTAATGTAGAAATACTAATAAAATTTGAGCTAGAGACGGCCTTGTGGGAGAATGGCTACGTAGAATTAGAATTATAATCGATATGACTCTCAGTTTACAAACTCAAATGTGTAAATAGTCGTATTTCAGTAACCATAACCCTGTAATCAACTTAGTTTGAACTCTGAGTTTTGTCTTTTCCAGGATTGGTTGGAAAACTCATGAATTTATTAATTTATTTAACAAAGATTTATAAATCCCTATTATGTCCCCAGTGCTTTCTAGGCACTAGAAATAGAGCCATTAATGAAATGGCGCCATCGTGGCAAAACCTAAGGTTTAAAGTAATTAGTGCCAGTGTACTGTTTAGGGCACGAGGCTCTTAGAGACTGGGAGCTCCAGACCCGAGAGCTCCAGGCCTGGGATCCAACCTTCCCATTGCTTTACTTGACTTGTTTCCTTGGAGGAACTGCTATAGACTTTAGGGGCTGCTCTGGAGCACTCAAGAAACCAACAGATTTTTTTCTTCCTCCTCACAGTCCAGACTTAAAGTCTAGCAGAAATCCTGGTTCTGATGAAACTCCATACACCTTGTAAAAGATTCTTGCCTTCTTCTGTGATCTTGTAGAAGACTCACTATTTCTCTGAATGTGTTGAAAGAAAATCCTCTAAAAACTAGAATCTCAACCTATTGTGGGATTGACATTCTGATGAGAGAGAGAGAGAGCGAGCAGCTGGGATCAGGATAACTCATTAGTATGTTATGGTCTCAAGAAATAACAGGCAACCACCCTAACTAAGCTGTTTCTACTTAGTGACAGCACTATGAGGAGTTATGGTCTTGATGTTTTGTATGAAGAGACTTCCAGAACCTCCACTATTGTGTTCTTTCTCCTTATAATATGATTTTCCTCATCTCTGCCTAGGCCAGTGGTCAGCAAACTCATTAGTCAACAGAACCAAATATCAACAGTACAACGATTTGAAATTTCTTTTGAGAGCCAAATTTTTTAAGCTTAAACTTCTTCTAACGCCACTTCTTCAAAATAGACTCACCCAGGCCGTGGTATTTTGTGGAAGTGCCACACTCAAGGGTCCAAAAAGCCACATGTGGCTCGCGAGCCACGGTTTGCCGACCAGGGGCCTAGGCTAAAGTGAATTATTTCCTCTCCTAGGCAATTCTACTTACTAGCCTCTGAAAGTGTGCAATTGCCAGTAGTAGCCCATTAATCAATCATGAAATCAATTTAGTAATTTGCAACAGGCATGTTTTTTGAAAAGAACTAAAATAGAATAGATAAAAGAGAAAGCCCCCAAGTACACTGCATGTTCTAAGGGTATTTTTTTCTGAAAGGTTTGTTATATCTGTGTGCTTTCTGGATCACAGTACAAAATGGGTCACTTATTATGGGTCATAATCAAGAAAATTTGAACAGACTAGAAACAGTTACCCTCATTATTGAATCTGTCCTCTCTCTGCTTGAAAATATTTTTTCACTTCTTTCCAAACTCTGCTGAATATTCACTTCTGAGAATCACTTGTTCCCCAGTGAAAACAGCCTTCCTGGAGCTTCTGTACCATGTTATCTGTTGTCTGTCCTAAAACTCTAGCAAACAGGAAAGTCCAATCAGTAAAGCAAATGCAGGGGCTAATGGATCATTATTTATCTCACATTTGGCTTTAGGACTTGATGAACTTAAGATGTTCTTTTTCTCTTACTTATCAAAGATAGGTCTGGGAATTTTCATCTTCAGAGGGAATCTGATGGATGGAGTATCAGACAATGTGGTGAATTAGTCAATTATGTCACTCCATTCTTCTGGTAATCAACTAGGTTTCTTTGTTGTTGCTGTTGTTATTTGTTTGTTCTTAAGCATATTTCTCTCAGCCTTTGCCTTTCTGGACTGGAGTCCCATGCTCTCTCCCCACCTCCATTTATTCACATGTCACCTTTTATTCATTCTCTGCACTCCAGCCACCTCTAATATAATATATTCAGGGTTCACTAAACAGAAGTGTATACAATTTTTAAATTCAGATGCTCCATGACTTTCTGTAAAGATAATGAAATATTTCTTTTTAAAATTTCCTAATGAAATCCAGCCTTTTTGTGATCTTTTTGTACTAGTAATTCCTCACTGAGAACATAACAAGCTACAAAAGTCCTCCTCTAGGTCTTTACTGCATTTGATTGCTTAGAGAAAATCATTTTAAAATTATAATTTGAAAACAAACAATCTCATTAAAAAATGGGCAGAGGAGATAATTAGGCATTTTTCCAAAGAAGACATACTGATGGCCAATGGGTACATGAAAAGGTGCTCAACAGCACTAATCATCAGTTTGAAATATAAACCAAACTACAATGAGATATCATCTCATACCTGTTAGAATGGCTATTCTCCAAAATATAAGAAATAAGTATTGGAGAGGATGTGGAGAAAAAGGAATCCTTGTGCATTGTTGGTGGTAGAGTAAATTGGTGCAATCACTATGGAAAACTGTATGGACGTTCCTCAAATAATTAAAAATAAAATCACCATGTGATCTAGCAATTTCACTTCTGGATATTTATCTGAAAAAATGAAAAGACTAATTTGAAAAGATATATTGACAACCCCCCTCACATATTCATTGCAGCATTATTTGCAATAGCCAAGACAACATCCTAAAGGTCCATTTATGGATAACTGGATAAAGAAGATATTCCATGTACAATGGAATATTATCCCAATATATAAAAAGCCACGGGCCATCATGACCAAAACAACTGAACAGACGACCAAACAACAGGCTGCGTGGGGCAACAAGGCTGGCAGGGGGTTTAGTGAGGGACGACCAAATGACTGAATAGCAGGCTGCATGGGGCGACCAGGCTGGCAGGGGGGCAGTTGGGGGTGACCAAGCTGGCAGGGGGGGCAGTAGGGGGAGAGCAGG